>VONZ01000812.1:0-329827 GCA_012976165.1 Labeo catla | reverse complement strand
ATTTTAATTCATGACCCATGTTAATGTACTTCCTCTCAAAATACCTCCAGTGTTCAAAATACTCAAAATAACTATCCATTAAAATGCAACACATCAGTAAAGGTGGTGCATGTACTTACACAATGTCATAATATAATATAATATAATATAATAATTTTTTTTCTCATTTTTTGTTTTGTTTTCTAATTACTTTCTCTCAGAATACCTTATTATAATTACTACCTCATTAAAATGCTATAATATGTATACAATATATTACGAAATGTATAATATGTAACAAAATGTATTACATTTTTAATTTGTACTTGAAAAATTATTGTTTATGTATGTTTGTGTAAATGCTTTAAGCAGTTGTTGTTCATAACATTTTAATTGTCAGCTTTGGGGTTCACACGCTTAATCAGCATTTTATTAGTGTGTCTGTGCTGCTGACTGGCTGTTAATTAAAGCCTCTTCTGAATCTGAACAGGATGGGTGGTTTGAGAAAGAGAGAGAGAGAGCAGGGAAGCACTGGAGACTGAGCATGTGCAGTTTCTTTACATGTAGGCTGTTGATATGAACATCCTGCTGGCATATATACACATATGGGGCAAACAGGCACATAAGGCTTACAGTTTGCGTGATTATGAAGGGTTTAGCACAGGGCTGTTGGACTGCATGTAGGATGTTTGAGTTTGCCTAACTGAGCATCCCTCCTCATGCATACTGAAACAGGCACATGGTTACTGGCATTGACAAACTCATCACACACACATGTTGGGCGCACTGACAGCTCAGCTCTAGGTTGCAGACAGAGAGAGAGAGAGTAAGACATCCAGCACCTTCTTACAGTATATAGTAATGCTAGTTCTCAGGTTTAAGGAAACTCTTTTTGCCTACCAACTCTGATCTCCTCTCCCTGTGCGCGCCGTGTCCGCTGCGATGAACGCTTCGCGCTCGGTCAGCATGGGAATCCCCACTCAAGTCCCGAACAGCACCGTGGTGACTGCGGACACTCTAGCACCGTGGAATTACAGCGCGGTGAGCGCGCACAAGCTGATGGAGATGCCGGCGAGTGCCACTACGGTAAGATGATGGAGTTCGTAATTAAACCATGTGTTTAGTAGTAGAGCGAGCGCGGATTCTGATTCTTCTGCGAGCGTTTAATACAACTACGTTGTAACATTTAGAGAGAGAAAACGTCTGTCATAATGATTTGTATTGTACTTTAAGTCATGTGTATATTATTAACTCGCGTTTTACAACGAAAAATGTTGAAAAGCTAGCGCAAAGAGCGTGTGCGTAATCGGAGGGAAGCTTTTCCGTTCCATCTCAGCGTTTCAGGTGCAAGGGTGCCAATTAACGGGGGCAACTCCCCCCAAAAGGTGGCAAAAAGTATTTTACATGTAAGGATGTTTTTTAAAAAAATTTAGTGTGTTTCAGTAACCACAAAAGTTACAAGCATAAGTTGTTTTCTTCTGAGGAGGTATCCATAGCAACAGTATGCTGATGGAGTGATTTTCGTGTCAGTATATCGGACAGTTCCTCGACAAAATATAAACATTATTTGTTGTATATTTTCTTTCTTAATTAGAAGTTTTGTTACCAGTCGGTTTGTCTGTCGGTTAGTTTAAGGTTAGTTAACTGTGCCAAATGTTAGTTGGCGAAGTAATTAGGGCGTAACAACTTCACATTTTGTCTGGAAAATTGCTGATAAATATTCAGTTTCTGTCTCTACGTGGATATGAAGTGATTTGCCTATCAAATGTATTAGCAGAGCTGGGTAGATTACTTACAGATTGTAATCCGTTACTGATTCCAAATTGTAGTTAGTAACAAAATCCATTACATTACACATTTTAGGTAATTAATATAATCAGACTACTTTTAGATTACTTTTGACCTCGTTTATCACATTGATTTAAATAGAATAATCTAGTACCATATTAATATAAAAATACGAAGACTAAGAAAATTTCAGTCATTGTTATTAACAACATAAAGTCCATTAAACATTAGATTATGCCAAGGTTTCCAAAACTGGGGTTTGTGAGTTTAATAAAAAGCTAAATAATAATAATTAATTAAATCATAAAAATGTAAAATTTAAATAAGTCCTTACAAAAACCATAAAAATAAAACACTTAAGACTGAGACTGTAAATAGTATCTTAAAAAGGCTTAAACAACAAAGGATTAACATGTAAACCCAAAAAATCAAATTTTAATAACTTTGATTAGGAAAATTACCCAAAATTGCATTAAACTGTGTTTAAAAGGTTGTTGTTTCATGAAAAAAGTCTTTTCCACAGACGTCCATTACACTACCTGGATGTATATAGTAATATTTTTATGGTAGAACATTTTCAGCTGCTGCAATATCTGAAATAAAAGTATTGCAGGTACTTATCACTTGATATTTAATGCATCAGTGAACAATGCAATCAAGTTATTATGTGTAATATGTAGCTGTGCATTTATGTCCAGAGCTGGAGTATCTCCAGAGATATTTCTCTGTGAATTGCTTGTATTAAATAATGTTAGTTTAGTCTTTTTATTCAGTGTTTTCCCGTAAAACTCTCATGTAAGTGTATTCATGTTTTTAGAAATGCGTTTTATGCAAAATGTTAGACAGTCTGGTTTTTAAGAATAATTGAAGTGGTCCTCATTTCTGCTGGTGATAAAATGCAGGCAGTCACTAAACTAAAGTCAGTTCTGGGTTCTTTGTGATAGTATGCAGCTGAATTGCTGCACACTGCACGCTAGAGCGGCTCACTATCACCCACACACTCCACCAGAGGTGTTACAACCCTACAAGTAGAATTACTCAGCAGATGAGCAGAGTTTAGCAGACTGAGAAAGAACCAGCCACATTCACACAAATGTCAGTTTGGAAAGTAGGCAGATCTATGAGATCATATGCAGCATCATGTAGGAATCTAGCACATGGGATTAATTTCTTTGAGAAGTAAGCTATTCCTGGATATTTCCTGTGTGGTGATTAAAATGGGACGTATGAGAAAATGAATTTTAGAGAAAGAAACAAAACAAATAAATAAAAAAAGCCAAACATGCATAATGTAGTGCATGAGAGCATTATTTGCATTGTATAATTTCATCAAATGAAAATGATGTGAATTCCTAAAACAGAGCTTAGTCCCATGGGAGGTTTTTAAACACAAATTTTACTAAAGCATACAGTAATGCTATCCAGAGGCTGATGCTTTTTTCATCTCTAGTTTAACAGATTATTTATGTATTTATTTAATCAATAAATTAATGTTCCAGACAGATTTAAGAGTATGCATTGTCATGTGAATGAGTGTTAAGGCATTCTTCAAACAGAGGATGGCCTTGTTCCTCTCATGAATCAAGACTTTATTTGTTAATGTCATAGCTACAATACAGAGCTTGCATTCATATTCAGATGTGATGTGAATATAAAGCTTAACCTCTATATCTTCCATTGGCCTAATTTGATATTTTTCAATCCACGTTTTTTTTTTTTTTTTATTGCACACATGAACAGCAGTCATTGCAGATCTAAGTACTTATTTTCACCCGACTGTGGAGCACTATGTAGTAGTGCACAGAATTGACTTCCTATCTGTATCTTGTGTGTTGTTGACTATTGGATTCTGCGTAATAGTTTTCACCTCTCACCCTTCATCTTTTGATTCCAAACAATATGACTGATTCTAATTTTTAGAGTGGCATGGATAGCTTTAGAATTATAGACTGAATCCATGTGTAGGAGATGCAAAGTAATGCAAATGTGGGTTTAAAGCAGGAGCTTGAAGGTCAAAGTTCATGGTTGTACAGGGACTACAGTGAATAGGATGTTTAAATCTATGCCATAGAGATTTGTAATTGTCATTGAGGCTTTCAGTGTTTGCCTTGAGCTAATATTTGACCATCTGCGTGAGTTAAACAGTTTTTGTGACGACACTGCATGACAATTAGCCATTTATATTTGGTTGCGTAAATTCCCAATTTCTGAGGCCTGAGATAAAATGCTGGGAGATGCCCATGGACTTAAAAACAACAGGTGGAATCAGCTTTTTTTTTTTTTCTCTCTCTCCAAAATTTACACTACAAAGGTGGCAGAGAAGTGCTTCTGAAGTGTCATTTAGCCGTCTTTCCAACGTTTAATGCTGCTGAGTTGTGGAATAAATGTATTTACACAGCAATTAAAATGATATACTTTGATAACAAGTATATCAGAAATGGGTCAGAAAAGGCATAATTTTGAGCAGGAACAGATCAGTCTTAAAGGGATAGTTCACCCAAAAATGAAAATTCTGTCATTAATTACTCACCATCATGTTGTTCCAAGACGTTCATCTTCAGAAGACAAATTAAGATTGAAATTCGAGAGCTTTTTGACCATGCATACTGACATGTTCAAGGCCCAGAAAGGTAGTAAGGACATCATTAAAATAGTCCATGTGACATCAGTGGTTCAAACGTAATGTTACAAAGCTATGAGAACACTTTTTGTGTGCAAAAAAAACAAAAATAACAACTTTATTCAACAATTTCTTCTCTCCAAAGATGAACGAAGATCTTATGGGTTTGAAATGCAGTGTGTATTTGAATTGATTTCAGGCTTGTCAGAAGTAAAACAGAGTAAAGAGGTTTATGCAAAACAATGAGACACTCACAGAATGGTGACAACATAGACACTGGTCTGTTTTATATGTCTATCCCATAAGTAGAATGAAGCACAAAAAATGCAGGGAAAGCTGAAAGTAAAATAAAATAAAATAAATAAAAATGTATTCTTCAACAGCATTTTAAAATATAACCTCTATCTGCAGCAGCACAAAGGATAAACAAATCACCATTTAAATGTTGCTTTATTTCATTATAATTATCAAGTTTGATTAATACCATTCTCTGTCAAGGTAAATTCTATTATTACAGCACCTGGAGCTCTGATTTCTTTTTAAAGAAAATGGTTTTGGTAAATGTTCGAGCACTAGTATTGTGTTTGGATGTTCACATACTTTTTGCATATGTATGTATGATTTATACATTAAACAGTGACTATAAGAAGGAGAGAGTGAAACAGAACAACATACAAATCCATTCAAGCTCCAGTGACTTTGCCGTGTCTTTCAAGGCTTTCAAACATTAGTATTCTTCTTAACATCTGAATTAATAATTCACATTGGGAGTGGTCTTTACATGTCCTTATGTTTCCAAGCTATAGTGACATAAGGCCTTGAAGGGACATGTAAGATAAAACCTCTCATGACTGTAAAAATCTCACACCTTACAAGAGGTTCACTTTACAATGTGTATCAAAAGCCACATTAATGAAAGGCAGTGATTTGCTTTTGAAATGAACCATAATGGGATTCTCAGAAGTCATGGGACTCAAAAATGAATCCCTTTTCAACAACATATGGTTGATTCTTTAGTACCACCACTACATAACATTTTTAATTTATATTTATGCATCCTGTAAATGCTGTTATCCTAGGCAACACTCTAGAGGAAGGTACATATTTTATCAGTGCACATGCTCCCAGGAAATCAAACCCATGACCTTGATGCTGCTAGCATTATCCTGTGGCCCCTTGACAAAGATATTGAACAATTTGAAAGAAATATTGTTTTCCTTTGAGTACTTGGCACATAAAGTACACACTGGGCCACTGAACTGAAATCTCTGCATTAAAATTGTTAGAAAAGATATTTAACCCATAATGCATTAATTTTTTGATTATAAAGGGGAAATACGCTCTTAATGTTTTTACTTCAAAACAAGAATATAATATTTGATTTGTGATGCATTTTAAAAGAGTTGCACATTTGTCCATTGCAATAGATTGTTACATTGGATCTCCATGCCAGGAATATTAGATCTAGCCTTTTTCCCAAGATCCCATCGTAAAAAAGGTGTTTTGTTTGGTATCCCAAAACCAGATAACAGTTAAGTCTTGTCTGATTCCCAAAATTAGTTAACAAAATGGGTCTTATAAAATCCCTTTTTATTTTTTCCCAAATTTCATTTTTTTTTTTTCCGTTTCAGTTTTTCTGGATTCAATTTTTACTGTTATAATTTTTCTAGACTCTGTTTTTAATGGTTAAATAAAATTTAATTGATCAAAAAATGTATATTGTATAAAAAATGTATAATTAATTAAAATAATAAAACATACACAATTTAGCAGCCTTTTTGTAAAGGTTTAATAAAACGTACATTTTTAATGCCCTATGAAATATGTTTTTTTCCCCTTAAATTCAGTTTTATTTTTTTACCAAATTCTATTTTCTAATAGTTTTCTGGATTCCATTTTAATGATTTAATTCAATATTAATAAAGTTTATTATAGTTTATTATAATTATCAGTATATTCAGTAATAGATTTCAGTCACATTCAGTCAGTTTCTTTAACCTATTTTATTTTATTTTATTTTATTTTTTTACGGGTTGGTGTGAAGACCTTTGAGTTTCTGTTTGTATATGATATGATGATAGTTTTACTCAAAAGAAATGGTAAAATGCTCATGAAGTGACTCTACACTGTAAAAAACAATTTGCTGAGTCAACTTAAAATAATTTGTAACCTGGCTGCGTTAAAATTTTAAATTCAGTCAACTCAAAAAAAGTTTATTAAACTTGAAACTTGAAGTGACAACTTCGATATTTGAATTGAATCAACTTAAAATTTTAACTTATTTGAGTTGGCTGAACTTAAAATTTTAAGGCAGCAGGATAACAAATTATTTTAAGATGACTCAACAAATTGTTTTTTTTTTATTTTTTACAGTGTTAAAAATAAACTAAAATAGGTTTAGTCAACTTGAAATGTTAAGTTGTACTAAGTAACAACTTAGATATTTGTGTTTGCTAAACTTAACAGACGGGTAAGTAACCCAGCTGCCTTAAAATTTTAAATTGATTCAACTCAAATATCTAATTTGTCACTTAGTATAATTTAACATTTAAAATTGAATAAGCTTTTTTTGAGTTGACTGAACTTAAAATTTTAAGGCAGCCAGGTTACAAATTATTTTAATTTGACTCAACAAATTGTTTTTTACAGTGTAGTGGCAGTTCTAGACAGAGCCATCGCTGGGAATACTGACCTACTGATTTATTCATCCAAAATTTGGAAAAATTCCATGACATTTCGCATTATACAGTTCATTCCATTTTTTTATGACCAGATTCTGTGATTCCGTCTCCGTTTTCTGCATCGTCCCAAAAACTGTATTTTGTTTGGTTCCCAAACCTGTATTACCTAAATGTCTTCTATTAGCCTGAAAGGTTGTTGATTATAAAAATTTGAGTTTATTGATTAACCTTAGTTGCATGTGTTTTCATGCTCAGACTTCATCTGAACATCATCCCTACTTTTGGACTTCGTCCTGTACTTTGTCTGACCAGTCCAAATTCAACAAGTGTTATTATATTAAACCAAAAGAAATGGAAAATAAGTGTTTCACAACATCTTGTGAAATTAAAACCTTGAAATGAAGACATTCTTTCGAACAGCACACAATGATAAAATAAACAACAACAGAAAGCATTATAAGAGCAAGGAAAACATGCAAAACAGCAAGTAATGACTGTATTGTCAAATGGAATGGTTAAATGGTTATAAAATAATAAAAATGGCTAAAATTGGCTTTTAAAAATCCATCCACTGTAGCGAAGACACGCATCAGAGGGTTAAATAATGATTCACTATGGTAAGACCTGCCAATGGGAAGCCAAGAAAAATGGGTCAGTGGTATCAGTTAAAGCATGCATAGATTTAAATCATCAGCATCTCAGAGCTGCACATTGTCAGAGTGCTGTTTGAAATCTGTCTCAGTATTCAGTGTTTTTCCCTGTAGTAATGTTGTAGACATCAATCAAAAGGAATTCGTGCAATTTGAAAACTCAAGTTCACCTTCTCCCAAAAAAAGTTCTTTCAGCAAAAACACCTCTGCCCTTTGCGGAAATGTCTCAGCTTTATTTGGACAGATGGAGTAGATAATCTCCCCAAAAAGACTCTTTTAAAGCAGTGGATCAGCTGTCCTTTATCACAGTTTCCGCCTGAGAAGTTTGGGCCCGTAGTCTCCAGAGACATTCCTTACCGATCAGGAAGCTGTCAGCTGACGGATTTGGAATTGATTGTGTGTGCTTTGCCCCTATCTAGGCTTTTCTAGCCGCAAGCTATGACAATAAGTGGGGCGGCAGAGACAAACAAGTTCATTCAACACAATCTGTTGCTCTCAGTCATGTCAGGTTTAATTTTTTGTTTTTTTATAAAAGCTTTTAAATAATGCAAGCATATCCATAGTACAACGTAGTGGTTTTTAATTACATTTAAATGATTTAAGATCTTTGTTGTGCATTAGCGTTATACTAAACAACTGCTGCCCCAACATAAAGCACCATGATGTTGTACTCTCTCTGCTGTGATTAGCTAATGCTAGAAATAAGCTCTTTGCGATGTGGCGAAATGTCATTTTCTCTTCTTTGTCCATTGTCTCTCTCTGTCTTTTTATATCGCTCACTGAATGTCTAAGTAATAGTGACATTTTAAGAGCACTCATCTATTTGTGCCACAGGATCATTTCTCCAAGTAGCAGAACATGCTTTCGTCCAAATCCCTCATCGATAGACCTAACAGACCGCACTGTAACAGTACTGGCATATGAGGATTAAACCAAATATCAGCTCTGTCTCTCTAGATTAGTTGAAATGACAATCAAGGCAATTTGTAATGGATACTGTGCTTTCAAGTGTTTACGTTCTGGCCTTTGTGCAAGAGTGTTTTCCGGAAATTGTACCATTTGCCATCTTCGCTAAATATTTTATGTCTTTTTGAAATATTTTTTGGGGTCATTTTATTTGAATAAGTTGAAAGTTTGGGTAATATAAAGTAATATAGTGAAATATTATTATAATTTAAAATAACTCTTTCTATTTTAATGTATTTTAAAATGTAATTTATTCCTCTGATGCAAAGCTCCAGTCTTCATTGTCACATGATACAACAGAAATCATATTATGAAATCTAATATGCTAATTTATCCTCAAGAAACACACTTCTTATTATTATCAATGTCGTGCTGCTTAACTCCCTTTTTTTAATCCATAGTAACAAAGTTTCTTTGGTTGCAAAAGTTCAAAAAACAGCATTTATTTGAAATGCTTGCTGCATAATATTATTAATTTCTTTAATAACTGTGAATGAGTTTTCTCCGAATTTCCTTAGCATGGTGGAGAAGACAAGATAACAGTGAGGCTATATTTGACTTATTAATTTTCAGTCTCAGTATTGAGTTCCTGGAATAAAACCAGCTTCCAGGTATGAATTATCATGTTGTAGAAGGAGAGCATCTGTGCCACAAACCACGATTTCTGCAAACCTAGTGTGTAAAGAGAAAACCCTGCAAATGAGGCACCAAAGTGCATTTATGCTCACATGGCTTGCTTGGATACAGAGTGTCTGTGCCGATAGACAGACATTGTGACTTGCTGACTAATGCATCAGTTTAGCAAGGTGCAAAATAATTGGGAGCAATTTTAATCTATTGATCATTCGGTAATAGGTTAATCAATTTATTGACGAATGGATGAAAATCTTGGCAGAGAATGTCTCTCATTCAATGCAACAGAAATTAAATGGTAAAGTTTGTTTTGGGGAACTGCAACCACATGCATAATAATGTGCTGCCTATATAAAAGCTATCAATCACAGAAGATAAAGGAAATCAATTTAGAATAATGTTTAGAACAATGTTTGTAACTGACCAAAAGTAAATACAGTGGAACTGATAAGAACAGGTTGAAGCACAGTGATTGATGCCTTCTTTTGTTCAGGGCTTCTGTTTGGATGTATTTATCTTGTAAATAAATCTTTTAGGCTGAGCTGAAAAAAAAAAAAAAAAATAACAGGCAATTTGTGCTTTTGGTTTCCATAAAGCCACACACATCAAGGGTCAACTGAATTCAAAGTCATTGAAATACATCCATTATTTGAAACAGTATTAAATGGCAAATAAGCAAGGCTTTTTGCATCTAATTTAGTCAAGACCAGCTAAAAGGAGAAGTCCACTTCCAGAACAAAAATTTACAGATAATGTTCTCACCCCCTTGTCATCCAAGATGTTCATGTGTTTCTTTCATCGGCCGTAAAGAAATTATGTTTTTTGAGGGAAACATTTCAGGATTTTTCTTCATATAATGGACTGATATGGTGCCCTGATTTTGAACTTCCAAAATGCAGTTTAAATGAAGCTTCAAACGATCCCAAATGCGGTTGTAAATGATCCCAGCCGGGGAAGAAGGGTCTTATCTAGCGAAACGATCGGTTATTTTCATTTAAAAAATACAATTTAAATACTTTTTAATCTCAAATGCTCGTCTTGTCTTATTCTTCTTGAACGGTTCAAGACAGTTAGGGTATGTCGAAAAACTCCAATCGTATTTTCTTATTGTTTGAAACCACATTTAGACTGCATTTTGGAAGTTCGAAATCGGGGCACCATATCAGTCCATTACATGGAGAAAAATCCTGAAATGCTCCCCTTAAAAAACATAATTTCTTTATGGCTGAAGAAAGAAAGACATGAACATATTGCATGAGAAGGGGTAAGTACATTATATGTGAATTTTTGTTCTGAAAGTGTTCCTTTAAACATTCTTTAACCTGTATTTAAATTTACATATTTTAGCGCATTGGCTAAAACCTCCAGTACACAATTTCTAGCTGGACCCGAGTCAATATTCTGTTCAGGAGGCCCAAAACAAGAGCCATCTGATTGTTATATGTGTCCAAAAAGACCTGTTATCTTATCAAGGTTTGCATACCTGCTTTTGTTTGCGGATTAATTATTCACAGCTGGTTGTAGGGAATACAATGGGATTCATAGTTTTATCCTATTGAAAATCTGTGATTAAAAATCCAATTTAAAACCTGAATAAAACAATGTTTTAGAATTGAAGGAGTTTTAGGATTCTGAACTATTTCTAGGTCTAATCATGTAAGCACATTTGTGACATTGATCATCAGTCTTTGTGCAGATGGCCAGATATTTTTTCATTGAAGCACAATATGCTTGCTGGAGAACATAATCACCAGGTGCAAAATGAATAATATGAATAAGAAATTAGAAGTGGATGTTTTGCGGAAAACAAAGTTTTTCAGCCTTCCTTATCCAATAGTAGTGGAGCAATTCGACTTCAATCAGATGATAGACTTCCTTAATGACCCATTAATTTCCCTGCTGCTATATCATGAACAAAGATATCCGCATGAACACATATTGCATTAATCCGCCACTGATCTGCAGCAGATTATAAACTCGTTAGTCCTGAAATGTCCTCTTCTCTCAGTTTGCATTTGTGATTGTCAAACTGAGCAGTCTTACAATATCCACACGTCGTCTTCTTAGAATTGTGAATGATTGCCACTCTGATTTGCTGGTCTGTATTACATGCTCTAACTATGAAAGTGACCTACAGAGTGTCAATTCCACTTGTTTTGCTCTGTCTGGCTTTAGCAAATCGAGTCAATAGAGTGTCACAGGGATGGATAGAAGTATAAATGGATAAATTGATGCTAAAAGTGGTTGACTAAGACGGTGACACTGGTGAATCGAAAGGCAGTGTTTGATGTACTAATTGCCTCTTAAGAACTGAGTCTGACACAAGGGCAAAAATCAAAAGCTGGCCCGACTGCCATTTTAAAAGCTTTTGCGTGTTCTCTGTTCTAATGTAATTGAATGAAACAGCACAGTCCACTTCAACAACAGTAAATATGTCTGCTTAATTCCATCTCAGCTGGCTATTGAGGTATTAAACAGACATTATAGAGATTTCAGGCACTAGAAGATTTGAAACGAATGGAAAATTAAGACATTTGTAAGTAATGTAAAGCTTAATGTATTTTACTGTGTGAATGTAGCATATTTTGTTCTCGCTGTGCACAGGTGGCAATGGTGCAGGATGTTCGACGTACTTTTCCCACAGTGGATGTTCCAGACCATGCTCACTACACCATTGGCTCTGTCATTCTGGCAGTGGGCATCACTGGCATGGTGGGAAACTTCTTGGTCATGTATGCCTTCTGCAAGTAAGTCCAGATATATGTTGTTTTTGTGATAGCTAATGAAATCCAGATTAGATTTACTCATCTAGAGTCATTGGTGGACTGCAACTGTAATTGTTCAAGAACAATTACTAGAAATGGTTGAGCCCAGGATGGATATACCAAAATAAAAAAAGATTTGTTTAAGTGCATGTCATTTAACCATTAACCAACATTGGAAAACCTTGAATGAATGTGTTGTTAAATTGAAGTATTCTCAATTGTAGCATTTTTCATTTGTTTTGTGTATATTTTTTAGGAGTAGGAGTCTGAGGACACCTGCCAACATGTTCATCATTAATCTAGCTCTCACTGACTTTCTGATGTGTGTCACTCAGACACCAACCTTCTTCACCACCAGTTTGCACAAGCGATGGATCTTTGGGGAAAAAGGTAATCCAGATGTCAGATAATCAGGGGCGCTTGATCAAACCACTGGTTCGTTTCCAGGATTTCATAGTTACTTGCGCAGATGCTAAAAAGGAGCGTGATGTCAACTTTTAAGATCACATTATATTCATGAGACTGATTCCAGTGCAGATGAGAAGAAAGTATAACAGATAATCATAACAGAGCTCAGTTGGAGAGGGATTATGCAGTGAGGCATAACTGTATCCTGGTGAAGGAGAAGAAACACCTTAGTGTCAAAAAGGTCAAAGCGTATGTAGATATGAATCAGTGTTCAGTTAGAGTGAACATGTTTAAATTACAATGCAAATCTGCAGGCATATGTGAAAAATGTGCAACACTGAAAAAAATGGTTTTGCTTCATTAGGCAGATTGTTTGATGAATCAGTGCTCAGAAAAATAATTAGCGTTCTGCTTTATCAAGCTTTTCTCCAGTGTGTTATTATTGAGGGGAAAAACAGTGGTGATTATATTTTCATCATCCTAGAACATATAAAAACAAACATTTTTGTAAAAGCCCATGAATTAAAATAAACTGCTGTATCAACACTTTTGCACAACTAGCAAATTTAATTTGTTCTTAATTTGTAAGTGTTTTTTGTGTGTCTCGTGACTTCATTGTTAAATGTATTATTATATTATATTATTTCCAGACATGCAAAATCAGATATTTTCTTTCCTAACCAAACAAAACTTGGTCAGAGGTGAACTGAATGACCGTTTAATGCTATACCCAGTTTGACCAACCCTTGTTTACAGTAATAGCAGTTTATATTGATTCAAAAAGTACCTTTTCTACTTTCGTAGAAAGTTTATTTTACATTTGTTTAGTTTGTACTCCTAAAACTCAAAAGGCAATAAGCATATTTGAGACATTTTCTCGGGTTTGTGCCGTAAGTCTTGAAGAACAGTGAAGGAAATTCTAAGACTATATGTTAGCAAGTATCGTTTTGAAGTATTTGCAAATAATATTTTGAAATATGCACACATGCACTTTTATTTGTATGCCTAATATGTGGAAAACACAAAGCGTTTCTTGTCTTGTCACATTCAGTTAGGAATTACATGAATCACACAAATGACACCGTATTTTAACTTCAAAATAGCCATATTTTTTAAAAAAAAGGCAAGTAGTTTGCATCTCTGGATACAGTATTACTGTCGTTAGATAAACTGTTTTTTTTTTGTTTGTTTGTTTGTTTTGTTTTCTTTTTTTTTGTGTGGTAAACAGTTGTCAAATATTATATGTTTCTCTATTGCCATCTTACCTCGCTCACTTTCAAAGTTAAAACCGACGCTTTGTACTGGAATTCAAGGTTGGTCAAAGTTGCCAGGTTTTCACAACAAAATCCCCCTCAGTTGTTACTCAAACATGTCATGTTTTTCACAGGATTCATACAAAAGATTCCTCATCCTAAATCCAATTCTGTGCTGGCTGAGGTACCAAACAAAGCTTGTCACATTCGGAAAGCGAAAAATATCGAGCTGTAGTCATAACTGTGTACGAAAACGAGAACAAGTGCTCACTGTTTTACCACCTCTAGAGTTTCTGTTGGATTTCTGTTTGAAACTGCAGTGATATGTACTTACCGGTATGTATTTCGCATCTTGTGAAAAAGTTCCCACAGGTGCGTTTTTATAATGAGATCAGGTAGGTTTTTTGGCAGGGTACACTTGGTAAAATTCTCATTCCAGGGTGTAAATGTCATGTTGTTGTGGTCCCTTCAACCTGCAGACATGAAAAACAACTCACAGCAACAGCGGGAAAACTGCAGTCTTGGCAACACTGGCTGGAATTTGTGCTCTACTTCTGTGAACAGTAAACTCCGCCTACTTCGATTTGATTGGCCATCCCAATAAATTTGACATTGACGAGTGCTGTTAGACTGCTAAATTAAACCAGACCAGCCTAAATTAAAAATATAAATTTCAAGCCTTTTTATCATTGTAACAACAAACAGAGTGCTGCATAAATGGAGGGCAGCAAAGCAGTGCAGGAATTTCTAACACCGTGTCCTAACTACACGGGATGTGACAAGATTCCTGCAACAAGCAATTTGGGTGTCCACACCACACGCAACGCGACACCACGATGTGACAGTTATCACAGCCATTCAGAAGGGCAGATGTGCACTGCACTCCCAACAAAATGAGCAAGTTTATGATCTAATTCATAAATATTAAACCTTTTTAACATTATTAAATGTACATACTAAGTGACTGATACTGTCTTTGTTATGGAATGCACTTGTTGGTTCACACTGAGTTCACAGTTTTAATGTGCCTTTCATTTATTTTCAAGATCTGAGGTAAACGTTCTATTATTGCTTTCAGTATGGCTATAAAGTTCACACAAAATGATATTTAAACTCACATTAGACACTTTTAGCTTTGAATAAAGCACAAAATCCGTACCTGAGATTATCACTGTCATTGGTTTGTATGTTGTTGTTCCAGAAACGATGTAGCGGAAATAGAAAGCATTTCTAAAATAGAAATTTCGCATGTCGCCTTCGCCTAGTTACGACAAAAACTATGATTAACATGGAAAAGATACCTTTTATCGCATCACGTGTAGTTAGGACACGGTGTAATATTGGAGACTTCGCAGGGAGTTTGGTTGGCAGACAATCTGACCAATCATAATGCAGAATCTGTCATAATCTGTCCGACAAACAAACCAGACAGGAGAGCAGATTAACGTTGGTGGACTTGAACCTGAAAATGGTGAAAGATACCTGAAATACACAATGTATTTTTCATTGCGTGAGAACGTGATGTGTAGCATGAGAGCACCATGGCTTGTCTGTTGTGGTTACAGCCCTGTAGCAGTTAAAAGTCATGACCGAATAGCTCTCTACAAAGGCAATATATTACAGATGTAATCTCTCATTCAGGCCCTCTCTAAACATATTATTGCGAATTACTTTGATGTTAGTCATAAAAACCCTTCCTGAAATCAACAACAATTGCATGATTACATATTCATCGTGCTGTTGCAAGTGTGGGATTACTGTGATGCTCTAATGTTAGGCTTTCGAATAATGCCACAGATAAAGCAGAAAATGTCAGGTCATCTGAGGATCCCTTGATCACCGATGGTCTTGTTTAGATTTCAAACCTTTTAAGCACTTAAAGTGTGTTCTTTGAAGTGAAGCAGTTGCTGGATGGTTGATGAAGTGGAATGACTCAAACTCTCTCGAGGTCTCTCTTCAACCTGAAGAATGTGTGAGAGATCTGCTGCGGTTCCTCTGAATGATGTTCAATAACACACCCTCACAGTGCTGTAGGGCTGCTTTATAAGATGGTGTAGAGAAATGTGACAGCGGCACCCACTTGCAGAGGAAGGGCATAGAGATCTTCATCCATTCATGAACATTATATGAGTTAATGTTGTCTTAAATCATAGTTGATAAGAATTTAACAAGGTTCTTTCTGCCTGGAATTATCTCATAGACATCACCTTGTTAATAATAAGAACTGAGAATCTTATAACCCCCCAGCAGCCATGCATTGTTCATATTGTTTCATTATCAATATTTTATCCACAGTGTTATTGTAGTTTTATGAGTACACTGGGGGAAAAAATGATGTAGAAACTATTTTCTCTCAGAAATTGCTAGTGAATTTCACAAACAATTGCAAAGAACACATTGAACTAAATGTGAAATTTTGAGATTGAAAAAACAGAGCAGATATAGATATATTAATCCAGTTTTTATTCATTAAATTCATCTAGGTATTAGCTTAGGCATTTGCTGTATACTAAGGAGTATAATGTACAGTTGGCCAGTGATTATTGCAAAAATAAAACCCTACGGAGTATGATTGTACATTATCCCTAGATACACAATATTTAATATTCAAACAGTAGGAAGGAGTTTGTTCCAGGTTCTTGTTCTCTGTGGTCTTCTCATAGACAGGGCTATAATCAAGCAAAGGTTTCTAGCAATATTTAAATTAGTAGTCAATAAATGTGTTTTTTTTCAGTAAAAGGTTCTTAAACTTACATCTTTTTTTTAGTCTAGAATGAAAAACCTGTTCACATTAGTGACATTTCCAAAGTAATTATAGATTCACAGGGTTACAAGGTTTTCCATTATCATTATAATTACATATCCACAGTTGCCACCATGTGCAGCTTGTATAAATTAACTAGTATTTCTATGTTGGTAAGGAAAACATGTTCGAACTTTTTCATCGGAGGCCATTTTATAGTCGTATTCCTTTCATACAAAAGCTTGACTCATACAGTTTGGAAGAAACAACGTGAGGGACTTGCTTTGTTAATGCATTACTGGATTACATATTCAGTGCATTATGAAATACATAAAAGGATTAGTTCATCTAAAAATCACAATGTGCTGAAAATGTACACACCTTCAGGCCATCTAAGAAGTAAGTCTGTTTCTTTATTGTAACAGATTTGGAGAAATTTAACATTGCATCGCTTGTTTACCAATGAATGCTCTGCAGTGAATGGGTGCTGTCAGAATGAGAGTCCAAACAGTTTTTTAATGTTTTTAAAAGAAGTCTCTTCTGCTCACCAAGCCTGCATTTATTTGTTTCAAAATAAAGCAAAAACAGTTATATTGTAAAATATTCTTTTTTACTATTTAAAGAAACTGTTTTCTATTTGAATATATTTTAAAATGTAATTTATTCCAGTGAAATTTTTAGCATTATTACTCCAGTCTTTAGTGTCCCATGATCCTTCAGAAATCATTCTAATATGCTGATTTGCTATCCAAGAAACATTTTTATTACTATTAATATTATTAATATTTAAAACAGTTTAGTACATTTTTTCAGGATTCTTTGACAAATAGAAAGACCCAAAGATCAGCATTTATCTGAAATAAAAAGCTTTTTTAACATTATACACTAAAAGCTTGTCAGTATAATTTGTTGTATTATTTTTTGGGAAAGAAGTTATGTAAATTAATACATTTATTTAGCAAGGATGCTTTAAATTTATCATAAGTGATGATAAGGGCATTTATAATGTTGCAAAAGATTCATCAAAGAAACCTGAAAAGATTCTACTCAGCTTTTCTCAACATAATAATAATAATAATAAATGTTTATTGAGTAGCAAATCAGAATATTAGAATGATTTTTGAAGGATCATGTGACTGGAGTAATGATGCTAAAAATTCAGCTTTGAAATCACAGGAATAAATTACATTTTAAAATATATTCAACATATTCAAAACAGTTATTTTAAATAGTAAAAATATCAAAATTGTACTGTTTTTGCTGTACTTTGGATCAAATAAATGCAGACTTCTTTAAAAAAAACATTCAAAATCTTACTGTTCAAAAACTTTTGACTGGTAGTGTATAAACCTTACAATATTCCACATGACTAGTTTAGGTATGTTTTGAAGCATGGCTGCTGGTTTGAGCTGGTTTAAGCTGGTCCTAAGATGGTCCTGAGCAGGAGCTAGTTGCTTAGGACCAGTTTAGGACCAGCACATGACCAGCTTAAACCAGCTTATGACCAGCAGCCATGCTTTAAAACATACATAACCAGCATATGCTGTTTTTTTTCAACAGGGAAGGTTGTCTGGTCTAAATCAGGAGAGAAATGAAGAGTTCAAATGCAAAAGCCCTTAAATCCATCTGATGTCTTTCTTTAAAATGAGCATTTCTTTCTGGCTACTTTGTATAGGTTTCTATGTAAGTACTGGTACTTCTGATAGGGCTGAGGCTGGAATTTAGCGAGTTTGAAGTAAAAGTGTTTGATAGACGTATAATATGTGTCAGGAGCATTCACTCAATATCATTTTTGACTGAGATGGCTTTTAGCTGGTTTTGCATCTGAACTCTTCAAATATGCACAGATCAAGCACCATTTACAAGAAAAAGAAGGAAATGTTATGGATTATGGACTGATATTTTGGCCAAAAGCAACAGTTTAAAGTTAAAATGCCTTAATGATGGATTTGTTTCTTACAAACATGGAGTTTTTCAGTTTTTCAAGTCACAAGACATTAATTGATGGACTGGAGTTGGTAATTTAATGTTTTATCAGCTGTTTGGACTCTCATTCTGACAGCACCCATTCACTAGTAGTGCAAGTGATGTACAGTAATGCTACGTTCCAATGAAGAAAACAAACTGAGGGTGAGCAAATTTTCATTACTGGGTGAACTATTCCTTCACCATATTTCTTTTTACAGTATTTCTCTCTGTCTCTCCACAGGTTGTGAGTTATATGCATTCTGTGGTGCTCTGTTTGGTATCTGCTCAATGATCACACTCATGATTATTGCAGTAGATCGATACATAGTGATCACTCGTCCTTTGGCCTCTATTGGCGTTATGTCACGCAAACGAGCCCTGTTGATACTCTCTGCTGCTTGGGCGTACTCTATGGGCTGGAGCCTGCCTCCATTCTTTGGTTGGAGTAAGTGCTTACAATCACTTGCTTAACAGGGGCATTTTGTCTAAAGAAACAAGAGAGGCAATTGTAATTGTAATGTATTTTATATTCTCAGGTGCTTATGTCCCTGAAGGTCTGCTGACATCCTGTTCGTGGGATTACATGACTTTCAGTCCTTCTGTACGAGCTTACACAATGCTGCTCTTTACTTTTGTTTTCTTCATCCCGCTGTTTGTCATCATTTATTGCTACTTCTGCATCTTCAGGGCCATCCGAGATACCAACAGGTACATTCTTTTACCATGTTTATGAGCGTATTTGACCATGCATCTGGGTTGGGAAGAGGAAAATTACTGTTTTACTTTAAAGAAGAGGTGTATTATTTATCAAAAAGAGATCAATTTTAGATTAGCACTGTTTTATAGTAATCTTTACAAAGACTTTGGCTTTATACACTGATGTATATGCTGTCTCTTCTTGTGTGTATTGTATGTATCTGTTTGTTTACATATCTGTATGATGGGAATAACAGAGCTGTAGGAAAAATCAATGGAGAAGGAGGACCCAGAGACTCTATCAAGAAGATGCATAGAATGAAAAATGAATGGAAGATGGCAAAGATAGCACTCATAGTGATCCTTTTGTATGTCATTTCCTGGTCTCCGTACTCTTGTGTGGCTCTTACTGCTTTTGCTGGGTGAGAATCAATATGTCTTACACCCACATTCCATTGCTTTTATTACATTCTTAGTTAACTGACTTTAGATTATTCTTTTTTTATTTGTTTTAATTAGTGCTTTTTATTTATAGTTATCAGAGGCAACTAAAACAGCTAAATATTTGATGGATATGCAACCATGCTTATACACACTATTCACTTGCTAGCACAAGAATAAAATGTTTGACTCTAGTTATTTGTTCAGACAGTACAAAGACTGTCTAGACACTCAAGGCAGAAATGTGTCATATTAAAACGAGCAGAGATTTTATCATTAGCTTTAAATGAAAGATGATAAATATTATCAATTTATCTCAATTTTCATAAGTGGGTTCCATTTGAGAAGCAGATATTTTGTAAGGCAGTTATTAGTAGCTAAAGAGCAATGAAACTTTATTCTCAAGGTTTTTGATACCTGTGGCACTAAATTCATATATAATATAATATAATATAATATAATATAATGCAAATGTTTTGTTAATTTATTCAAATATTAATTTCAGGGGAAATTTACTTTAAGTAAATATTTTAGATTGCTGACACAAAAAAGTTTGATTATCCTTAAAATTAAATTAAATTAAATTACATAATTAAATTAAATCACCAACATCAGTGAACCATAAACATGCAATGGTTATTTATTTATTTATTAATTAAAAATTTCTGGGACAATTTACTTCAGCTAAATATTTTAGATTGCTAACACAACAAAGTTTGATTATCTCAAAATGAAATTAGATTAAATTAAATTAACATCAGAGAACTATTAACATTCAAGTGTTTTGTTAATTTATTAAATATTAATTTAAAATTTGATTTCATTTGATCGCTGACACAAAAAGGTTTGATTATCCTTACATAAAATAAAATAAAATAAAATAATAAAATTAAATTAAGTGAAACAACATCAGAGAACTATAAACATGCAAATGTTTTGTTAATTTATTAATTTAAAATTTCTGGGAAGATTTACTTTAGGTAAATATTTTAGATTGCTGACACAACAAAGTTTGATCATCCTTAAAATTAAATTAAATTAAATTAAATTAAATTAAATTAAATTAACATCAGAGAACCATTAACATGCAAGTGTTTTGTTAGTTTATTAAAATATTAATTTAAAATTTGATTTTATTTGATTGCTGACACAAAAAGGTTTGATTATTCTTAAAATAAAAAATAAAATGAAATAAACCAACATCAGAGAACCATAAAAAGCAAATGTTTTGTTAATTTATTTCAATTTTAATTACAAATGTCAGGGGGAAATTTACTTTAAGTAAATATTTTAGATTGCTGACACAAAAAGGTTTGATTATCCTTAAATAAAATAAAATGAATTAAATGAAACAACATCAGAGAACCATAACCATGCAAATGTTTTGTTAATTTACTCAAATATTAATTCAAAATTTCAGATGAAATTTACTTCATCTAAATATTTTAGATTTCTAACACATCAAAACAGAGATTTGATTATCCTTAAAATAAAACGATAAAATGAAATAATAAATAAAATAAAATAAAATAAAATAAAATAAAATTAGCCAGCATCAATTTTTTTTTTGATTATTCTTATAATCTAATCTAATCTAATCTAATCTGATATAATATAATATAATATATGTAAAGACATGATTTCTTCTATCACTATTTAATTCCTTCCACCCTCAGAAAGAAAATGTGTCAGACTGTGAGCGAAATTCACTGAGCTGTTTTCATCAGACTTCCTTTGACAGGTTAATGATCACATACGCCACATACCTGCTGCTTCATTTCCAAAGGACTCATTTACCACCTCTTTATAATCTATTATATCTGTATGGAGCTGTGAGATTGATGTCATGCCCGGTTAGATTAAAGTAAAGCAATATAATGATATGTAATTTTATGTCCTCTTACTCTTTCCACAGTTACGCTGACATGCTCACACCTTACATGAACTCTGTGCCTGC
This sequence comes from Labeo catla, assembly GCA_012976165.1. Lineage (NCBI taxonomy): Eukaryota > Metazoa > Chordata > Actinopteri > Cypriniformes > Cyprinidae > Labeo > Labeo catla. The sequence continues at coordinate 308,279 of VONZ01000812.1, read as the reverse complement.
TGTGATCGCCAAAGCATCCGCCATCCACAACCCAATCATCTATGCCATCACTCACCCCAAATACAGGTGTGATGATGCTCAGCGTAAGCCTTTTTACAAACAGCTGTCTGTTCTGTGGCGTTCAGCAAGAATGATGAATATTCATGGCTGTTAGTTGATTATATTCACAGTAATTTTACCAAATTATTACAATTAAATGAATTATACTGTGAGTTCACAAGAAATAACTGATATGTAATTTGTATTAGCAGAATATTTTTTGATGAATAGAAAGTTCAAAGAACAGCATTTATGTGAAATCCTGGCAATATTTACATTGTGCACTGAAATTGAAATACCCTGGCTGCATATTAAAACACAGAGGCACAACCGATTCAGTAACCACGTTATTACACACCCTAGTTTCCTATACAAAGAGACCTGTCCAGCAAAATGAAACACTGTTCCACAAACACGCACGCTGTGTGCTTCAAGGCCAGGCAGACCCAAATCGATCAGCGGTTTTGTGTACAGAGCACAAGCACAAGTACCTTGAGATGACAGAGTTAGATTCTGACCTTTAAAAGTCAGATTTACTTCAAATTGATCTGCTCTGGATGCACTGGGCCATGTGCTACTCATAGCAGATCTGAAGAATAATGCCTTATGATGAAACATAAATGATGAGGCCATCATTTACCCATTCTTATCGCCTGAAATAAGATCCTCAGGCATGGTGGAGCACAATGAACACAAAATTCCCTTGCCCCATGAACCTTAAAGGAGAAGTCCACTTCCAGAACAAAAATTTACAGATAATGTACTCACCCGCTTGTCATCCAAGATTTTCTTGTCTTTCTTTCTTCAGCCATAAAGATATTATGTTTTTTGAGGGAAACATTTCAGGATTTTTCTCCATATAATGGACTGCTATGGTGCCCTGATTTTGAACTTCCAAAAAGCAGTTTAAATGCGGCTTCAAACGATCCCAAATGCGGTTGTAAACAATCCCAGCCGAGGAAGAAGGGTCTTATCTAGCGAAATTTACATTTAAATACTTTTTTATCAAAAGCTTGTCTTACACTGTAAAAAATAAAAAACACAATTTGTTGAGTCAGCTTAAAATAATTTGTTACTCTGCTGCCTTAAAAATAAGTTAAGCTAACTTGAAATGTTAAGTTGTACTAAGTAACAACTGAGATATTTGTGTTTGCTAAACTTAACAGATGGGTAAGTAACCCAGCTGCCTTAAAATTTTAAGTTGATTCAACTCAAATATCGAAGTTGTCACTTAGTATAATTTAACATTTCAAGTTGAGTAAACTTTTTTTGAGTTGGCTGAATTTTTAAGGCAGCCAGGTTACAAATTATTTTAAGTTGACACAACAAATAGTTTTTTACAGTGCATCTTGCAGTCTTTGAACTCATTTCACTAGTTAAGACCATTTCACTAGTTAAGACCCTTCTTTCTCGGCTTGAAGCTGCATTTAAACTGCATTTTGGAAGTTCAAACTCGGGCCACCATAGCAGTATATTATATGAAGATAAAACCTGAAATGTTTACCTCAAAAAACATCATTTCTTTACGGCTGAAGAAAGAAAGACATGAATCTTGGATGACAAGGGGTGAGTACATTATCTGTCAGTTTTTGTTCTGGTAGTGGACTTCTCCTTTAAAGGTTGTTTTAACAAAAAAGGTCATTAATATTTCATTGAGAGCTGTGGAAAGTTGATGTGAATGCAGTTTTTCTTCTTTCACATATCACTTCTCTCTCTCTCTCTTTTTTAGGTCTGCAATTGCAAAGTATATACCTTGTCTAGGAGTGCTGCTGTGTGTACCTCGTAGAGACCGGTTCAGCAGCAGTAGCTTTATGTCCACACGACGCTCCACTTTGAATAGCCAGTCCTCAGAGACCAGCAGCAACATACACCGTGCTGGAAAAACCCGGTTGTCCTCAGTGTCTGACAGTGAGTCGGTAAGAAAACACCTTTGGGCTAGAACTCTACACATGTATTTGATCCAAATTCTGTCAGATAAATCAAATTATAAAACAAACAGCATGTGGTCCATTAATGTGAAATGCGTGAGTTGAATAAATAAAAAAAAAATGGTCAACTTGTAACTTAATAGACTCATTTTTTTTTTTTTTATTTAAGCTGTTGGATCAGCATTCAGTGTGTGTTGTGTATGGACAGGGCTGGACGGACACAGAGGCGGATCTCTCCAGCGCAAGTTCGCGTCCTGCTAGTCGTCAGGTCTCATCTGACATCCGTAAAGATTTGTCAGACTTCAAGCACACCAGCTCTCTGAGGCTGCAGGTCAAGAGCAGAGACTCGGGTATCTTCGACAGAACCTCGGCCCAGAGTCTAGCTGAGCCAAACTTGAACCGGACTTGTACATACATCAGTGTAAGTAGGAGTCTTCAAGAAGTGTCTTATCTCACCTCATTAATCAAAAGCTTCCCAGCTCGCTCAGCTGTCCTTGATATATGAAATTAGGAAGACCACATTCATTTTAGAGAGGAAACGACTCCATCAGATTTAAAATTCATTTGGAAATTTCATTCCATCCTTCATATCTTGAAGACAGTTCTCTGTCCTGCTTATAGCCAGCATAGTTCTGTGACAAATGACAAGAGTGTTCAAGAGTATGCATGGTTGTTCTGTTATTTCTTTTGATTGTACATTATGTGCTTATTATACAATTTTTTTTTCTTAGATGCATAGGAGTGATCGCTTTTCTGAGATCTACACACAGCTCTTGCTTTAATGAAGATATGTTTTTTAATTCAGTCTGGTACTGCTTAATAATGATAGATTTTCTTTTTCACTTTTCATTATCAAAAGTTATTATCAAAAACTGTATTAAAATACCCTGACTGTTATTCAGTGGCATCACTACTGATTCTATAGCACAAAGTATAGAGTACAACAAGAAACATTTAGTGCAAACGATGTATGTCTTGAACAAATGTCACTTATGAATCGCTTTCTTCAGTGAATCATACATATAAAGTGCAACCAGTGTACTCTGTTTCCTGAATTAATGACTTTTTATGAGCTGGTTCCTTTAAGTGAATCAAACACATACAGCGCAACCAGTGTAGTCTGATTCCCAAATGAATGACTCATGTGAGTAATTTTTAGTGAATCAAACACATACAGCACAACCAATGTCAGTCCGATTCCAAATGAACGACTTCAGGGAGCAATTTTTAGTGAATCACACAAATTCAAAGCAGTCCAGTGTAGTCCTGACTCCTAAATCGAATGACTCTTGTGAGCAATTTTAGTGAATCAAACACATTCAGTGCAACTAATGTCATCTGATTCCTAAATGAATCCACTCTTTTGTGAGCAATTTTAGTGAATCAAACATATTCAGCTTAAACTAATGTCATCGAATTCCTAAATGAATGACTCTTGTGAGCAATTTTGAATTTAAAATATATACAGCAATAAACCACTGTTGTCCGATTCCCAAATGAATGACTCTTTTGTGAGCAATTTTTAGTGAATCACACAATTCACTAGCGCAAATCCAGTGTTGTCCGATTCCCAAATTAATGACTCTTCTGAGCAATTTTATGAATCAAACACATTCAGTGCAACGAATATCATCCGATTCCCAAAATGAACGACCTTCCGTATGAATTTTAGTGAATCAAACACATTCAGCGCAACGAATGTCAGTCCGGATTCCCAAAATGAACGACTCTTTGTGAGCTATTTTAGTGAATCAAACAACATAAATCCAATGTCAACCGATTCTAAAATGAACACTCTTGTGAGTACTCTTTTAGTGAATCAAACACATACAGTTAATAAATCCAATGCCTTCATTCCCAAATGAACGACTCTTGTGAGCAATTTTTTGTGAATCAAACACATTAAGTGCAACCAGTGTAGTCCGATTCCCAACTGAATGACTGTTGTGAGCAATTTTTAGTGAATCAAACACATACAGCGCAATCAATGTCATCCGATTCCCAAATGAACAACCCTTGTGAGCTATTTTTAGTGATTCAAACACATACAGCACAACCAATGTAGTCCGATTCCCAAATGAGTGACTAATATTTAATTTTTAGAGTGTGTTTTTTAGGAAGAATTATTATTTTAATTTGTAATTTTAAACTATGATTACATTGTTTGTTGCATTTCATAATTTAGCATTTAGAATTATCTTTTGTCCGCAGTTTTACCAGAACAGCCTTGTGACCCATTTTTGGATTGAGACCCAACATTTGAGAACCACTGATCTGCTTCACTGGAGCGAATGTACAACATAGAGGGCAATAGTCAGACAATCACTTTCTCATGTTAATGGACTAAGACAAATCCTGCTTTCATGCTTATCATTTACCAGTCAAAAGGATATATAACATCACATTGTTTGTAGTTTCCAGTCACAAAACTTGTTTTTACAAGTTTTAAATGAACAGAACTCAAATCTAATTGATTTGGCTCTTAAAGGCTCCTTTTGTTAATATAATGTTAATCAGGTCATGAGCCAGTAGAGCAAGTGAAAGATGTAGATGGGTCAGTGCAAAGGGCGTTTCTTTAAAGAGTGGACTTGAATGAGGGTCCATTACATTGAGATTAAGTCTGCTTTAATTCTCCTGCTCTAATCTGCTGGTTTTAGAGCAATAATCCCCATAAACAGAAGTTCATCCCATGTCATCAAGATGAACGGCATTAGTGCGTCCACTGGGTGGCACCTTTTGCTTTGTCCTACCACCTCTTTCTTTTCATTGGTCACAGCCCATTTGAAACACCAGGAGGCTCACAATGTGCTAACTTAATCATTGATTAAAGATCTGAAGTTTAAGAATGAGAAAGAGAAGTGTTGAACTATGCAAATGTGTGAAAATCTCATAAACTCATAATCATAAAATTTACTCTCTTCTTCTTTCAGACGGTGGGCGACAAAGATGAGATCTCTATGGCTGAGGTCAGCCTGTCCAGTTGTCTCTCGTCCTCTGTAAGTGCTCTTTTCAGACCGTTTGAGTTACTGTTAACATAGATTGCCTGTCACTTCATGTACTGCTGCAAATGGGAGATCTCTGTAGTTATGTCTCTGCAAATGGGAGATCTCTGTAGTAGGTCTGTTGCACATAACAGAAGGTCTGTGCATCACGAAATCAGATTTACATGTGCTTATGTAATGAAGAAAATGAATTTAAGTGAATGACGTGAAATGTAGGAGGAGAAACATTGGAGAAATAATAATAATACAACAGTTTTAGAAATTCCTATCAGGACTGGAGTAGATTTCTCAAAGGATGCTAAAAAAAATTATTTTCTTTGTAATATTTTTTGAGAGAAAATTGATTAAAGCAGGGCTGAAATCACAAAGTCTATTTGTAAAACATATTTATTCAAATATATTCATATATTCAAACTCATCAGGTAACACTTGTCCCATTCAGATAGGTTGATATTAGAGCCATGCAGGTCCAACAGTGGTATATGTTCCTATTTATTAATTGTTTGTGTTATGAAGGAGTTGCTTGGTTCAATGTAATAAGCATACAGGATTTCCGTACACTGAGTTCAATCACATTCTGAAGAAGAAAACCGCAATAGCTTGATCCTCTGAGAGAAGGGATACACAAATGCCAGACTTTAAAAAGTGAAACCAACCCACATGAGGTCAAATTAGACATCCAAATTGTCTTGTGTTCAGACGCAGTAGTGTTGATCAGAGAGGCCGAGCTAGACTGTCACAAAGTCACCCCAGAGTGTCATTATTATAGCTATAGCGACTGAAACCCAATGCTGGAAGTGATGACAGGAAGCAAACCTGTCAGTGAATGCAAACACAAACTCTAGTCCAGAAAGTTCTTAGCAGATCAAGCTGAAAAACATTCCTGTATTCTTGAGCATCAACATGACTATGGCTAGATTTGGTTTCAATGCACTGAGTTTTTATTGATTCCAACACGCAAGTCCTTAGTGGAGATCAAAATTAAAAAACAATCTGTAAACACTTGATTTTTTTTCCTGAAATATTGTTAAAGGAGTTCACTTCCAGAACAAAAATGTACATATTTTTTGTCATTCAAGATGTTCATGTCTTTCTTTTTTCAGTCGATAAGAAATTATGTTTCTTGAGGAAAACATTTCAGGAATTATCTCCATATAGTGGACTTCAGTGGTGCCCCCAATTTTGAACTTCCAAAATGCAGTTTAAATGCAGCTTCAAATGGCTCTAAATGATCCCAGCCGAGGAAGAAGGGTCTTATCTAGCAAAACGAAATCATTTTCATTTTAACAAATTGACAATTTACATACTTTTTGACCTCAAACACTCGTCTCGTCTAAGTCTGTGTGAACTCTGTGAACTCCGACCCAGTGTTTAAAAAGTGAATATGCAAAGAAAAAAAAGGTAAAACATCGATGTAGGAGGATTTGGACGTTGAAGAAAGGTGGGAGTTATTTGACACACCCTAACTGTATTGACTCGGTTTATACAGACTACGCATGCGAACTTACGCATGCGCATTTTGGAACTTCAAAGTCGTGGGCACCATTGAAGTCCACTATATGGAGAAAATTCCTGAAAAGTTTTCCTCAAGAAACATAATTTCTTATCGACTGAAGAAGGAAAGACATCTTGGATGACAAGGGCGTGAGTAAATAATCTGTACATTTTTGTTCTGGAACGTCTCCTTTAATCTTCATTGCAAATTTAAAGGAATATTAGCTGTGGGTATACCATTGACCAAATATCCAAGGCATTTGAACACAAACCTTTATTTTGGGGAAAACACTGTGATCAAAATTAGAGAAACTAAACTAAAATTTTGGAGGGTTACAGCTGTCAGAAATCAGTAGGAAGTGTAGATGCTGTTTCTTTTGAATGACTTCAGCACATCTGCGGCTGCAGACTAATTTCTCAGACTGCGCTGATGTGATCTTGATCCATGCTTTTTCCACTCTCTTCCACAGTTTGGTGACTGTAGTGGGTTTATTAGCCATACCTTTGTTGACAAGGCTTTTTCAAATGGGTTTAGATCAGGATTATGGACCGCCATTTCATTATTTCAATGTTGTTAGCTTCAAGAAACTACTTTACCTGTTTTGCAGTATGATGAGGGCATTGTCTTGCATGAAAATTGCATGCTAATTAGAAGATGCTTGCAGGGAAGGAACTGCATTTTGCCGAAGGAGGTTCTGATAAACATTTTCATTCACTCTGCTATGTATCTGTGTAAGAGGCCCAACTCCTGCTGCAGAAAACATCCCTCAAACCATGACACTACCTCCTCCACTTTTCACTGACTTCTTTACGAACTTGGGCTTTAGTCTTTCCTCAGCTTGATGCCAAACAAAAGGTTTCCCATCAGACCCAAATAAATTAAACTCGCTCTCTTCATTAAAGTGAATTTTAGACCAGTTCTCCTCTGGCCACACAACATGCTCCTCAGCAAAGGTGAGGAAAATGCACTTTCAGTCCAACTGAAACATGCCAAAACAGATCCTTACCCTGTTCAGCACTGAACTGGCAAGCAATTCCAGCTGCAGTGTTAAACCCATTCCCCATTGAAAGTCTCTGCAGTCACCTGTCTTCTCATGCATTTGTCTTACGTAGATGACCAGCCTTTTTGGGAGACTTAAATGAATTAGTGTCATTGTAAACCTGCAATATTTGAGAAATCACTGTTGGTATGACTAACTTCTCTTGCAATGTCCTTTGTCCTTCATCTGGACAACCTCCTGTTGCTGGGTTTCAGTCACCTTAGAGCGGCCTGCCATCTTACAATTAGCATCAGGGTGCCAGATTAACACTGATAACTTGGAGGTATCTGTAAGTGTTCTCTAATTTTGATCAGAGTTCTTTTCAGATATCTTTTTAAGTTTTTTATCTTTCTAAGTTTTTTATACTGTGCTTCAGAATATAATTAGTTCATGAAATATGCTTAAAAAACTGTCTACTCCTCTTAGGACAACTGCAAATAGGACTAAGCAGTGACCTTGAAACTTCTAGGAAATTGTAGGTTGTATTTTAATTTTGATCTCCAATGTGTTTATATATTCTTTTATTCAGCATGGATGCATTTATTTGATCAAAAGTGTCAGTAATAATGTTACAAAGGATTTCACAGTTGTATCACAGTTTCTCCAACTCACTAACTATCCTTTCTCTGTCACATTAAGCCAAATATTGTCTCTGAGAACACTGATGAGAAAAGACTGTTGACTCGGATCCCTTCCATCGTTGTCACATCAGAGTCCAGTCCTGCCGTCCTCTCAGAAGGTCGCAGTGGCGGCCCTTCCAGACAGCTTCCAGGTGTTTCGGTGGAGGCAGCCTCTGTCACCTCAGAACCTGCTGGGATTGAATGAATATGGACTGTGTTACCACTTATTTATACTTCAGGACACCATCTCAACAGACTCTGGGTCATCTGATTTATCCCTTCCTCCTTTTGTCTCATTTACACAGGGCTCAAAAATGAATCTGCATGCAGTCACAACTGACATCTGATATTTGGCTGTGCCGGTATTGTTGTACTTTTGCCTGTTTTGAGGTGGAAAATGGGCAACCACAAGCTACAAGGTAATCAGGGTCTTTATTTTTACAAGAGGACACCCTTTAAGGCTTCTTTCAGTGGTGTGGAGATGATCCTCTCCTCTCAGGGAAGAATATATGACAGGTCTGTGGGAAAAGCAGTGATAGATTGACACTGCTCAGAATATGTATTCAGATACATCTATCCCTGCTTCATCCATAAAAAGGCTGTGCTGTAGGCCATAGGAACAGTTCCTTGCGTCTGCACAAGATCAAAAACAACCAGATGTGACGTGAAGATTCAAACGCCTAGTTTTTACACAGCCAGAAATTTTGGACTTCTGTCTATAGGTGTAATCACTGTAGGACAGAAAAGTGGATGTTTTAATGTTTCTTTAAAGATGAAGTGCACAATTTTTTATGTATATATGTACAAATATTTTACTTGTTGTGGCTGATAAATGGATGATACTTTACTACTTCATCTAAATAATGTAAAAAAAAAAAAAAAACTAAAATCAGTCATTTTAAATGATTAAAGTGAATTTAGGCATCACAGCATTAATTTATTAATAATCTAAAATATATAATATTTAATTTCAGATTTATAAAGATTTTTATCGATGGCTCACGTAATCAGAATGTAAAAACAGGTGATGCACAATTAAATATCCACTATATTATATATTATATAATAATATAAATGTAAAATCTCTATCTTTGGGAAACAATTGATATGGTACTGATTATTATGCTCTAATTTTAAAGTAAAAATTAGCTTCAAGTTTCTCAAGTATTCCCACCAACATCATCATAAATCAATCACATTGACAACCAATTACATCTTTATTGCTGCTGATTGAATAAATGTGAAGATTTTTATTTTGTAGATTTTTTTCCCAGCACTGTATGGCCAATACATATATTTGTATATATATTATTGAATGTTAATATGGAAGTGTGCTCAACAAATGATCTAGACTGTATGATTTATCATGCTTGTGTTGTGTCATGTGAATACTCCCATAGTTGTTATTACCTGCATGTTTTCTTAATATAAAAAAGGCTCCTTTGATAGGAATATTTGGTTTAAAATGATCATCACTTTTCATGCAGGCTACAATAACATGAAAACCCACATAAATGTGAAAAATGATCTTTTAAATTTAAACGACTGGTCTCAGAGCCCGTGGCTCTAATAAACTGCACTTTTCAGATGTAGATTTGCCTTTCTGCTGGATTTCAGAGATACTTTAGTGGGATTAATATGCCAGCATCTGGGAGTCCTTAGGGATTAGAGGGGAAACGCTTTTAACAAGATTAGTTTTGGGAAAGTGCTCATCCAGAATGCTCCATTGCTTTTAAAGGCTGCTGTATTCTCAAAGTTACACACACATTCTCAGATAATGGTCTCTGAAGTAGTTCAAATGCACAGTTACTCTCTCTCTCTGTATCTCTCGTGAGAGATGTTTACCTTTCCATTTTGAGGTAAATGTGCTTCATAGATGAGTAAATGATGCACTATGGGGTGGGTTCACATATTTACTGATGTTGCTAGAATGTTCACCTGATTAGCAGCTCTTCAAGTAGCGGTGACACACGTTTAGCAGTGAACACATACTGTATATCCAGTCACTCACGGTTATCATGTAGGTCAATAGTGTGTCTGCTGACTTGCGTGTGATTTGTTGTCTGGACGGCGTTGGGAGACATAATCAAGTGCCATATGAATGATAAGTTAGCTTATCAGCAGAAGGCACCAGGTCATACATGTTGTGATAATATTGTCACGTCTTCATTGCCCTTCCTTTCCTGTTTTCTTGATTCTAGTTCTGATGTTGACCCAGTGTTATATTAATATTTGCAAGGTACACTCTTCAAAATAAAGGTGCTTTAAAAGGTTCTTCACAGTGATGTCATAAAAGAGCCATTTATGGTTCCATAAAGAACCATTCAGTCAAAAGTTCCTTAAAGAACCATCTCTTTCTTACCTATATATAATCTGAAGAACTTTATTTTGCCACAAAGAACCTTTTGTAAAACAGAAAGGTTCTTCAGATGTTAAAGGTTCTTTTTGGAACCATTTAGACAAAAAAAGGCGTCGTAAAGCACCTTTTTTTTTTTACAAGTGTAAAGCTCAAATGGTATTTTTTTTAACTGCTTACCAGTGCACCTGCAAATAGCACATGAATTTAGAAAATGTTAAGACTTTAAATATTTCTCAATATTTCTCATACTTTTTAAGCAACTGTATGTTTTTTATTTATGTTTTTTTCCCACACACCCTCAAACATCAGTTCTGTATCCTGTTCTGTTTCCGCCAGTGAATAAAAAAGGTTATTGCGACTTTTTATCTCACAATTCTGACTTTTGTTTTCTCAGAATTGCGGGATACAAGCTCGCAATTTTAACCTTTCTTCTCAGAGTTATGAGATATAAACTCGCAATTGCGAATTATAAAGTCAGAATTGAGACATATAAACTCGCAATTCTGAGAAATAAAGTCAGAATTGCAAGATAAACTCGCGGTTGCGAGGTATAATGTCAGAACTGCAAGATATAAACTCACAATTTAGATTTTTCTCAGAATTGCGAGTTTATATCTCGCAACTGTGAGGTTTTTTTCTCAGAATTTCTGACATAAGCAATTACGTCAGAAGTCAGAAGACTTAACGAAGTTAAGTCAGAATTGTGAGTTATAAACTCGCAATTCTGAGAACATATCAGTTTATTTCTCGCAATTGTGAGTTTATATGGCGCAATTCGTTTATATGCCTTCGTTTATCTTCGGAACACAAATTAAGATATTTTCACTTGCTGCATTTTGACCCTGCATAGACAGCAACGGTACTTCCGCGTTCAAGGCACAGAAAGGTAGGACATCTTTAAAATACTCCTGTGACATCAGTGGTTCAACCTTAATTTTATAAAGGTATAAGAATACTTTTTGTGTGCAAAATGGATTTCAACAAAAATATCTTAATTCGTGTTCCAAAGATGAACAAAGGTCTTACGCGGCTTTAGAACGACAGGAGGGTGAGTAATTAATGACAGAATTTTCGTTTTTGGATGAACTATCTTATCAAACTATGAGGTAAAAATGCACCTACAACAATCAACTTCGTTATTTATTTAGGACGGTGAATTCCACTCACTTAACAGTAGGGGGATCCAAAGTCACAAAAATACACAAAACTGCTTACAGTTGCTTTAAATGAAATTATTTAGCTGGTTTTTCCCTTAGAATTGTGATAAACCATGCAGGTCTGTCACAAAAACATGAAAACCCACTGTAACAAATATTCATATGTTTTGGAGGGGGAAAAAAATCCTAGATAAACTTGTGGCTTTTGGTTCTTGCATTTTAATTTAAACCATTTGTGAAGACTAAACCAAAGAGTGCATGACTCAAATTGTGGGTTTAGGAAGCCCAAGACACTCAGCAGCTTCCACTGAGCAAACCACAGCAATCAGTCCATACAGTCCTCACCTCAGCAGCCTCAAAATGGAAAGAGACAGAAATCATTATGTAGGCTTGCAAATGGTTTCTAGTCAAGTGGTCCAGATTAGATGGTAACGAGTGGTTGTTAAGCAGAGGCGCTGATGGCTGCCGTCTGGCGTTTTCCACCTCAGGATACAGTAGGACATCATTCACTAGCCCATATTAATACCACACACTTCCTTTCTGAAGCCGTCTGTTTGTATTCATCCAGTTCTCTTTGAACTTCTAAAGATTCATTTTTTTTCTCAATTTGTCTGTTTCAATACTAAAACTGAATGTCTGATGGTTTGAAAAAATAAAAAAAGAAAGTAAAATGCTATTTTCCCCATAAACTATAGGAAAAAGCCTTGATTGGTCTATATCTATGTATGAAAGCAGTTGGTGGAAAATATGCTTCTGAATTTATATAAGATTCATTCTGTCTGACTCCTGCAATGAGCTCTGAACAAGGTCACAAGCCCCTGGAGATAAGATTAAAGAGTAAACAACTCTATGCCACTGACTTTTTCCTTTTTGCAATTTATAATAGAGAATATAGCCTGGACTCTCTGACCTAAATTAGAGGTGATCTGAATATTTCTGCTGACCTTATATTGGGGTGGCTAGCTTCAGTTTTTCAAATGTATTTATATTTCGTTACATATTGTTTCTGCTAAATCTTGTGTGGTGCTATAGTGTTTTCTGTTCTTCATGCACATTTCAGATGGCCAAAAGTATAAAAATCTTAGTCCATCTTGCAGTGAGTGTGATTTCACTTTAATTTATTGGATGATGTATTTGAGTGATTGATAATGTTAATAAATATAACATTTTAATGACTATTATAAATTCTGCTTGCATGTCAAATCTAGTTATTGGTTCAAGGAATTTGAAAATATGTGCAATCTAGGTCAAAATACATGGTTTTGTGTTCTTTTGATGTTCTGGATTAAAGAACAAGACACAGAGTTGACAATCCATACAGTACACTGGCTACTTGGCAATCCAGTTGTCAGACTGAAAAAAAACTGACTGATATAATAAAGGTTGTTAGACAGTTACACTTCTGTCACTTCTGTGGTATTGTTGTATCTGTGATCCAGTGAAACAAATGGTCAGTGACAGGAGAGAAACCATCTGGCAGGTGTTACATGATAATAATCTTTGGATACAGTAAGCCCTGTGCTGACAGAGATGTTCAGAATAAACTTTATTGGGTCAAGGTTTGACCAATTTCAAGAAAAAAAGACTGTAAAAACACTGTTACAAAAATGGTTTTGTCCTTTCACATTTCACATTTTAAATACTACAGTAGGATTTAGCTCATTAAAAGGAATGGAAAAGGTTAATGCAGGAGTTGTCACACTCACAAGTGTGAATCTGAATGATGACCACTATGCCACAGTGGAGGAAACTTCATTTATCACTGAGAGTGAGCTTTACTTTTTTTCCTCAGAGCTGCATAGTTTGTAATAATAGCTATTGCATGTGTCATTATGTAACATGATGGAGGCAGAATGCTTTCTATACTTGTCACTCTTAAGAATAAGAGTGATGGGATTCAATCAGAGTGACCTGGCTAAATTATACCTGTGATCCTTCACAGAAACACATAAATAGCACAGTATGAAAGATGGATGTCCTGTCATCCTGTGCCATTCATGTATTGACAGTGTCATTCATCTGCACTGATAGTGTGCTCCTTTCAACCCATCAGATTACAACAACATGGGACCAGGACAAGAGATTTTCTGTCATTCTTCTTAATCTAGAGGGGACTGACTGGTTGTAGTGTATCCTTTGTCAATATAAACAAACACTCATTTTGAATCTGTCCATTCTCCTCTTTGAATCCAGCAGAGAGCCTGTATTTCAGTACAGCGTAAAGCCATTATGAATATGCAAAGCTTGTAGTGTATTTGTATGGATCAAGGTCATTGAAGAGAAAACTGTTTCACACCATGAGGTCAAGGTTTTTCTGATAAGCATGGTCTAATTAGGTAGATAACGCAAATAATCAAGCTGTACAAAAACATCAAATTATAATACTTACATTTAACAAATGAAAATACTGTTCTTTTGACATTTCTGTTTGTCACAGAATTCTAAATATATATATATATATATATATCAAAATTTCCACTAAAATGTTGGACCACATAACTGTTTTAACATTGATAATAATACATGTTATTGAACACCAAATCAGCAAATTAGAATGATTTCTAATGAATCAAGTGACAGTAAAAACTGGAGTAATGGCTTGAAATTCAGTTTTACAATTACAGAAATAAATTACTTTTTTAAAATAGAGAACTATAGAAGCCTGTTTCCACCACTGATCAAGAAATAAAAGGTAATTGTGACTTTTATCTCATTCTCGCACTTTCATTCTCGTGATTGCAAGTTTACATCTCGCAATTCTGACTTTTTTCTCAGAATTGTGAAATATAAACTCGCAATTGCGAGTTATAAAGTCAAAATTGCGTGATATAAACTCACAATTGCAAGTTATAAAGACAACCTCACAATCCTGAAGTAAAGTCAAAATTGTGATATAAACTCATAATTCTGACTTTTTTCTCAGAATTTTGAGATATAAACTCACAGTTGTGAGTTAAAGTCATAAACGTACAATTCTGCAAAATAAAGTTGCAATTCTGAGAAATAGAATTCAGAATTGCTTGATAAACTCACAGTTGCGAGATATAAATCAAGAAATAAACAATTCTGAAAATTAAAGTCATAATTCTGAGAAATAAAGATGCAATTCTGAGAAATAAAGAATTGCGAGATATGAACTCACAATTGTACATCTCGCAATTCTGACTTTTTTTCTCAAAATTGTGAGATATGAACTCGCAATTGCGAGTTATAAAGTCAGAACTGCATGATATAAATCCGCAATTGTGAGTTATAATGTAACAAACTCACAATTCTGGTAAATAAAGTCGCGATTCTGAGAAATAAAGTCTGAATTGATAAATATAAACGCAATTGTGACTTTTTTCTCAGAATTGCAAGCTTATATCTCGGAATTCTGACTTAATATAAACTCGCAATTGTGAGTTATTAAGTCAGAATTGCCTGATATAAACTTGAAATTGCAAGTTATAAAGTATGACATAAACTCACAATTCTGAAAAGTATACTTGCAATTCTGAGAAACAAAGTTTCAATTCTGACCTTTTTCTCAGAATTGCAAGTTTATATCTTGCAATCGTGACTTTTTTTCTCAGAAATTAGAAAAGCTAGAATTGAGAGATAAAAACTAAATTCTAATTTTTCTCGCATATGCGAGTATATATCTCAAAATTCTGACTTTATTTCCTGCAATTATGATTTTATAACAGGCAATTCTGAGAAAATAAAAGTCTGAATTGTGAGACAAAAATGACACAATAATCTTTTTTTATTTTATTTTATCTCATTCTTGCACATCTCGCAATTCTGAATTTTTTCCTTAGAATTGTGAAATATAAACTTACTATTGCGAGTTATAAAGACAACCTCACATTTCTGAAGTGAAGTCACAATTCTGAGAAATAAATTGAGAAAACTCGCAAATGCGAGTTTATATCTCGAAATTCTGACTTTATTTCTTGCAATTATGAGTTTAAAACATGCACTTCTGAGAAAAAAAGTCAGAATTGTGAGACAAAAATGACACATATTTTTTATGGCAGAAACAGGTGTCCATACCAAAGAGCTATTTTAAATTGCAGTGACTTTTTTTTACAATATTACTGTTTTAATGTATTTTTGATAAAACAAATGTAGAATTGGTGAGCATAACACCATGTCTCTGGATGCACAGTTGTCGAGTCACACTGTAACAGCTTGAGGCTGTATACACTGGACGAGATGAGTGAGCATTGCAAATCATTTGAACTTTGTATCAGTACGTCATAAACATTTTGTTTTAGTAAGTCTTATAAAAGTATCCAATGTGTTCTCTGTCTGCTGCCTTTGATGTCACAGCTCAGAATAATCACTAGTTTCAGACTGACACCATCAGCCAGTCAGCACTGTTGTTTTACTATAGCTCTACAGTCATTCGTCCCATGCCATTTACAGCTTGCATGATTGGCTCAAATCAACCTTGCAGCAGAACTGAGTGCCCTGTCCAAGATAGAAGAATTTAAATGGCAAAATTCTGGGAAGTCCTGCACCAGCTGAGCATTTACCTTGGAACAGGAATGCTAACAGAAAGTATACACCAACATCTTTGGTTCACACAGGATTTGTAAAACCCAGCATCTAAACCTCAATGAAAATTCTGAAAAACAGACAAGGCCCTTGATGACAGTTGTAATCAGTTCCACCACCATTTATTTGGATTTACACCTTTGAAGAGCTGCAAAATGCCATTACGTCAGACTTAGCCTTAATGTCTCCTTGTTTATTAGTCGCTTCCCACTAGCTCCATATCCACGGCGCCCTATGAGTGGACACCCACAGCAGAGTGGAAAAATGTGTTACCCTAAGAAGAGGCTATATTCGCCATGTGAATCATGGGGGCTTGGTATCCAGGGGGGTCCCCTTACACACCATATAAGGGCCCCCGGGGCTTGAGTGTTATCGCTTTCTGCAGAAGGGATCTATTCTTAGGCTGTCTGTCCAGGCCATCCGAGCAGGCAAGAACTCTCCTCCTTCTGCTTTTAAGACTTTTTTGACTTATTTTGTCAGGGGTGGGATTGAACTATTTGTTTTTTTTAAGTCTGATCGTTCTGTGGTATGTTTTTGAGTTGTATTAATGTGTAATCTCAGGTCTCGTATGATGGTTGTATCGTGACGGAAGGCATAAGGTAATACATATTGTTCACTCTATTGCATTTCCTGTCTGTTGTTGTTGTGTTTCAGAGGCTCCTCGGTGCCTGCCCGTATCCGGGTGTTTGGTCATCCCGACTACAGGGAGAAGAACTGAAAGGAAAGAGAGGACTTTACTGATCCGAGAAGAAGCTTTTCACATTAAACTCTCTTCAAAATGAGCAATTACACAGTAACCCTGTCTGGACCTGCACCATGGGGCTTCAGGCTGCAGGGAGGCAAAGACTTCAACATGCCCCTGACCATCTCCCGGGTGAGACGACAACTATACCTTGTAGAAAAAAACAAACCCATCATGGTCTATTTAAACAAATGCCTGCTTTGATTTTTAAAAATGAAAAAAAGGAGCTTTACAAGAGATTGTTTTGATATTTTTTACATTGCTTAACAATGAAAATCGATGAAAGCTTTAAGTCACACGGTATGTTGGGATTATGTAACGTCGTGCTGCAGCTGTTGTCGTATTGGCATCGTCCAAGCCAAAGTAGAAATTCTCTAACCAGCTTTGGCCCTTTGGCTTGAGAGAGGTGTTGTGGTGCATTTACAGTGGAAAACTCTATGAATAGCAATAGATGATGCAAGCTTTAAGAAAATCTGTGCATGTGAAGTCAAAAGTGAAAGGTGAGAAGCCTGGATGTATGCTACTTGTCTAGTTATGCACTGTGCTAATTTGCCTAAAGTGAAAAAATTAACACGCTGGCTGTTCATTTATGACACTGATTGAATCTATAAAATGAAATGGAAAAAGGAGACTTTCAATTTTCTCACATACAGCCCTTGAAGAAAAAAAGTATTTTTTAATTTTACTAACCCTCATGTCACTCCAAACCTGTATAATTTTCTTCCTTTTGTGGAACACGGAAGAAGATATTTTGAAAAAAATCTCAGTGTTATTTTGGACCCCACTGACTTTCATTGCTGTTGTCCAAAATATCTTATTTTAAGTTCTGCAGAAGAAAAAAAAAACATGTAAGTTTGAAACGGCGTGACAGTGAGTAAATGAAGGTCAAATATTATTTTTATTAAGTGTAAAAGATATTAGCTTTAGGGCGTCTGTCTACTGCCTGTCGTTCATGCTAAGCAGACATTGACGTCATGTTTCGTGGAAAGGCGCTCAAATTCTTGTTGCCCATGGATGTTGATTCTCATTTCAGCTTTTGTTTTCTTAGAATTCCTTTCTTGATGGTAAGCAGTTTCCAATCTATCATCTTCTAAAATATGATTGTTGTATATTCAGTTGTTAAATATGTTTACCTATGTTTACAAACTAGCACTGCTTACGCCTAAAAGGAGAAGTTCACTTCCAGAATAAAAATTTACAGTTACTCACCCCCTTGTCATCCAAAATGTTCATGTCTTTATTTCTTCAGTCGTAAATACATTTAAAAAAATTCAGGTTTTTTCTCCATATAGTGGACTTCCAAAATGCAGTTTAAATGCAGCTTCAAAGAGCTCTATATAATCCCAGCCAAGGAAGAAGGGTCTTATCTAGCAAAACGATTTGTTATTTTCTAAAAAAAAAAATTTACAATTTGTATACCTTTTAACATAAAACACTCGTCTTGTCTAGCTCTGCGTGATGTATTCCAGTTCATGACTCCCATCTCATTTTCTTCTCCAACCTCAAAATCGTCTTATATCGCTGTTTTACCTTTTTTTGTAAAGAGCGTTTGATCTTCTTTGCATGTTCACTTTGTAAACACTGGGTTAGTACTTTTGCAGCGATGTAGGATGATTCTGAAGTTGGAGAAGAAAATGAGATGGGAGCATTTTGGAAGTTCAAACTCACGGGCACCATACAAGTCCACTATATGGAGAGAAATCCTGAAATGTTTTCTTAAAAAAATTGCTTCACGAAGGAAGAAAGCAAGACATGAACATCTTGGATGACAATGAATAAATGTATCTGTAAATGTTTGTTCTGGAAGTGAACTTTTCCTTTAAGCAAACTAACATGTGCATTGTGCACCTGCATGAGAACATTTATCTGTCTATATCAGCAGCTTTTAATAGTATATTCGTCATTCAAAAGGAGAAACTGAAACAAAGATGTAGCCTACGAGATAAACGCAGATATACAAAATGTAAATAAAGCAGCGTTTGCTCACCATTTTGAATATCAGTTATGTTGATAACTTTGCTCATTTTAAGCGACTTATGTTGTTATGATAATATTCACATATTGGAATGCTTGGGTAAGATCACCTTACATTAGAACAGCCTTGTGTTTGTGCCGCCTTCATTTACTTGTTTTCTTCACTTTCGCTTTAATTCTCCGGCACTGACTTGTTCGCGAAACTAGGCATCCAATCAGATTTCTCACTTTCCTCGACGGCCCCGACGGTCCACAACATGTTGAATCGGGAAAACTCCCGCCAACGTGTGGAACACACCAAATTAACTAGCCCGACGGCCCGACGAGAGCCGACAACAGACTGTCGGCTTGGTGTGTCCTGCCCTTGAGGGAATTGAACTGTTAATACAATGCGCCTAGTCACATAACGTACAGTCTTCTGTTTATACACTAAGTGTGCTCATCCCATGGCAGCCAAATCCTCATTGTCTGAGTTTATGGATGTAAGGAGGTGGACATGCCTTGTCTAAAGGCTCAAAGAGATTATATTGTCCTAACAGACGGTGAGGCGATTTTCTGTCAGCTATGACAAGAAATCGCTGCCGCTGTATAATCAGTCAAAGGCGGTTCAGCCCAGTTTGTTTGTTTCATAGCAGACACCTTTCTTGACATTTGATTGTCTTTCACTCCAATAAAGGGAGAGTCATTACCTCTGTTTGTCAGGGCTATGGTAGGTCTCCTCATATTGGCTGTTTGTCTGGAAGCAATTACAGACAGGACCGTCATACCGGAAAAACATATCACCATTGTTTGGATTTCCATTACTTTTTTAATCAGCATTGCTGGTGGCACTCACTTTGACGCCGTAATCAGCGTCAATCCAGGCATCCATCTGGATTTTATAGCCTCTCCCGACCTAGCTGTCACTGAATATGAAGGTAGACTGAAATGTGGACAGTATATGTGCCTCAGATGACTGATGCATATGTAACAGCCAGAGGTGACAATTTGTGGATTTCACAATCGAATCTTCACAAAGATCAGCCATTGTCCTAAAGCACTGTAGACAACCTGTAGCAAATCTTAATCTTGGTCCCAAAGCTGAAAGAGCTGAGAAGCCTAGTAATTGCTTTTACTGTACAGTAGCAACATGATATTGTGACATTTGTCACATTCATTGAGGACAAAGGAGTGGATGATCTGATTTAATACACTTAATACATTACGTGAGAAAAATACCCCGGGATATTTGATATTATTGTCAATAAAGGAACCACCAAACAGCTTATGGTGGATGGGAGAGTCATTTACAGTAGATGTTGACAAATGGATTTAGACCTAAGATGCAACCTTTTGAAAGGTTTTGTTTTTCATGCATCTACAATCCAACTCTAATTAAGATGTTCTGCCCTCAATGTTACAGACATGGGAAGATGACAACACTAATATGAAGACTATGCTAAGAACAATATGAGGTTGTTATTATGTGTGTGGGTTGGTAGGGAGCTGCCTTATTTCCTAATGAAACTTTTTAGGCTGCTTTTTAATAAAACTGAATGATAATAGGAAATGTAATAAAAATAATTCACTTACATCACTGTCTCTTAGCTATTTGGCTACTTTGCCTCCTTTGCAACCCTAAATAAAAAGCTCTGTGGTAGCTAATGATAGCAATTGACGACCACTTTTGGCCCGTGGGTAGAATGCCTGACTTATGGTCACTGATTTTAGCTTAGTGCTGAAGGTCAGACCAACAGAAATACATGTGAGTGCCATAAATGTGAAGAGTACAGAGACAATAGACACATGAGGTCATTGTGAATATAAATATTGCTCAGAGGGTTGCAGGAAGAAGCTGAGTTAATAAACTTAAAAACACATCCACAGTTGAAAATACATGGGAGATTGTTCACTTATTTCAAGTTGTCAAGAAAAGAAAAGAAAGAAAAAACATCAAGCCAACAGAAATTAATATTTAAAACACATAGCATCTATAAAAAGACTGTCCAGTGAACGTAGTTCAGCGTAAGATATATTCATTATATACTTCACATTTGTCTGAACTGAGACAGAATTGGAAACATTTGCATTTAAATCATTCTTGCAAGTAATGCATAAAAATGCAAAGAGCAGAAATGAGGAACTGCAATTGCAGCAACACGTTCACAGCAGTAACTTTAATAAATTCTGATAAGACCGTACACACAGTCAACTTGATAATGATGTGTTTAAAATTGGGAGATTTTGTCAGCGGCTCTTTAAGTGCCGAATGGCTTTGCGGAGTGGCGGAGCCGATAGCAGAAAGCACTGTTCCTAAATGTCTCTCAGAGATACTTTCCATTATTATATATTGCTGCGCATGATATGGAAGTTCAGCCCTGCAAAGTGCCAGTATTATATTCTATAAAGCACTTCATAAAGTCCATGACAAAGACAGTCTCTGGAGTCATTTGTGATGTATTAGGTTAAGTAATTTCACCGCTATCTGCAGTGAGATGTACCCAAATCTTTTTTTCTTCTTCATTTTGTTGTATTTTAAATTCCACATTGTGTCTCCTGCGTTTTGCAAATGTATAGACCTCATTATGAGTCTTAGCATCTGCTTTGTAAGCTCTTCGAGGTCGTTGACCCTGACTGTTCTGTGCTGTAGAAGGTCAGGCTACATTAAGCTGTGGTCAAGGCCTTTCTAACACAATGGTAGACAGCACCAGGCCTTATTATCCATATATATGTAGGTGTGCTGGAGCTTAGAAAACAAAAAATCAGAATAAACATACTGTCGGCGGCCCTCAGAGTCTTGCAAATACCCACAGGTACCACAAATAGTCCAGATCATCAACCCAACCTTTGCTTTAAGTCAGAACAATCCAGGAGGTGGCAAAAGACAATTAAAGCTGGCATTTACCAAGGGCTGCCTCATAAATCACAATGCCAACAACGCCAGCCCCCCATTTCCTCACTAAACAGATTCTAGCAGATTCTATCACCCGACGGTTTGAGATTAAACAAATGCTCTCATCTATAACTTGAAAGGCATGATGCAACACCATATCTGTATTTGAGATAAATGTTCGGATTTTTAGAGACTAACAGGAGATCATCAATGCTTCAAGTTAAGACAGTTGCCATCTGGATTAGACTTAAATAAACAGTCATAATGTATCAAATGTTTTCATATAGATCTTAGCGGGTCATTGGATTTAGCATCTGTTGTAGTCAGATTGGCAGCTTATCTTAAATTAAATGAACAGCTGTATTTTTGTATTTATTATCCCTCTTGATATTTTATTCTACAGTTGAATAGGATCTATGTTACGTTAATTTATAAATAAAACAAAAGTGTGCTTAGTTCAAGGTGGCAGAAGATTTGTGCCATAGCTCTAAATTTTTCATACTTAAGACATACTTCATTTAATTTTATCTTAAAAACAAGGGAACCATTATAGCAGATAAATTGAACCTGTGCTTGAATAGTGATTCTTGTATCTTAATTCAGTAGACCAGGGGTGTAAAACAACCTGAGAAATATGTTAAAGCTTGGACTCAAGTTTCACTTAATCAAAAGTTTTCACATTTAATATTTTAAGTAAACTTTTCTTAGCTTTTGCAGTTGACTGAAGAAATACAGAAACAGTTGCAGTTTTCTCACTAAAGTTTCTCACTTTGATGGACACACTGTTTTATCAAACTCTACCACACACCAGATGTAAAACTGAAAATGTGTTCCTGTCTTGCCTAAAATTATTTTATTCATTCAGTAGCTGATTTGGTAGTTGTTTGACATTTGCCTGAACCTTGTTTGAGTCTGTCAACAGTGTTATAACATAATTAAAAGGCATTGCTTTTGCATTACATCTCAATGCTATAGAAAGAAACATCTGTTTGCAATGACGAATACAGTTACATTTCACACTTAAATAGTTTTTATTTACCACTTTAAATAAAACTTAAGAAAAACATTCAATTATTTGATTTAAAAAATGATATATTAGAAACATATCCTTTAGTATGTATATAGGACATAATAATTTACTGTGCAGCAAGTGCTTGAAGATCTAAATGAGTTTTTAAAGACTTAAAAGTGTTGTTGTTTTTTTCTGAAATTCAATAAAAGTAGTTTCAGCTGTACCCCAAATTTCTCAGATTAATATATATTGTAATGTAAAATTCAATACTGTTCAATAAACATAAAACATTTGGAAGCATGCAATGCAATGAAATGAAATAAAATAAAATAAAATAAAATAAAATAAAATAAAATAAAATAAAATAAAATAAAGATAATTTTTTGGCTCTCAAAATTGCAGATTCTCTCTTAAATCAGCCCCCTCTGTATGTGCATTTGATAATTAGCCTCTCACTTTATTTCAGCATGCAGCATCATGATTGAAGTGTCGGTCAAGCAGCAGTCTGTTGGCTTAAGTGAAATGTGGACAGGAGGAGAGTGATGATGATGTTTCTTATCTGGCTTGTAGGACCCTGACCAGTGATGCATGCAGTGGGATTTAATTACATAATAGCCAAGGAGAAACATGTCTTAACAGTAAAGGCAGGGAATTGCAACAGTGAGTCACTATATAAGCGTAGAAATGATGCCTCTATCTCAACGCCAAGTGACTATGAATCTTTTCCAGTGTATTTTGTGTTTTAAAGGACTTATATAGTAATATGTCTAATTTCCTGGCTAATTTGGAGTTTAGAGCAAAATGAATGTCCCTTACTTTCTAATTCCTAATTCATTGGTCATTATGGATTCCGGCTATTTTCGGGTAAATCACATGGTTAAGTGCTCTTAACGCACCTTCAGAAGATATAAGTTGTTTGGCAGTTGGGAATTTACTAGGAGAACATTATATGAAGGAGAGCTCTTTCAGGAGCATGTATATGTGTGTGTGTTGAGTAATGGCAACAGGTGGGACAGAAACGGTTGGTGGCAGGGCCCCAGAATATAGGGTCAAATTGAGAGGCAGGGGGCGTCAACAACAGCCTTTATTTTTAACATTTTAATGAGCTGCCTGAAAGTATAGCCACTGGCTTGTTGCAGAGATGGGATTTCAATCTCTATTCCTTGGTTTCTGAGTTTTTTCAAACCAGTCTGTGATTTTTATTGAACATTTCTTTTTTTTTTACACTACTGTTAGACACATTTCATAAAGTCACACTAACTATGACTCTTGTTATTTTCTATCATTCTGCTTGTATATTGCCCCTGACAGACTGTCAGTCTGTTTATTAGTGGTGAGGATTTTTCACTGATACTTTCAGCAGGTTACATTATACTTGTAGGTGACCACAAATGACTGAATCATTTAATCATTTATACATCTGATTCATTCAAAATACTGATTTGTTCAGGAATAAGGCATTTTGAGTAGATTTTGAATCATTTTTTCATCTAAATCATTCAAAACACTGATTCATTTAGGAATTAAACATTAAGCATGAGTTGTTGAATCATTCACTCAACTGATTCATTCAAAAATACAGATTTCTTTGACTTTATATACAAAGAGCATTTTGTGTGAACAGCCCCTAATTTGTTCCGAATTGTCAATATGTCTACATACGTTTTCTTTCAGCGTCTCATTCTAGGTAGACCATATCGCTGATTATAATGGATTCAGAAAGCCCTCTAGTGTTTCTGTCTCATTGTTTCTATAAAGCGATCCTGCTGTCGTTTTACAAGAGCTCTTACTACGAAGACACTAAATGAGTGTTTCTTCATGTTGTTTAAAAAGTAAAAATTCTGTCATTAAATACTCACCTTCATGTCATTCCAAACTCGTAAGATCCGTTCATCTTCAGAACACAAGTTGTTGCTACCTTTCTGGATCTTAAACTTGGTAGTTGCATTGCTGTCTGTCAGAAAGCTCTCAGATTTCATCAAAAATATCTTAATTTGTGTTCTGAAGATGAGCGAAGGTCTTACGGGTTTGAAACGACATGAGAGGGTGAGTAATTAATCACAGAATTTTCATTTGTGGGTGAACTATCACATTAAGGATGTTCATTTTCAATACCCCAAAGGTAGTAACTTTGGTTTAAGTTTTTTTTTTTTTTGTAAAAAGGTGAACATCATTTGTTTTTGCCAAGAACTTATCTGCTCAGAATCATCTGCTGCACTTGACAGTGACAAGTTATTTATTTTTAATGTGACCGATGTACTATGCAAATGTGCGTACTGTTGAAAGCACAGTGTGTGAAAATACATTTGATAGTAATTATCAATAAACAAACAAACAATACAGAAATGGTTTCTATAGCCCTGATGATTTTCCATTGGATTTTTATTTTTTTTTTGTGTGTGTGTGTGTACAGTCCAATCTGTGGCATTATTATTTAATGAATGTCTGGTGACTTTTCACAGATCACACCAGGCAGCAAGGCAGCAAGTGGAAACCTCAATCAGGGTGACATAATTACAGCAATCGATGGGGTCAGCACTGAGGGCATGACCCATCTGGAAGCCCAAAACAAGATAAAGGCAGCCACCACCAAACTCAACCTCACCATGCAGAGGTAAACACCTCAACACTACCTGAACCCTTTGATGCTTTTTATGTTTCACTTACTTTATTTCCTCCAAACAAAACTTCATCTTAGTCTTTCCGTCTGACATTTTCCCATTATGTTTGTTGGTGAATGGGTTTTCTTAGGGCATCGGCAATGCATCTCATTTACTTTGGAAGCAGACAACTCTGGCAAGCAATCTGCAATTAAACATCTTGTCCATGAGCGATATAAGCAGTCACAGTTGAGCTGTCACAGACTATGGACGACGGTTAGCATACAAATATACCAACAGGACAATTGAATTCAAAAATGTGTCTGTAATAAATCACCTGGGTATCATGAAGTCCTTCAGGTTACCAGTATGCATAAATTAAAGGCATGTTTAGGGGGTAAGGGAAATTACATTCAGAAGGCTTTTTTATATACCTTTTAATATAGTTTATTAATTTAATGTGGACACCCTAAAGCCTCTATCCGAAAGAAGATTAAGTCCTTTCATGTGGCCACCTGCATTACAGCAAAAGGAGGAAATGTTACTCACAAAGATACCTCAGCTACCCTGTGACTAGGGCTGGGCGATATGGCTGAAAACTGTATTACGATATCAGGATTTCATATCGGTCGATATCGATAATTATTGATATTTTTTATGACCCATTTAAAATAAGGAACAGGAGAAAAATATATTACATTTCAACATTTTTATTTTAAACTTAACCTTCCTCTGATCATAACCCCCCCAGTTATTAAGACAGAAATGTCAACAACCATGGAAAACTCAAATAATTAAAATGTAAACATAATTCTAAAGTCACAATGAACACTTAACAATTATCTCTTAACATTTAAGGTGCAAAATGAAAGAAAAAGTAAGAAATGCTTAATAAAGTGTAATAAAATAGTGCGGTGTTAACTATAAACATATGCCACTGCCTCCGTTTTATCTTTGTACCATTTAGATTCTTTGTCATAAGGCACTGATGCAGAGTACCTCTCCATGGTGGTCTGCTGCTTGTGTTCAGGGATCGAAATTAACTTTTTTACTTGGTAGCACTGGTGTTCCCAACTTCAAATAGTTAGGAGCACCAAAACTAAATTTAGGAGCACTAAATGAATATTAAGGTTGCATTAAATACAACTACACAACCTAGAGCCTACAGCCTAGATATGTTATGTAGTCTAATTTGCGCACACTGGGGAGTCGCTCTCTAAACGTGGGGTATTAAAACTGCTTTTGAATGCGCGCGCGCGTTTTACTTTCGGTTTCGTTTTAACGATGGCGCTAAACTCTCGGCGGCGCTGAGCGTCCATTCTACAATACAAGATATTAATTTAATAATTTTGTCACTCCCACGTTGCTAGGTTATAGAGCGAGTGCCTTTGTTAATGCAACCAAACTTGCTTCGCAACCTCTGTTTCCTTCCGACGAAGAATAAAAAATATCGAACGTTTTATAGAACACATTTTATATTGATATCGATCACGTGTTTATCGCGATACATATCGTTATCGTTTTATCGCCCAGCCCTACCTGTGACATTTCTTAATGCTGGCTCTAGTGTTCACATTTATAAGCTACTTCTCCTTTGTCTCCGTCTTTCACTCAGGAGAAGCTTAGTTGATTCTCCTTATTTATTGACAGCAGCCAACTTCATTTGTTGGAGGAAAGTGGAAGACGTTCTTATATACATGTGGATATTGATATTATTATATATTAAATGATAAATATAGGTATTGGCTGCATTTCAGTTGAAATAAGAAATTTATCATTGACCAACTGATGTAATTTTGCACCATCTTTCCATGCCCCTCTCCAATCAAAAGCATCTCAGGAGGAGTAACAGAGTACACATGTATTTTCAGCTGTGTGCTTTCACTTGATGGATTCCAAGAAATTTCTCATGCTTACTGACTTGTGAAAAGCCCCCCAGTGTTACTGCCTATACAGCAATGCTGCTGGCGTTTTACAAGCTACTCACTCTATGAACACTTCTGCTTGTTCTTTAAGATTTTATCGGCCACTCTAGAAAATTGAAACGTGACATGATTTCAGTTCCTGGCCTTAGGGGAAAGGTCAAATGATGTGTTTTTAAGATTGATTATAGTCTTTGTGTCTCTGACTTAAGGAGGACTGTGTCTTTGAGAGATGTATGTGCTGGAACATTCAAACTAATTTTGGGAATGCTACGATTTTCATTGTTTTGAAAGAAGTGTATCTGTCTACAATAAATAAAGTTAAATTGTGAAATGCTACTACATTTTAAAGGATTAGTTCAAAAATTTCCTGATAATTTACTCACCCTATGTCATCTAAGATTTTCATGTCTTCCTTTTTTCAGTTGAAAACAAATTAAGGTTTTTGAGGAAAACATTCCAGGATTTTTCTCCATATAGTGGATATCAGTGGAAAAATCTTGTCTAGTGAAACAATCTGTAATTTTTTTAAATACAATTTTATATACTTTTTAACCACAAATGCTCATCTTGCACTAGCTAGACTTCACACATTACATAATCACGTTGGAAAGATCACACGTGACGTAGGTGAAGGTACCGAACCAGTGTTTACAAAGCGAACGTGCAAGTTGCAAAAAAGTAAAACAAAATGTTAAAGTTGGAGGAGAAAATGAGATGGAGTTTTTTGCCCTACCCTAACCTTTTGAATCGTCGAACACAGACAAACAACTAACTATATGTGACCTTTCTAACTTGATTACCCCAATAGTTGACTAACTGTTAGTTGACGAGAAGAAGCTTGGTCGACCAAAATTGTATTAGTTGCTTAGTCGTGGGAAGAAAAAATCCACAGGAAGTTGCTTAGTCACGCAGTCTGTTATGGACAGATCATTAATGCTAGTACATCCAAATGCATACCTATCATTTATCGACCACAAATATGGCTTGTCATGTAAAATGTGTAAGTAGTAGCAACTTTACATGGCAGCTCAATCTAATGTTAATCTAGAAAATTGTGTTTTGGTCATACAGATAAGACTAAAGAGTTTACGTTTATTTGTGTGCACTCACAATAACAACAAAATGTTGCACTTTTGTAAAATAATGAAAGCAAAAAGGACACGCTTTCTGCCATCTCGGTTTCTGAATAAAAATTTATCTTTAGAAATAATCTGAAAAATGACTGAGTGAAATGTCTACATTCAAATGGAAATTTCAAATATTCTCAGACTGTGTAATCCATATGAAACATGCATACAGGCACATCCACTAACTTACTGCAGAGATGACGAGTCAGTGTCACCGACTTCATCTCTTAAGCCAAAAAAAGCACTAGTTTATCAATAAATTATTATTAAGTTAATGGAGCCTCCTTACTGTTTTTCCCTGACAATCGTTCCTTCTGCCGGTGTGCTGGGGTAAGCTTTATGCGGGCGCTTAAACGCTTATTAGGCTATGTACACTCTTAAAAAGTGAACAGTTCTTAGAACCAATTTGAAGAACATTTTTCGATTATAAAGAACCTTTTCTGCATTTGAAAGGTTTCATGGATGTTCAAGGTTCTTCATGGAATCATCAATGGCAAAAAAGAACCTTTATTTTTATGAGTGTAGGCAATTAAAGTCTCATTATTATGATTTAAATAGTTTATTAATAAATGTGCGATTAGTCGGCTAATGCTTAAAATGAACGACTACTGGTCGACCAGAAAAATCTTTAGTCAAGGAAGGCCCTAATGCATGAAATCATGGACGTGCATTGCAGAGCTAGTGCAAGAAGAGCATTTGTGGTTAAAAAGTATGTAATTTAGGCCTTTAGCCTGTTGGCTCCCATTGAAGTCCAGTATATGGAGAAAAATCCTGGAATGTTTTCCTCAAAAACCTTTTCAAAAATTTCTTTTCGACTGAAGAAAGACAGACGTGAACATTTTGGATGACATAGGGGACTAAACCTTTAAAATAACTGTTATCTGGTTTTAATATATTTTAAAATGTCATTTTATTCCAGTGATGACAAAGTTGCATTTTCAGCAGCCGTTCAGTGACACGTGATCCTTCAGAAATCATTCTAATATGCTGATTTGGGGCTCAAGAAACATTTCTTATTATTAATGTTAAAAACACTTGTGTTGCTTAATATTTTTGAGGAAACCATGTTCAGATGTCCTCAAATCAGGTTGAACACGGAACATTGATCAAGAACTTAGCGCCAGTTCAAGAACTTCAGTACAATACATTTTTTTCAATTATTGTGCGAATTTAATTATTATATTAATTATTCCACTGTAATCATATTAGATTACAAGTGGATTAAAAAATTAAACTAAATAACTTTGCAAAACACAAGGATTTGTAATAGCGGTCTCAGACCTTAGAACAAGATTTTATCTTGGTAATGGAAAAGGGATTAAATTCAGTTAAAAGACAATAGTTTTTACTGTAGGAGTTGAACTATATATTGGTGTTTATGTTGTACTACAGTCATACAGACAGTTAAAGGTGTAAAATGTGCTATAATTTGTGTTTAAAGTACTTTTAAATCACTATAATTAAAATGAGGATAAACCATTAATGTTTACAACTAATAATTAACCGTATTAATAAGTTGACTCATAACAAACAAAAGACTAATGTCTTTGCATAATTGACCTTTGTTTTGAATTCTGTACTGGTCCCAGGTCGAGACGTCCCGCTCCTGTACCCACAGCCACTCCAAGAATGGACTCACCCATGCCAATTATCCCTCACCAGAAGGTAAAGTCATGTCCTGTCCATCTGAAATGTTCTCTATGGCAAGTATGCACGTTAAGCAGATTGGTCTATGCCATATTTTGATATTGTATCGATGTGGTGTAAAATATAACTGGACTGTATGGAGGGGAAACCAAATGATAATTTTGGGTAATAGGCCAGCCATTTCTCTATAATCCTCTTAATCAGTCATGGGAGTTTCCAAGCTCATATCATAGAGAGAGGGATTGTGAAAACATTCTCTGTAAAGCTGACGCTTAACTCCCTCTACAGGCTTTTGTTGGTCAAGCAAGAATAATCACATCATTTGAAATCCTCATGTTTCCTGCTGGTCCAGTTCTCTTTTGCATTGTTGCCAGATGAATTCTGTTTGATGATCTTGGAGTGCTTCTTCAAGTCTCTTTCCCAAACATTTTTTCTTCTATGCCTCGCCATTTTGGCTAATGGTTCATTTGTTGATCTGACGATGGTTTATTTTACACCAAGGAAACCACGGACACTGAGGAAGGAGAAGATGAAGAGAAACCTGTTAAAAAATATGGCATCCTCTTGGCCAGAAAGCCTTCCAAAAAATCTCTAATTCCAAACACTGAGGAGAATCTTCAGGAGAATCTCCAACCTGTAATTCATTCTCCTGCTAAAAGCCCTGTCCCTACTTATCTGCCATTCGGGCAAGGGGCAAAAACCACCCCAAACCAGAGAGGACAGTATAATTCTCCCATAGGCTTGTATTCAGCAGAAACTTTAAGGGAAATGGTCATGCAACAAGGCAGTCTAAATGGCCTGCCATGTTTGGGGTAGGTAATGTGATGCCTAACCCACAAATCTGTATCTTTTTGAGCACGTCCACCAAATCTGCTTTAACAAGCTAGTTCACTAATGGGTCATGGAGGCATTGGCTAGCCTCACCTGTATCCCTGCGGGACATTTAACAAAACTATGGCAAAGAATACTCAGAACATTCCATCATTACCTCTGCACATTCCGCTCTCACATGCAATGGATCAGCTGGGAATGTGCTTGGCAGAAGGGGTACCACTAGTCCGTGTAGCTCACCTGACCCCTGTCCTGCAACACGAGCAGGGCCTGGCCGTGTCGTATCTGTATCTATGAATGTAAGCTGCTTCCAAATGACAACATACTATGGTTATTTTCGTCGTGTTGGAACTACATCTCCAGCTTTTATAAGCTGGTTTATAAATGATGGGAACATGTTAACGATGGTGCTTTCACCTTTTTATTATGTTGGCATAATTTATTAGCTTCATACAACGTTTCTTCTCTGTCCAAAAACGTGTGAGGATATTCCCAAAGGCCCCAAGTGAGTTGAGCCGTAATTGAACATGGGTGCAAATGTGCGCTCGTTGGCTCTTTTAACCTGCTCAGAATGTCACAGCTCCTGTAACAGTATATCCCAAATGAAGTCCTACCGCAATTATGCCGTCACGTACTTCTCTATTTGCAGCTCACAGGAACAGAATTCCCACTAGGCAACTTCACGTGCACAGCTGAGCAGGGCACGTGCATCCATTGACTGTTCATCTTGTTAATCTAGGTGTACAAGTGGTCTGATACGTACTTTCTAAACTTTGATCCCTGTTGTCATGCAACTAGCAGTACATGTCTTTGAGCTGTGATTGGTTAAATGCTATTTTAGGATTATTTACTATTATAGTATTTATTAATATTTTGATTTATAGCTTATATATTTTATATATACCCTGCCATTCAAAAGTTTGGGATCAGTGAGATTTTGAATGTTTTTTAAGTTTCTTATGCTCATCAAGGCTGCATTTAATACTCCAATCTTCAGTGTCACATGATCCTTCAGAAATCATTCTAATATGCTGATTTATTATTAGTGTTGAAAACAGTTTTAGATTTTTTTTTTTTAAATAAAGCCATAAAAAGAACAGCATTTATTTTAAATAGAAATCTTTTCTAACAATATACACTACTGTTCAAAAGTTTGGAGTCAGTATTTTGATAGAAATTCATACTTTTATTTAGCAAGGATGTGTTAAATTGATGAAAAGTGATAGTAAAGAATTATATTGTTAGAGAAGATGTTGATTTAAAATAAATGCAGTTCCTTTTAACTTTTTTACTCATCAAAGAAACCTGAAAAAATAATCACAAGTTCCAAAAACAAAATTAAGCTGCACAACTGTTTCCAACATTGATAATAAATCAGCTTTTTAGAATGATTTCTGAAGGATCATGTGACACTGATAATGCTGCTGAAAATTAAGCTTTGCATCACAGAAATAAATTACATTTTAGAGTATATTAAAATACAAAACCATTATTTTAAAATGTAATAATATTTCACAATATTACTGTTTTTTCTGTTTTTGCAGCCTTGATGAGCAAAAGAGATTCCTTTAAAAGACATAAAAATCTCCCAAATCCCAACCTTTTGATCAGCAGTGTGTATTACATATGTATATGTATGTATATGTATGTATATTTATTTATTTATTTATTTATTTATTCAGTTGTAATGTAATAGTCATTTTTATTTGTTTTGTTTTTCATACATTTTTATTTATTTAGCTTTAGTTTTAGTAATTTTAGTTCTTAGTTCTGTTACCTGCTAAGCAAATATTTCTATAATACTCAATTAATTTTAATTTAATTTAATTTTATTTTATTTTATTTCAGTGAACAAAATTTTTTTTTGATAGTTTTAGTTCTAGTTAATAATAACACGACTGGATTAGTTGTTTGGTTCAGTGAGAGGATGAGTGTTATTTAGCTCCAGTGTTCACTGTGTGTCCTGCTGCAGCCAAACTCCTGTTCCAGTCAATCAGTCTGTTCTAGGAACAAACCAGAATGTCATTCTTATGAGAAATGTAACCAGTAATAACCATCACCACATCATGGCACAACAGATTACAAGAATTCCTGAATATATTTAATGACTCTCATCATTTGCTCACCCACAGGTCATTTCAAAGCTGTCTGAAAAAAACACAAAAGAAAACAAAAGAATGAAAGACATACGTGTTTTAAATTAAAGCGAAAATAAAAAGAATTTTAGTTTTTGGGTGAACCGTCCTTTAACAGTTAAAATATGTTCATATTTCAGGTGTGAGTTCTTTAGACAAAGTAAAACATTTGCATTCCGTGTGTGTTAATATTGTTTGTTTCCTGCTAATTTATATTGACACGAATCCATTGTCAGTCAGCACACTGCCAAATCAAGGCTAACACTGCCTCTTTTGTCTATCTTTTTTCTGTCTATATTCCTCTATGTTATCCCAGGTCATTGCCAACACAGCTGCCAAGTCAGTAACAGTTTTGAATATAAAATCAGAGTTGTGTGTGAATCTGTGTGCTCTGAAGCATGGCCACATGCAGTACTGTGGTAGTGGTTTGCATGCTTACATTTTCAATTCCCGAATGTTCAAAATATATTTTGAACAATATTTTGAACAATTTGACATTTCGGACGCGATGAAGTGTTAAATGCTTTTGAGTGAAGTGTTTAAAATAGATAATCTGTTGTTGGTTTTTCGTTATAGTTTCATTGGTAAATTCTTGCATTGCATGTTTTTTTGATCTATCATAATGGGAACTATTGCATGCCATGTGCATTTTTACAATTAGGATTGAAAGCCCAGATGCATTTGTTATACAGGACATTGTGTTTTCAGACAGATTGTATTAGGCTGGTGTAAACCATTTAACTTCAGAAACATTCAAGCTAGTAATGCAAAACTCATTTCTGTTTAATGATACAGATGCATTAGGTAAGTCAAGTCTAAACTGTCAAAGTCTCACTGTCAAATCATGTCTATCTCTCTGTTTTTACTTATATTTCTGGCTCCTCACCTTTCCCCACTTGCCTCTACGCTATCACTCCCCTGACACTCCCACTCACCTGAACTCTGACAGCCAAGAGTATGTTCCCAGCTTCAACCCCATCGCACTGAAGGACTCAGCTTTGTCCACTCACAAGCCTATTGAGGTCAAGGGTCCTGGTGGGAAGGCTACGATCATCCATGCCCAGTACAACACTCCTATTAGTATGTATTCTCAGGATGCCATTATGGATGCCATTGCTGGTCAGGCCCAAGCCAGAGGAAACGAGATGAGGTAGGTATCCCTTTCCTGTCCAGTATTGTACTTTTTACTACACTGATGTTAGGTGAGAGCTGAGGTAAGTGATACAGTGGCCCCAAAACTGACATTAAAGCCACACTACATGACTGAAACAGTATTATATTTCATTATTTAATGCAGTGATGGTTTTAAAGGGAACCCTGGGAATTAAGACATGTATGGCATAATATAATGTAAATTATGTCTCTTCCCATTAAGATTTATGTTGTTTTAGAAAATGAAGAGTTCAGATGCAAAAGCCTCTAAATCCATCTGACGTATTTCTTGAAAATGAGCATTTCTTTCTGGCTACTTTGTATAGGTTTCTATGTACTGGTACTTCTGATTGGGCTGAGGCTGGAATTTAGCAAGTTTGGAGTAAAAGTATTTGATGGACGTATATTATGTGTCAGGAGCATTCACTCAGTATCATTATCTCATTTTTGACCAAGATGGCTTTTAGCTGGTTTTGCATCTGAACTCTTCAAATCCACATAATTTTATACATATTTTGGATTATGGAGGACACCATTATTTTGATGATGTAAAATGGTTGCACTCAGTGAGCTACTGGCGCTACCTGTTGCCGTTTTTACCACAACACAACTCGGAGCAAGCAACTCGGAACAAAAAATAAAATACTGATACGATGACCACATTGTGCGGCTTTTGGTTGTAATTTTCAGTCGAAGGGCAAAACGAGAAGCGATGTAAGTCTTCACTGCTTTCCTAGCATTGAGAAGAGGAGAAAAGAATGGGAAGATGCCTGTGGATGGATAAAATGTCCTAAAGACCTGCGTCTTTATTCTCTCCACTTTAGCCCTGATGTCTTTAAGGCTTTTAGTAGACCACAACTACTGAAAGAGCTTACAAACGGCAGAGACAAGAAACGCTAGATGCCATCCTGGCAGGATGTAAGCATGCAATGCTTGTCATGACACTGCAGCCACTGAAGGAGTTTCTCAGCATGGATTTCACTCAGTATCTGGGGGCATTTAGACTCTTTGTGGGGGGAAAAAAGCTCTTTCCGTAGCTGTGGTCATCATATCAGTATTTTTTTTCCCCGATTTGCTTATTCCAAGTTGTGTTGCAGTAAAAATAGTGCTAGTAGCTCACCTAGTGCAAACATTTCATATCATCAAAACAATGGCACCCCCCATAGTCCAATATATATATATATAAAAAAAAAACTATAATTTTTTAAAAAATAATGTAAATCTTTCATGGGTTTTCTACTACATATTTCAGTAAGAGACATTATTTACATTATATTAAGCCATACAAGTCTTAATACCCAGGGTTCATTTTAAAGGAATAGTTCACTTAAAAATGAAAATTTTTATTATTCACTATTTGCTCTAAATCAGAATTCTGACTTTTTTACTCACAATTCAAAGTATTTCACAAGTCAGACTCTTTTCTCAGAATTTTGAGTTTATATCTTTCAATTCTGAGTACATATCTCACTATTCTAAAGGGATAAAAAAAAAAAGACAAAATAGTCTGAAAAGTTGCAAATTTTGAAAATGTTCATGTGGCAGAATTAACCCTTAATACCAATCTTTTTAATGTTATGCAAGTAAATCAGAACTTGGAAATCAGAAGCTGAGAGAATTTACATTTGTGAGTGAAACATTCGTTTAAGAGTCTACATAATTTTTTAGGACCACTGTATGTAGCAATCAAGAACACAGGGAAGATGTATTTTTGTAGGCCAACTCTTAAGTTAGTATTACCCTGGTTCCCTCAACAAAAATACAATAGGATTTTTCCACTAGCTATTGGATTACTGCAGAAAATAAGCTCTGTGACCAACAGACGTTTCTGATTCTTACACATTTTGTTCATCATGATAATCTTTATAAATTAACGTTACTTTTATGAATTTTGGAGCCTAAATATAATCCTTTAAAGTGAACAGCTAAACGTAAGCTATAAACAATCTACGCCACAAGTTCAACATCACCACCATTAAGCTTCTGACAACTTATTCAGTCTTTTAAAAAAAAAGAGAGAGAGAGAAGTTTTTTTTCCTGAAATTTTGACTTGCAATGGTTTGCAAAAGCATGATTCTAAACAATAAAGCTGTAAAAGCTTGACTAGTGAGTATATAAATTTACCTGTTTGGCATTATGGTGTTTAATGTTCCCAGCAACCTCTGTAGTCCCATTTAGCCACTTAGCAAGTGCCTTTTTCAAGGCAAGTAAAAGCTTAAAGTAAAAGGAGGTATTACTGGTGTGGTTTATGTCATAGAATAAAATACAAAGTTCTGTCACTGGGTTGCCAGGTTTTCACAACAAAACGCGCCCAATTGCTCCTCAAAAGCCCAACCACGTTTCAAGGTTGGTTGCCCGGTAAAAATCACATTCTGGAGGGTAAAATACATATTTTTAGGCAGGGTTCCTCTGATAAAATTCACATTCCAGTGTCTAAATATCATGTTATTGGGGGCACTTCAACCCCCAATACCTGGCAACACTGTTCTGTCATCAAACTCTAGATGATGCAGGCCAATAGGTTCTAAATCAGCCTGATATAATCACATGATTATTCACATTGTGCAGCTGATTGGTTTCTTTCAGCAGCCAATGAGCTTGCTTCTCTACATTTAAATACTTAGCGCGTGCTTGCTGTAGCAGTTGCAGCATGCATCAGAAGAAGCTCCACCTGTATAGATCTGCAACGGGTGATTTCATGTATGTTATATATGGTGGTTATTTTATATGATTTATTTGGAGCACAAGTATTTCCTACATGTCTGTGGATGTATTAACAGTAGCAAGTCTCGACAGCAGCAGCGTAACAGATTCTGACCAAACACATTAACATTATCATGTATATTACTATGATGAACTTTCCGAGAGTTGTTATGGCAGAAATGTGAAAATATATTGAATTAAGTATGATGAAACTTGAAAAACTAAAATGCTAACTCATTCTGGGTTTAAGGCCTACAAAAATAAGTCATCCCTGCAGCATTCTGTTAAAAATAATGCAGATTTGATGCAGATGCCATTTGTTTTGAGATGTTAGGAAAAGTAAGGTATTTACACTCATTTTGCTTCTTTGTATTTACAGTTTAATGTTTTTGATTAGCGTCTGTTTAGTTTGCAGTGTTTATAACAGTAAGATCTCACCAGTCATCTAGCCTGGGCTGATTTCAGACATCCACAAGGTCATGTGTATCAACCTCATCTGTGCTTTTCCTCCCTTTTCTGCTTACAATTATGTCACTCCATCCACAACCAATCACCCATTCCTTATCACTCATCCTCGCCTCACCCCCACTACAATTCCCATCCTTCCATGTGACACGGCTCTGACTTGCTCCCTCCCATCCCGGTTCATCATGTGATTGACAGTGGCGATGACTCCGCTGGATCTCCCTTGGCGTAAGTAGCCACGGTCTATTTAGATCCATCACAGCTGCATTGACTCATCTCTCGTGTATTCTCTGTTAAAGGCTGATTGCATAAACACTGAAGTGGATTTTTTTGGCCATTTTTTCAATTACCATGTTATACTGTTGGAAATATGTAAGTAAATGGAGTTCTATAAAGACAGATATGAATGTTCTGAGTATTTCTGCCAGGGGAGAATTACATAACCTCTAACAACTTACTTTACATTCTCCTAATATGGGAACTCCTATCAAATCCTAACTCATTCTTCCATCACAGATCTTGCACTACAATGGAACTGTATTAAAATGATGCACATCTTCACAAATATATAAAGCAGTTTATTAATTCAGAAACAACTTCAACAAATAGCCCTTTTGTTATGATTTTTTTTTTATTTAACTTGATATACCCAAATTCAGAGAACACAGATGAACAACGTATCCTCTTTTTTCCCTTTCTCTCTACTGGGGAGTAGCTCACTTCCTATTAAAGACCCTCTTGTGGACAGTGCTTCTCCAGTCTACCAGGCTGTGATCAAACCTGACAATAAGGAGATGGAGATGTCAGATTGGGCTCGTCGTGCCGCCAACCTGCAGTCCAAGTCCTTCCGCATCCTTGCTCATATCACAGGAACGGAGTATTGTGAGTAAAGCCTTTATCACAC
The DNA here is from genome assembly GCA_012976165.1 of Labeo catla. NCBI lineage: Eukaryota > Metazoa > Chordata > Actinopteri > Cypriniformes > Cyprinidae > Labeo > Labeo catla. The sequence continues at coordinate 270,006 of VONZ01000812.1, read as the reverse complement.
CACTGTGTGAAATGGAAATTGGTTTGAATTGACAAGACTGACAGTGCTGACTGAAGAAGACAGTGCGATAAAAATCAGTTTGCACTTCATTTTTGAAGTGACTTGTATTTATTTTCTGTTTATCACAGTGCAAGATCCAGATGAGGAGGCTCTTAGAAAATCAAGGTAATCCATGTTGTCTCATGTTTGTTGTCTTCAGACTTAAGCAAACTTTTGAAAAATGCTGGCTCCTGCGTCAGCAGCACGACATGCATGCGTCGAACACACGAAGAGAAGTATTTGTTAAATAAAGTTGTTATTTTTGTTTTAAAAAGTACTCTTGTGGCTTCGTAACATTACGGATGAACCACTGATGTCACATGGACTATTTTAACAATGTCCTTACTACCTTTCTGGGCCTTGAACATGATGCTTTAAAATGTAAAACTTTTAATTTGCTATTATTACAAAGTGCACTTAAAGGGATAGTTCACCCAAAAATGAAAATTTGATGTTTATCTGCTTACCCCCAGGGCATCCGAGATTTGTTTCTTCAGTAGAACACAAACGAAGATTTTTGACTCAAACCGTTGCTGTCTGTCAGTCATATTATGGCAGTCAATGGCTACCAAATCTTTGAGAGTAAAAAAAAAAAAAACATGCACAAACAAAACCAAATTAAACCCTGCGACTGTTGAGGACACAGTGATATCCTAAGACACGAAACGATCGGTTTGTGCGAAAACCTGAACAGAATTTATATCATTTTTTACCTCTAATTCACCGCTATGTCCTACTGTCCTGAGCGCTTGCACAGCATCTGGCGCGTAACGTGTACGCGCTCTGTAAACTATGCCAGAGTGCGTACACGTCACGCGCCAGATGCCGTGCAAGCACTCAGGACAGTAAGACATAGCGGTTTTTGGGTAAACTATCCCTTTAAGTGTGCAAAAAATAGTCATGAAAATGCACTCTCTTTAAACAGCCTACCCTTAAAAGCCCTTTTATTTCATGAATAATATATTACATTTAGATAGACCTACTGTTTTTTAAAATATATTTTAAGATTTGTTTTACACTACAAGTGCACATTCAGTGCACTTCTTTTTCACAAGGACATTGACATATTTGACAAGGCTAGGCCTTAAATGTATAAGGTTTGAGAACAAAAAGGTCTGTTAAGTTAAGTCATTTATTAATTTGTTTCCTTATTTTTTTCTACAGGGAGAAGTTTGAATCAGAGGTAAAAGGCCCACGATTTGCCAAACTGAAAAACTGGCATCACGGCCTGTCTGCACAGATCCTTAACATCCAGGGGTAAATGCCACCTGATGTTACTAGAGAAAAGTACAAGGAAACTGAAAGGCGATGTAAAGTGAGGGTGCAATAGGCAGAGGGGAGTAGCGTAGTGACTGGAATGTGAGTTAGAGTTCTAAAGTAGGCTGTAAGTGAACACACAAAGCTTCTGTGTATGATGTTCATATGTCTGTTTGTTTCAGCCACTGAAACATAGTGCATAGTGCTCAGTTTGTCATTTTCTTTTTAATTTTATGTTTCTCTTTTTCTTCTCTTTTGGCTGCTCTGTTTATCCTAAATTATTGCTGAATAATGAATTGCCTGAACGACTTACTGATGTAAAGAACTAACCCTTATGAGAAATTATAAAATATATGCACCACGTCCAATGCAGTACACCACAGCACATATTGAAATACAAACCAAATGTACTATTGTTAATGTGAATAAAACATTATTACTTTTAACCAAATAAACATGTGTCAGTGTGACTTATTTACTCTTTTGTTCCAAACCATCATGACCTACTTTCTTCTATGGAACAGATGTTTAGCAGAATGTTCTGGCTGCTGTTTTCCATACAAAAACAGTGAATGGAGAGAGAAGTACAAAAAGAGCCATAAAGGTAATTACACAAGAAACAAACACCACTGATATTACTGTATTTAATTTCTTAATTTTCATATTGGATAAACTGTTTGGGGTGTTAATAATTAAATTCCTTTAATATGTCCATTAATAAATTCCTACACAGAAAAATTTAGACGCATTTTAATTTCAATGCTGAGAAGTTTGGGCTCAGTTATATTTTGGTAAAACATTTGTAAAGAAATGAATACTTTAAAAAAAAATAAAAAATATTTTTAAAAAGGCTTTTACAATAGAGTGGTTTCACAACGCATCATCAATTGGCCATATTGGCACACTGAATGTAAACGATGCCAATAAACCAAACGAAACTCACATATTTTGCTGATTATTGCTGGTGAAAATGGTCAATTATTGTCATGTTTTGAGCTGTACTAATCAGTGAAAAACATTTGGAGTACTATAGACTGCCAAAAGTAAAGGCCTATAACAAATCAAGAAGAGGAGTGCAAAAAACTGAGGAACAAAAGACGTTTGTGGTTGGCCAAACAGAACTATTATTTCCAGAGCAAGAATCTTGACAACATTCGTGTTTGTTCTTATCATTTCCAGTCAGGTATGTGAAATATTAAGCTAATATTTTAACTAATACTCCTTGTATGTAACTTTCCCACCTATTAACTTTAGTTTGTCAAAAAATGCACCTTTCTTGCTTACTAAATCCTTCTCTATATGATTTAGCAGCTTCCACACATTTTTCCCATGGTTTAGACAGCATAGATTAGCAGAACAACGTATTCAGTAGTACATCAACCATGCAATCCATGCTGTTGTTTACATCCGAGTATCGCCAATATGGCCGCGCATCTGAGTAACTGACCAAATCGTGATGCGCAAGTGCAAACTCTCTATTTTTAAAAAAACTTTTTTTGAACAATAAATGCTCCTGCTTTTACAGATGCCCTGAAGAAAGTATAATTTTCCACAAAATATAAAGCAGCACAAATGTTTGCAACACTGATAATAAGAAATGTTTCTTGAGCACCAAATCAGCATAATAGAACGATTTCTGAAGGACCACGTGACACTGAAGACTCGAGTAATGGCTGCTGAAAATTCAATTTATTGTCACAAAATGAAAAATTACATTTTAAAACACATTAAAATCGTATGTTTTGGTCAAACAAATGCAAGCGTGAGTAAGAATTCAAGACTTTTTCTTCTTCTTCTTTTTTTTAAATCCCTAACCGACTCCAAACTATTGTACGAAAGCCTATTGTTTAAAATGTCATAGTTTCTCTAAATTCATACCACATGTAGATTCTGGTAATATTCACCCAGGCAGTTTCCGCAACACCAATACTGACCTGTAGATGGTATTAAAATTCAAAGTGATAGATCGTTCACTCCTATCTCCTCTTTCCTCTTTCATACGTATCCACAAATTTATGTGTACGTTTACTAATATATAAAAAACGGACACCAATTTTATGTGTATTTATATATTTATTAATCGCTTGTAGGGTAGCCTTCATTATAAACTTAAAAGTTAAACTATTACTATATTCTTTATTACTATATACAAATTGACACCAGATGGCACTCACGGCTCTCATTTTTGGATGACCCCCTCCCATTCATCCATCGTCTCCCTCTCTAGCGCGTCTCTCATGCTTGTTTTTCACCGCGCGGGTCTACGAGTAGAACGCTCGAGTTCGGCCGCGCTGCCGTGATTGGAGGACTACAGCAGCGCGTAGCTGTGATTGGAGGACTGAATCAGAGCTCATCGCGTTACGCTCACGAGTGGAATGTTCCCTCACACAGAGGCACAACTAGAAAGAAAAGAACGAAAGAAACCGGAGAAAAACGTCCTCGAAAGCTGGAGAAAATCACCTAAAACATCCACACGGAAAGTCTCTATAATTCACGGTTTAAAATAGACCGTCGTCACGAGTCATAAGTCCTAATTTGGAAGGATTTTGAGTTGTTTGAGCGGCTTCATCAAATAGGTAAGTGGGAATTCCGGATATTTGCGTGATGATTTTCTTTCCGGTAGTGGAGGGGAAAGTTTGTTTCTCTTGTCATGGTTTCGCTTTGCAAAAATGGACGCTTTTAATGAACCAGACGATTTTTGCAATGTCTTAGAAAGGTATTTCTCTTCTACAATGTTTGTAAATGCTTCTTTTCATCCATATCTGATTTTTAAATATTCCGCCTATTTTGCCACAATATATTATCTATTTTCTGCAACAGCCACATTTTCATTAAAGCAAATTACTCCCTTTGGTCTACGTTGCTCCATAATGTTTATTATATTTTTGTGTGGGGTTGCTTTGATAACATCTGTGTTTGGGTTTTGTTGTCAAGTCCCAACATGCATCGCAAACATCACGCTGACTACCTGCTTGTGTTGTGTAGCTTGGATTGGCCTTTGTCAGTAGTTGAATTAAAAACAATTTGTCCTTGATTAGAGAGATGTTGTCTTTGCATTACTTGCTACATTTTCATTGTAATTGTCAGATTACACCCTGTTTTCTTTGACTGAATGCTGAGTTGTTTACATTTACAGTATGAATGATCTCTTTTGCACGTACCACCACCAAACTTAAATAAATAAATAAATAAATAAAAATAATAATTTATGCTATATTTTACAGTAGAGATTGACAGCTACATAAAGATTACTTTTATGTTAAAGTGTCCAATAACCCATCCACCCAGCCACAAATTTGTTATCGACATTTATCGATAGACTGGATATTAAAAAAAAATATAACTGATTGAATTGAAAACTTTGAATGTTAGTCAAGCTGATATCCAATTATTATGACTTATTTGTTGCATTTTTTGCCTTACTTGTTGCGTATATTGAGTTGTCTGCTTGGACTGTTACCGCAATTCAGATTCACAATTCTATGACATTTGTGTCTCTTTTTTGCAAACTCTCATAGGTCCTTCTGGGGACATTTAAAATAAAGTGTGAATCGTCTTTTTGTTTTGGTCATGACCCTCTAGAGCACCCAGAGAATGAACAGACGCTTGATTAGTCCCAGGGGCAATTAAACACAGAGACAGAGATAAATCTTCTACGAGGAGAGAGGCAGTTCTATCCATATATCTTAATTTACCATGGTATTGGTCTTTCAGATTTGTGGAGGGAAAAAAAGAACAGAAAGCCCCAAAATGAAAAACAGAGAACCTTAGAGAGGCCTGTGCTTGCTTTTGGCTCTTATAAGAAGCCCTCTCTTTTTTTAGTGGCAGTGTTCGGAAACACAAATAGACCTAATGCCTACAGTTTATTTTCCCTCTCTCAATGTCGTTGTGAATACGAATAGTTGTTCAAGTAAACATGGGGTACTTTCAGCTACTTAATATCCTGAAACTGCTTGATTGTGGAGATAGCATTGTGAACAGATTTGAGATAGCATGTTGGCAAGTGTGAATAATGTTAATTGAAGGCAGACCATTTTCTAAATGGGGTCTTTTTATGCATGCCTGCAATGGGCTGTGGAGATTCCTGTTGCACGCATTGCTCCAACCACCACATGTATTCTCATGTAACATTGTGTGAAAACCATTGCGTGATACTTGAAACAATAGCTATTTCAACTCAGTGTTGTTTTAATAAAGTTATTTTTATTAGCTTTAATCAGCTGAATTCATAGCGAGAGTTAGTTTATAGGATGAATCTTGTTTTTACCATTATTACTTTTACATTTTGTGTAGTACAAATAGTACACTGCAAAAAATAAATAAATAAATAAATAAAAATGAATGAAAAAATCATTTGCAAGAAAAATTTTTCGTATCCAATTAGCATTGTTCTGGATTCAAACAAAAACTTTTTTTGCTCAAATATATAGTAAATATAATAATTTCCTTAGATTTATGCATACATTATAAGAATGTATTGTAGAATATAATATTATATACACTAGTCAAATGTTTTTGAACAGTAAGATTTTTAATGTTTTTTTAAAGAAGTCTTCTGCTCACTGTGCCTGCATTTATTTGATCCAAAGTACAGCAAAAACAGTAAAATTATGAAATATTTTTACCAATTAAAATAACTGCTTTCTATTTGAATATATTTAAAAATTTAATTTATTCCTGTGATTTCAAAGCTGAATTTTTAGCATCATGACTCCAGTCACATGAACCTTTGGAAATTATTCTAATATTCTAAATTGCTCCTCAAAAAACTATTATTATTATTATTGTTATTTTGTTGAAAACAGCCAAGTAGAATTTTTTTCAGGTTTCTTTGATGAATAGAAATTTCAGAAGAACAGCATTTATCTGAAATAGAAATCTTTTGTAACATTATAAATGTCTTCATCATCACTTTTGATCAGTTTAAAGCATCCATTTCTCCCCCACCCAAAAAAAAAATAAATAAATAAATATATATGATAAAGTTTTTTATTCTTATTTTAGATTATTAGATTTTAGATATTTTAGTTAATCAAAGAATCCTGAAAAAACTGTTATATTGATAATAATAATAAAAATGTTTCTTGAACAGCAAAATCAGCATATTAGAATAATTTCTGAAGGATGTGACACTGAAGACTGGAGTAATGATGCTGAAAATTTTGCTTTGATCACAGAAATAAATTATGTTTTAAAATAAAAAAACAGTTATTTTAAATAGTAAAAATATTTCAAAATTTTACTGTTTTTGCTGTACTTTGGATTAAATAAATACAGGCTTGCTGAGCAGACTTCTTTAAAAACATTAAAACTCTTACTGTTCAAAAACTTTTGACTGGTAGTGCATATAGCTCTCTTTACGTGTTGTGCAATTGCATACATTAACTGTGTGTGATTGAGTGCATAGGTTGTTTAAATACAGGCGTGTAATCACGACTGCTTGCCCTAAAGCATGTTTATATGGTCAGCCCTGCCCTTGACACAGAAATTCACATTCACAATCTGTGTCAGAGATTTGTCCTGCCCCTGTTCATTCTCACGAACCACTGGCACCAATTTGTTTCCATTTGCATCATGTTTTGTAATCTGCTGGCATATTTGTACGTGCAAGATGTGGGCTCAAGAACACTGATGACCCCAGCAGCACCCCTCCCACCTCCGATAGCACATGAAACCTTCTGCAATCTGGATTGCTCCTACAGCCACAGGCCAGAAAAAGGCCTGTGCTCTGCTTGCAACTAAAATAGAAGGCCAGGAGTGGGAGGGGAAGAGAGAACCAAATCTAATTTTCTCCCTAAGAGCCAGGCTTTCTTTATTTATATATCGTTATGGCTGTATTTAAGGAGAAATGGTGGCCCGCTTCCTCCATGCATGACTCGTTCTTTATTTTTCAGCCTGTGGGCCTTCGTCTGGCCCTAGAAGAGCCTCTCCTTGGAAAGGGGGGAGGAGAGAGAAAGAGAACGAAAGGGAGGGAGAATGAAAAGGGGGGAGAGAGAGCAAGAGAGAGAGAAAAAGAGTCAGGTTTCGGTCCCTGTGCGCTCTAAGCTGAATCAGACAAGAAAGCAATATCACTTCAACTCAGACGTTCCTTTAAGCAAAGCCACTTTGAGTTCTACGTGCTCTTGTTTGCTTAAAGGGATAGTTGCCCAAAAAATATTAAAATACATTTCTGTCATCGTTTACTCACCCTCATGTCATTCCAAACCTGTATGATGACTTCTGTGGAATAATAAAGAAGATGTACTGAAGAAGAATGAGTCATGACGGTGACTAAATGATGACAGAATTGTCATTTCTAGGTGAACTATTCTTTTAAGACTCATTTTTTCAAGAGCAAGAGTTTCATGCTTCATAGTAGCCATTTTCAGTTAATTCACCTTGGCTGTAATAAGACATACTAGTGAAAGACTAGTTTCATGGCCTTGAATGGCAGCTGAAATTGAGGAGATTTTATCGTTTTCCACTGTAACAGTCACCCTGTTTATTTCGCTTTTTTGCATGGAGCGTACATCCCCGCTTGGTGAATCTTTTCTCACTAAATGTTATCTTCAGACCTTAATGAATGCCAAGCCTGTAAATGGCCTGTATGCTGTTGGCAAGTAAAGAATGATTCTTTTGAGAAGCTTTGAAACAGGGCAAAAGTTGCTTCAGGTTGAAATAACCAAAAAAATCTTGTTTACTACTGAGAAGTGAAGCACATCTCCTCATGCATGCAGGTTGAGCTTGTCATACATGCTGTTTGGTGTATGCTTTTTAGAGAATAGCGCATCCAAAACACTTGTTGTGTTTGGAAACCGCAACTAAATTGGCCCTTGTTAAGCCCTTACGCCCTCATGTCGATGTAGAGCTTTATGTAATACCTTTTGCATGTCGCTCTCTTTATCTGTCTCTGTATAGGAAATGCCATGTCTTTCAGGAGCGTTTTGTTGAAGAGTGCAGTTGTGACCACACTGAACAATAGAGCAGAGTTTGTTGTGGTTAGCTGAGCGTGCAAAGTACATACGCGTCCATTATTTGCCGTACCGAGACCTCCCATTGTTTAGCTCTATCATATACTGCTACTCCTTTATATCAATCAGGTAGTGACGTATTGCTGTCGCCTGTCACTATGACCCTATGTTGGTCTCATGGGCATTTTTATAGCTCTTCCTGTAATGCTTTTTAAAAATGTAAGCTTTGTTGAAAGTATTACCTACATGCTTTTCTTAGCGTAGTGTTTTGTTTGTTTAGTATTGGATATTTTCTCTCTGCTTTGCCTGGGTAGTTATATTTGACATTTTATTATGGAAAGATCTTCCCAAACTGTGCCGTCTGCATTTTTGCAGCGCATTATGTCAGGTCTGAGATGTGTTTGGCATCTGCACAGAACCACACGACTATAAAGAGGGGCATTTCCAGAGTCTGACTCTCTCTGTCTGAACTTTGCTTGTGCTCGTAGCACTGCTGAACCTGAACAAAATCCTTAATAAAAAGCGTTCATTACTACTGAGCCCTCCAGCAAGTCCAGCCATCACAGTCAAAGAAAACAGGGTTTAATTTCTGCATGTTTAAAGGTTAAATGCATATAGAACCTCAGCTTGACAATAAGGATGCCTCAGTGGTTAAGAGTTTTGGATGATTGAGAAACTAGTGCTATGCCAAACATTCATTATAAGGATAGTTCACCCAAAAATGACAATTCTGTCATTAATTACTCACCCTCATGTCATTTCAAACCCATAAGACCTTCGTTTATCTTCAGAATGTAAGTTAAGATATTTTTGATAAAATCAGAGAGCTTTCTGACCTGCGTAGACAGCAATGCAACTGACACGTTCAAGGCCCAGAAAGGTAGTTAAAATAGTCCATGTGACATCAGTGATTCAACCGTAATGTTGTGAAGCTATGAGAGTACTTCTTGTGCAAAACCAAAACGAAAATAACAACTTTATTCAACAATTTCTTCTCTTCCTTGTGAGTCTTTGCTGTGCATTCACAAGAGTGTAATGACGCATGCATGTGGTGCTGCTGACGCAGGAGCTGCTGTTCTATGTATATAATATGTGTGACGCTGGACCACAAAACTAGTCATAAGGGTTAATTTTTTGACCTTAAATCATCTGAATGCTGAATAAATAAGCTTTTGTTAGGATAGGACAATATTTGGTCGAGATACAACTATTTGAAAATCTAAGGGTGCAAAAAAATTAAAATATTAAGACAATCACTTTTTAAAGTTGTCCAGATAAAGTCTTTAGCAACATTTTGATATATTTACGGTAGAAAATTTACTAAATATCTTCATGCAACATGTTCTTTACTTAATATCCTAATGATTTTTGGCATAAAAGAAAAATCGATAATGTTGACCCATACAGGGTCACATATATGCACCATTCTACATAGTTGGTCCCAAGCCTGAGTTGGAAATGTCTTGGAAGAAAATGTCTAAAACACAGTTAGAAGGGTTATACTGACCTATTTTTTTTAGAGGTAAATCAATAACAATTAAATTTAACAATATTTCAAGTGTAATTTATGAGATCTGTTGTATTTTGAATCCAGTTTTTCTTAGTAAAAGGCACAAACTTGATCATACTGATTTCAAAGTTAAGCATTAATTAGTTTGACTATGCATTGAACCAAACACTATCATAGTTGATAATTCAGTATATTTTGCAGTCATGACTGCACATTTTCGGTAGTGACAGTAATGTTTTGGTAGCGACCAACGACCATCAAGTTACAGAATTTTAACTTGCATACTAAAACGCTTCTAAAACATACTACAATACTAAATAACTGTACTACAATTTTGTTTATTTCCCCCAAATATGAGGATAATATATTCTCTTTTGTCACTACCAAAACAATAATGACGTTTCGGTTGTGATTGTTTCGGCAGTGACAAGTTTATGAAAAAAACACCCCAAAAAAACAAAGATGTCACTGCTGATACTCCACCAAATGTTTCAGTAGAGACAATTTTAGATACTTTTGAATCTAGCTCAAAGATGCTAATCAACACATCGTTACTTAGCACAGCTGTGAACTGTGGTACACATGAAAGCTAAGTGTTATAGACTAACTCCCAAAAAAAGTGTGCTTAATTGCAGAAAAAAAGTTGTTTGGTAGTGTTTGATAATGACGTTCCTTAAAGTTACACAGAGAATTTTCAAACTTTTGAAACTTTTGAACTTTTTACCTCAAAATGATGGGGCCAATCTACTTACCATTTACACAGAAATATTTCATGATCATAAATGTAGGCGTCTAGTTAAAATAAGTCCCATTCAATGGACTAAAACATACACTGTTTCGGTAGTGACATGAAAATGTGGGAACCTAGACAATATAAATATTTGAAAAGACTGCACTTTTCTAAAAAAAAAAAATCAAAAAGAATGATTTCAGTATCATTTTCATAAATTGAAATTTAGGGGTTAGGCTTCAGGACAGCCACCTCCTGACTGAAAGTACCCAATAAATGATGATGTTTTATATATTAAGCTTACTAATATTTTAAATATTATTTAGGGTTTCAGTAGATAATAGTTGGATCTTGGTAATCATCTAAGTTTTGAATTCTTACCTGCTTTTTATAAATGTGTGGGACAGCAGTTTGGACCAGTTCTGTAGAATGTCCCATATATAATGTTTTTTGACATATTTTGCTTAAAAATAGTAATTTATCTTATTATCTCTATATTGATAGAGAGAATGTTGACAGGGCAAGTACAAACCCATCTCTTCTAGTATTAAAAAATCCTTATTGTTGAGCTCTAGACATTGATTAATAGCCAAATGAAACTTGCAAATGAGAACTGAAATGAGCATTTTTATGTTTTTCATTTAGCTTCTCAGCTTCTTTGTTACGTAATGTTGTTTTAAAATATGACTAAGTCTGATAAGCAGATGGGAGGAGATAAGGCTCGCTGAATGCAGCACCGTGAGCTATAGCCTACATATTGTGTTTTCTGTTTCAGGGCTGTAACCTAAATGAATGGAGAATGGCTGGTTGTAATTGAATGACTTCCTCCATAATAGGTCTCTGCTTTGTGGAGGAAATGAGTAAGAGTTCCTAAATGGTGAATATGAACAGATGTGTTACATGGTGGTCATCATCACTCAGCTATTGTAAGCCCAGGGTTAATTATTGCCTTTCTCCTTTATACTTTGCCAGTCGCACCTCTTAATGAACTGTTTTACTTTAGTGTTTCAGCACAAAAAAAGACACATGATTGTTTTTGACTGGTAAAAAAAACACTGAATATGGAATGAAAATCTGAGCAATTTAAACAACATTTTGTGGTGTTATCCTCATTGATTGTTGGTTTTAAATCGTGCGTGAAGCCTGTGGCTTTGACAGTAAACAAGTTTGCTGTCATCTCACAACACTAAAGATCCTGACAGAAAAATTCAGCTGTTGCCTTCCCACAGAGCTGAATCGTGACTGAATGCTCTCTCTAAGCTTGTAAAATATCACAAACATTAAGGAATATCATAACCGCAGTGTATAAAGAATGAGTGGGTGCTTTGTAGCTCTTTGCAGGCACAGAGTCCTCCCTCAAGGCATCTGTGTTCCCATCCTCAGCGCCTCAGTGAACCACGCTAACCTTCTCATTTCATGGGTTTTAATTTCAATTAGCTATGGCTGATCGTTCGCTTTGATCACATTAGTCCCCCCTTAGAGCCCCAATTGCTTTTTATACACCCTCGTGCTTTCCTGTTGGTTTTACTAAACCCTTTGGAATTAACAGCAGTGATGGCATCTTTATATGTTTGATTTCCACTTCCTACAGCTGTCCCTCATCTTTCCCTAGCTGTCCCTAGTTTCTCTCTCAGCTCTCCAACAAAGAACAATGTCACAAGTCATGGGACATGCTTCTGGTCAGGAGTTTTGAAGTGGAGATGTGCACAATCCGCTTTAATTAAAAACAGCTAAGTTCTTTCCTATAGCTAAATGATCATTTCGGATTGAAAAGATCACCCCTAAATCTACAGATTTGGGAAGAAGTCAACATTCCTTGGGAAATAAGTTGTAATCCTCTTTCCCAGTGAGGGCAGTTGGGGTCAACTCCTCATGGCACCTGTATGGATCTAAATGTCTCAGGCTTGGTGACACTCTGTCTGAGGAGCGTTTCTGCCTTGCGTTGGGCACTAATCCTCACATAGTCTTAGTTCAGTTTGATACTGGAGAACAGCATTATGGATCTCCTGTGTGATCTATTCTAGGTCTGTATGAAATGTGTTTTATTTTTTTCCCAGATTCAGTTTTATTTTTTCCCAAATTTCATTTTTGCTATAATCATTTTTCTGGATTCCCTTTTTTCCATTTTAATTTTTCTGTTTTAATTGTTAAATTAAATTGTATTAATCAAAAAGCATGTCAGATTCTTTGAAAGCATGAAACTTACACAAGTTAACAGCAATTTATTAACATTTTAACAAAAATTACACTTTTAGGGCCTTATGAAATATGTTACCCCCCTCAAATTCTTTTTTTTTTTTTTTTTTCCCCAAATTCTGTGTTTTCCATTTTAACTATCTGGATTCTATTTAAATGGTTTAAATACATTTTAATTATCAAAACATGTCTAATTAATTGATTTTATTAACAGCTGCTTAATTTATTATTATAAACTGAAGAGTTTATTTGCAAAAACAGATAACTCTGTTTTTTTTTTTTTATTAATTAAAATAACCCAACTGCAGTTTGATTGAAATTATGGAGTTAAATTTGATTGGAATGCACAATGAAAAAACATGATATTTGAAAATTGTTAAAAACTGAGTTATCTATTTTTGCAAATGGACTCTTCAATTATAAAGTTACTTTCTTTTTTCAGAAATGCTATATTGTATATTTAATTTCTTTGATAACTAACTTAAGACATAAAACATTAATTTATCTTTTAATCAAATGAGAATTAAAACTTTTCCTTTGTGATTATTAAAGAATAATGTTTTAATAATAATTTTATCATTAGTAGGAGTACTATCATTACGTTAAGTAATATGCTTCTGTCACAGTTTCTTCAAGTTAAACCAAATTTATTTTGACGGGTTGCTGTGGAAACCTTTAAGTTTCTGTTTGTATATTATATAACAATAGTTTTTCTCAAATTAAACTGTAAAGTGCTCATGAAGTGACTCTCAGAGCAGTTCTAGAGATTGTATATGTGTTTATGTGTTCATGTATTTATGTTTGAAGAGGCAGAGGCTAAAAACAATTCAGTGTGTAGTAAATAAAATTGCGTGTCTGCGCCATTCGTTTACACAGAGACATGCAGAACATGCAGGATTCATATTTAAATAATATTTTTGAGGCTTAATATTCACAGACACTTGTCCATATTGTGTTTTGATTTACGTGTACAATTCATAGACATTCCGCTTTATACAGTAAATTCCATTTTCATGACTGGATTCCACAATTCCGTCTGCGTTTTCTGCAACTTGGAAATCATAGGGCCCTACTATTCAGTGTTACTAAGAAAATGTTGCTAATTTCTGCTAAATTCTTGCTAACTTTCTTGACTCCTCTTAATTTGTTTCTCATTTTCACTCAAACTTGTGTGTTTTGCTCTCATATTGCAAGTTTGAAGCTCTCATATTGTACCACACGATACTATGTCAAACCTCACTTGCAAATACTTTCAGTTTTCAAACTGAAGTCTAAAAATGGAAGTGTAAACATGAAAGTAATCTTAGGGTGCAATGAGTGGTTTTTAGTAAGCAGTGTGGCATCTTGTTTCCACTTTTTACTAGGATTTTAAAGTTAGCTAACTTTCAGAACTTTTTGCTTTGATAATCAGTTAGACTCAGCTGTGTGCTAATACAGAAGAAAAGATGTCGCAAGACAGAAAAGACAGAATTTCCGTTTTTGGATGAACTATCCTTTTAATGTTTACATAATGCTGAAGATGCAAAAAGTATCTTTTGCTAAGCCATATTTTGGCAGATGTTCAACTGTGACACACTGAAAGTGTCCTGAAGCAGCGCATGACAAATCACGAAGGTATTTGAGACAAAAGTCACTGACGTATTTCGTTAACTTAATCCAGCTTTCATAATGAGAATAATGAAGAGGGGATCTGCTGTCTTTAAAATTTGTGATGCAACCAGATAATGATAATTCTCTTCATATGGGATCAAACCTTTTGATGCTTAATCTAGATGAGTGTTCCGAAAGTATAAGAAAATTAATCAAATGACATCCATCAGTATCGGGTTCCTGCAGATCTAAGTTGTTTCATGACCTTAGTCATGGGGAATTTGTTAGTGATGTTGACTCATGGCAGTTTGCATTTTATGTCCGTAGTCAGAAGTTGTGGTATGCTTCTCTGATGTAGTATAATTGTTGTTCGTGCATTAGTGTCTTCCTAATATATCTTTTTCTTTGGTCCCCATTTCTTTGTAGGTACTACAAAGGTTTTTCACAGGAGTTTGTGGCTTTGTTCTGTGATCAGCTCCAGACAGAAGACTCTTAATGCTGATACTCATGCGAACCCTTCATCATCATGTGCTGCCACACTTGCTACCCTGTGAGGTAAGAGCCTGCTGCTTTCTGTTGCAGACTGGTGTCTGAGGCTTTTCTTTACTTAATGGCTCAATTTATTCCTTTTCCCTATGGTCCTTGTGTTTTTAGACTTTTTCTTTTGTAAATCAGGGTCTGTTGTATTTCCCAGAAGCTTTTGTGAAATGAAACTGCTGGTAAACGGTTGGAGCGCTCTACTCTGAGTTAGCAAAGGGCCAGCGCTTTCTCAAAGTCTCACTCCATAACCAACTACATAAGTAAATGCTGCAATTTTTCTTTACTTCCTCCACCTTTGGCTGTATTTTCATAGGGAGAGAAGGAGCATACAGCAACCTTGATTACCGAAGCCCAGAGATTAACCCTTAACCCTGTGCCTGAGACAGACCTACGCAATCAGCGAGTTTCCTGTCTCGTAATTATTGGCGCTTGTTTGGCCTGTCAGAGACCAGATACCCTGCAGCCCACCTCCACCGTTCCACTCCGCATTAATGACCCACGACATTTGAGAATTGTGTTTACATGCAGAACTCGGTACCGCCACAATGAAGGGATCACCGCTGGGATTTTCTCAGGTACTTAAGGGCTTTACTTTTGATTAGACTGCAGCGCGAGTTTAGGTGTCTCTCAAAGGCATGGGTCAATCAGTGCGTGATGTATCCAGTCCTATGGACCTGGGATGTTTACATGGGGCTGGTGGGATGGCTGGCTGGAGGGAGGGGCTGTTCCACTCAATTGCAGCCACATGTTTGCAAAGGATGTGGAGCTGAACGAGGCCGTGTGATCTGCCAGACTTTAAACAGGGCCTTCGCCTGTGGGCAGCTCTAAAGTTTTCCAGCGCGTTCCTCCAGCCTCTTCGTTACTGTGGTTTCTGGGCAAACACACTACCCTGTTGCCGTACAATTTCGCATTCATAAACTGCACTCGGCCTGCCTGAGATTCCCATACAATTGCTCAGACAAATCCGTTCTTGTACTGACTTACACTAACACACAGACCACACACATATAACTAAGTTATATTGAGATGGGGCATGGAATATTTCATATGCACTGGTGAATGTTTCCAAAAAAGCAGAAGCAGGACAACTTTCAAACATGCACATAAAGCATAACGGAAAGTGACATTGTCAACTAACTCTGGTTTTTGTTTGTACTACTTTGGCCACCTGTTTTATGTGGTCTGTTCGTCTGTTTTGACCTGTTTATATATGTATCTACAATATCTTTTTTTGGGTCGGAGTGCCCTGTCTTGCAGAGCAAGCGCACAACACTGGCCAACTGTAGCTAGATGGCAAATTATTGTTTTATTCTGACTAAAATTGAAGTTTTGAAGTGCGTGTCAATGCACTGTTTGTTGGATCTAGGATCAAAGTGTCCAGATGTCACTTTTTGACTGAAGAACAAAGGCTTTTACTGGTCTTCCTGCTGGTGTAATTAGGTAAAACATCAGTGTAAAGTTGTACAATAACAAAAATTTTGTAGTTTAAATTAGGGCTGGGCGATAAAACGATACCAAATTATAGAATTTGATAAATATGCGATATAATGTTTATGCGCCAAAGCACAAAGAAAAAGCGCTACTCATTTGAAGCGTACCACATGGACCGCGAGATTATTAGAGCAGATGCGTGTACTCTCTGGTGAGTCTCGGTCACGCGACCACTGAACAGTACTGTGAGATTTAGTGCGAAGTGCTTGAATTCAGTGAGGAACACAAATGACTTAAAATAAAGTGATTTAAAATAGTTTAAAGCCAGATGGTGATTTGCATCGGTAATTTCTATTTACAAATTACCATCATTTACCAGGTATTTTATGTAGTAACACTAACTGCACAATGGCATTGCGGCAGAAATGTGGGATATTCATATTAAATTTGTGACCCTGGACTACAAAACCATAAGTAGCATGGGTTCAAATTATTGATTTTTCTACTGTAAATATATGAAAACATTTTTGCAACCTCAGATTTCAGATTTTCAAATAATTGCAAAATATTGTCCTATCCTAAGAAACCATATATCAATGGCTTTCAGTTGATGTATAAATCTCAATTAAAAATAAAAAAATAAAATTTCTGACTGGTTTTGTGGTCCAGTGTCACATTTTATTATATTATTAATGTAGACATGTATTAAATGTATTAAAGGAGTAATGGATTATAATAACAGTATTTTTTTGTGATTAAGCTATAGCATGTATGCATTTTAAGGAACCATATAGTTATATTTTACCATAGTTTTGAAGTGGTTATCATGATGTAAATGTATGGTTAACTTTAATAAAACTCATTCATAATAACTTAACCATATAAAAATGAGTTTGTTACAATTTTTACAGATTACTGTTTTTGATAATGAACACAAATTTACATCTGCATTGTTATTCAAGATACACCCTTAAAAATAAAGGTTCTTTATTGGCATCAATGGTTCTGCAAAGAACCTTGAACATCCATGGAAACTTTCACATGCAGAAAAGATTCTTTTAGTTGAAAAAGTTTCTTTAGATTTTTAAAATGGTTCTTTTCAAATAGTTGTATCTCGGCCAAATATTGTCCTATCCCAACAAAATATATCAATGGAAATCTTATTTATTCAGCTTTCAGATGATGTATAAAGCTCAGTTTCGAAAAATTTACCTTTATGACTGGTTTTGTGGTCCAGGGTGACATATTATTAATATTGCAGCCTGCAAACTATGCTGAAGATACACGTCATTAAAGTCAGGCAACACAAACATGTCTCATGATTTGAAACAATATCACTCATTAGAGCATGCAGAAACTAAGAAATACATTTTTCTATCAAGATATTTAGGTAAAATGACTGGAAAAATGTTAAAAAAAAAAAAAAAAGCAAAAACGTAAAGTGTTTGTCATGTTCTGACGATAGAGAGTTTCACTTAGGAGCAAAAATCTGCCTTTAAACTTGAAAGAAATAAAGATTTAAAATTTATTATCATAATATTTAAAAAAATGTATTGTGATACTTTTTTGGGCCATATCGCCCAGCCCTAGTTTAAATTATTGGCCTATTTATGGAAAATTAAGAGAGGTTGACTGACCTAATGGCTTTAACCAAAAAATGGAAATTATGTCATCATACAATGGAAGTCAAGTGTTGTTTTAGACCCCCTTGACTTTTATTGCATGACCAAAAACAGTTGAATCAGTTGTTTTGTCTCAGAAGAAAGTAGGTCTTGCGGGTGAGTAAATGACGAAATAATTTTCTTTTTGGGGGTAAGTGATCCCTTTAGAGGCATGGGGTTTTCTTAAAATGTCTTTTTAATGGACTCGTTTATATGTCCATGCCCTGATCTGTCCAAGAACCATTTCCGTTTATTCCAAACTCCCTCTACAGTTCAAGATCATCTCAAGCAGTACAAAATCTTGCCACAGATGATAAAACCTCTTTATCATTCCAAAGCCATGGAATTTGTGAGCAGGTAGTGGAAAATACAACGCCTCTTTCCTTTCTGTCATGCCCTAATGCCTTTTGAGAGACAGCAGCTCAAACCTTGGCGCTTGAAAAACAACCATCACCCCACAGTGATAAGAAAACAGATCTCCAGCAGTGTCTCAGTATGTCTCTCCAATCTATGTGGATAAGAAAGAAAAAAATAGCATCCATTTGAACGCCTTGTGGCAGACATCTTGATTTGTAAACTCATGCAGGAACAGACATTCTGGCAGCACAAGCTCTGCAGAGTGTGAAAATGATCTGTTTGATACAGTGGAACCTCCTGCCGCAGCCATTAAGCGTCCTGCCTAGAGAATTAGAGACATCGGAGACCCCTGCATGAAGTGCACTTTCATGCTTTGCTCATCAGGGCAGCGTCCTTCAGCTCAAAACAATTTGCACTTAGTGTTTTTTGGGGAAGGGGGCAATGTCACATTCAGTTGCCAGCTGGATGACATGTGTTTCTATACACAGAGGGACTAGCCACTTAGTAATATGGATTTTGTTCTCCGCATCCAAAAAGAAATTGGCTTGCACAGGTCTGCACTGTGGTCTGTGATCTGTCAGACAGGATTTTACACTCATAGGATGTGTAGATTAGGGAACTCGAACGACTGTCTCTGGGTAGAGAACACTACTTTTTGAATCAAAAGTTGTAGACAGGGAAAAAAATTAGATGAAGAAAATTGAATCCTGAAGAGATGTCCAAAAGCCTGTGGCTGTTTCAGTTTCTTCTACCCACACAAGTCTTTCAAGTTTGAAAATATTGTAGTTTAGTCTGTTTTTACTGCAGAAATGTTAAGATATCTTACAATAATTCACAGGTTGTAATTAATTATTCATGAATAGACTAGAATAAAATAGATGATAGATTTTCTGGGGATATATTATGTAATTTTGGTCTTTTATGATGATGGATGCACTTTTTTGGGCTTCAAAATGCCATTATAAAGCTTGAAAGAGGACAGTTTTTATTATAACTCTATTCTTCTGAAAGAAGAAAATAATATACACCCAGGATGGCTTGAGGGTGCGTAAACTATGGGGTAATTTTCATTTTTGGATGAACTATCCCTTTAAATAAAAAAAAAAAGAACAGCATTTAGTTTGAATATAAATCTTTTGCTTCCTTGCTGAATAACAGTATGAATTCCTAAAAAAATCGTACTGGGGACAGTGCACAGAGTGCATTTCTGTTCAGTTTTCAGCAGAGCTGATCTGTGATTGTTGAACTGAGCATGGACCTTCTGTTGTGTTGTCCAGAACTGAACCTCCCGACCATATGTCTCAGTGACGTGAAGCCCTCTCTGGAGAGCTAGGCTACATTTGGTCGTGGAATGTGCTGGAGCGTGTGCATCTGCTTAAACAAAGCCTTATTTTCAGCTCAATGTTGTAATTACAGACTAGAATGAATCTAGCCGTCTTGTGAACCCACAGCAGCCTCTGCACAAGTTTCCCAGGATCTGCTCAGGGCTTGTAAGTCCAAGCAGAATGTTTACAGCAGTAAATCTAAGCCACTATTAACACAACATCTCTCAGACATATTTACTTACTTTTCAAAAAGCGTGTCTCTTCTGTGTGAGGAAATCTTGTGTTTGTGAAACTAGATTGTGTTGGAATGGGCCACTAGCATTAGCAGGGTCCTCGCGGGTGTTGAAGTGAGACTAGATAGAGGGACTCAGTCAGTGTTAGCGCAGCTTGTTGTCTGGTACTCCTCTAGACGTTTGGATCGATGGAAATTGGACTTGCTCTCTTTTTCCCTATAAAGAGGAAAATTGGTTTGTGATCCAGTTGCATTTGTGTCCTGAAAAAGAAAACCCAGTGAATCAATGCTTTCACTATTTCAGTAAGTTGTAGCAGGGTTTGTTATTGTATTTTAAAACTAAGATGGAAACTAGAATCTAAATTAATAGAAACTTAAAAGCAAGCACAAAAATATCTACATCTAATGTAATCCCATTGCTTTCTTTCCTTTTTTTTTTTAAGTTATTTTTATGGGCTTTTTACACCTTTATTGTGAAAGCACTGTGGTGAGCTGACAGGAAAGTACTGGGAGGAGAGAGGGGAGCAGGATCGGCAAAGGACCTCAAGGCGGGATTCGAACTCGGGTCGTCGCATTAACCACAAGGCTATGGGTGCCAACAATCCAAAAGCCTTCTGACCCTGCATAGACAGCAACACAATTGACACATTTTGTCTCTTCTGTGTTAGTCTTTGATGCAAGTTCATGAGAGTAACACAACTGTTATTTAATTTTTTGCATATTTGTTATGACCTCAAAGACCTTTTAGTGAAACTATCCTGTTACATTTTTAGTATAAAATGCAAAAACTGGCATTCTAAAGATGCCAGAAGTTTACTGTAAAAATACTGAGACAATGTTTCAGGTGTTATGGAGTGCCTATAACATATAATCGTATATTTAATTATCAATAAAATGTTAATACATCTCTTTGAACTACCAAAATCTGCTTTTCATCATATGATGTCACACAGGGATTTCCCAGAATGTCTTTATACTGTTTTTCATCAAAAATTACGTCATAGTTTCTGCTTCCAAAAATTCAGTTCTTCACTGTATAAGGTAACAAAGATAACTAACCGAATTTTAAGTAATTCTGTTTTTTTTTTTTTTGGTGACACATAGGGATCTAAAAAATCTCACGATACGGTGATATCGCGCTATGAAGTCAACGATACGATATTTATTATGATATTTAAAAAAAAACATGAGGAATTGGAAAATAATTTAAAAATGTTTTGCATTTTAAAGTTAAATTATTCTATCGAATGCATTTTCAGAAAAAAGTCTTTAAAAGGGACTCAACCCTCTTTTATTTGTGATATACTGTTTCAGTTTAATTTATATTAACACTGGAGTTTTAGGAAGCCAAACAAATTAGAATATAAAAATAATAACAATAATGAAGGTAATAGCCATATATTATAGCACAATTGCACTGCAAAATAAATGAAAATTAATATTTCATAGATATATGAAGCAATGCAAAGCAAAGCTTTTATTTTGACAGAAACGACAGGAGAGCTTTTATTTTGAAGGAAAACTCCAGCTTCAGTGAAAACAGGCTTACCAAGACGTATCTCACTACTATCTGCTGTAATCATTTGCCGCAAAAATAAAGCATAACTGGTGGCCGTTGCATTCCCAAACATGTGTTAAACTCACAGCACGTGCAGTAAACGAGTTCACTGCATTCATTCACTGTGAACGGAGATGTTCTGAGGTGCGGAAACACCGGATCACTAGCTGATCGCCTGAACAAAGTGCGAGCTTCACTTTGAAACACGCAGCGAAAACAGACTTGATGAAGGGATTAAGCCATTTTGTGCTTTCGGTTTTGGTTCTTTTAACAGATACTGTGCCAAAGCATAATGGCACAAAACACAAATTTAAAGATGTTATATGTTAGAATAAGAAGTTTAAAAATATTTTAAAAACTGCAGGAACCCAGAAGACCTATCATATCGTCATGTTACCACAATAATATCGAGACACTTTTTGCTATCGCGATATCACGATATTGATAATATCGTTACATCCCATATGTTGTTAGTAGGTGTGTGCAAACTTTTGACTTGTAGTGTATAGCTGAAAGTACACTTCATTTTGTATGCGAGGGACAGCGTACAGTGCGCACGATGCAAAATTCGTCATCATAAGAGTGTGCACGTACTGTATGCACACCACCCAATTTTTGTAACCATGTGTATTTTGTTTGTGCAGGTCGCATATGGGCATTTCATTTGTTCTGCAGTAATCAGTTGTTCCACAAGGTGGCAACACTATCCCAAGCTGTTGTTTCACAGTAGAAAACGAAATTAAAGAGACAGAACAAAAAAATAGCGGAGAGTGCAACAACAAAAGACGTTCACGAGATGGTATGAGACAATTCAGCTTTGGTTTGAAAAAGTGCAAAAATATTTGTTATTGGTCATAACTTAAGCGGAAAATAGAGCAGACACTGGACATGGATGAAGCTTTCTAGAGCACGTGTCGACCGCCTGCGTTCGCGCACAGCATTATAATGGAGTATACTTTGAAAGGCTACACGTTCGACTGTACACATACGCTAGTGTGCACATACAAAAACAAAATGTACTTTAGGCTTATGCTAACCACTATCATGAATTCAGATTGTTTCTTTTCAGTCTGACTTTCAACCCTATATACAGGTAAACAGAGCACAGAAAAACCCAAGGTACTTTACTACTGGCTTTCACGTGGGTGATTGTTAGAACAGGATGACTACACAACACCGTCATCAGTGTGTTCTTGAACCCACGGCTGTCTGGATGGAGCCCTGCATCTGTTGCCACAAACCTCCGCCCTCGTTTCCTCCCTTTCAACTTTCTGCACTTTCCACTGGATTTCTCTTTTGTAGATGTACCCACAGAAAAATTAGTTTTTACCCTCCTGCATGTTTCTTGCTATCAAATCAGATAGCATCAGTCTTACTAAATTCACATCTTATTTCCCAATAACCTCATTTTTTCTGCTTCCATTAGAGTGTTGTGTGTGTCTCTCGAGGGTTGTTCAGACATCCGATAAGCTGCAGATACAAACCAAAGACGGGCTGTAGATGTGAGAGAGAAAGCGTCGGCAGGCTGTGAGAGGACTGTGCTGGTAGCAGAGCGTGACTGAGATGTTGGAAGAGCTGCGGCCAGCAGGGAATGATAGATAGAGGAGGGTAAAGAAAGGGGGAGGAGGAGGACAGGAGAGAAGAAGTGCAGCAGGAGGTTTGGAAGGGGAGTGCTCTGCAGGAACGTTTCAGTATTCTTATGGTAATCCAGCCTTGGATGAGCCTCAGAAGCAGCCAAGCAAACAATGAGAGTGGAGCCAGGAAGTCTGCTCTCCCTGCTGGCCGGCGTGACTTGAGAGGCAGGCGAGGCGCTGGGCTGCCTGCAAGGAGGGGCCCCCAGGAGGGGCCAACGAAACGCATGCCAGCACACATATCCACATACCACATTCACTCAATCTACGAGTTAGAGAGCATGGTCGGGGCTGGTGAAAAGCATGTTTGTGTTTGTTTGCGTGCTTCGTGGTGAGCGGGACTTGTTTTTCTGTAGACTGTATAGAAATGATGGACATGTTTCAGTACCGTCTTCATTATTAGCACAGATTTGATGTGCTTTTGGCAATTCACTTTGATTGCAATTGCTTTGATTGCAAATATGAAATATATCTGTACCAGATTGGTTATCTACCCATATTAAAGTTGATTTTTTTTGTTTTTTTTATCTTGATTTTAGATATTGATTTGTGCATCTATTTTTATTCCATTAGGATTACTTACGACATTATTTAACACTCACTTAATAGTTAAAGTTAAACGGAGTTTAATGTGTTAATGAAGTTAGATTAAAAAAAAAAATAAATAAATAAATACACCTTGATTTGTACAAATAACCACTATAATAATAAGGTGGTGTTAATAATAGTAAAATTCAATTAAATAATGATAATAAAGTTAAATTAAAAAATAACGTAAATAGTTAATCTTTAAAAATATAGCATAATCTAGCAAAATAAGTTAATGTTAATTAAGTTAGATAAAAAAAAAACAAGTAAATAAGGTTAATCTTTAAAAATGTAACATAAATTAGCAAATTAAGTTAAATGTTAATAAAGTTAGATAAAAAATAAAGTAAATACAGTTAATATTTAATAATATATCATAAATTAGTAAATTAAGTTAAATAAAAGATTAAAAAAGTAAGTTAAGTTAATCTTTATAAATATAGCATAAATTAGCAAATTAAGTTAAATGTTAATAAAGTTAGATAAAAAAATAAAGTAAATAAAGTTAATCTTTAAAAATATAACATAAATTAGCAAATTAAGTTGAATGTTAATACAGTTAGATAAAAAACTAAGTAAATAAAGTTAATCTTTAAAAAATATAGCATAAATTAGCAAATCAAGACAAATAATGTTAATTAAAAGTTAAATAAAAACAAAGTAAATAAAGTTAATCTTTAAAAATAGCATAATCTAGCAAAATAAGTTAATGTTAATTAAGTTAGATAAAAAAATCAAGTAAATAAGGTTAATCTTTAAAAATTTAACAAATTAGCAAATTAAATGTTAATAAAGTTAGATAAAAAAATAAAGTAAATAACAGTTAATATTTAATAATATATCATAAATTAGTAAATTAAGTTAAATAATGTTAATAAAATTAGATAAAGTAAATTAAGTTAGTCTTAAAAAATCTAGCAAAAATGAGCAAATTAAGTTAAATAATGTTAATAAATTATATGAAAACAGTTAATACAGTTGATCTTTAAAAATATAGCATCAATTAGCAAATTAAGTTGAATGTTAATACAGTTAAATAAATTAAATTTAATCTTTAAAAATATAGCATAAATTAGCAAATCAAGACAAATAATGTTAATTAAAAGTTAAATAAAAACAAAGTAGATAAAGTTAATCTTTAAAAATAGCATAATCTAGCAAAATAAGTTAATGTTAATTAAGTTAGATAAAAAAATCAAGTAAATAAGGTTAATCTTTAAAAATTTAACAAATTAGCAAATTAAATGTTAATAAAGTTAGATAAAAAAATAAAGTAAACACAGTTAATATTTAATAATATAGCATAAATTAGTAAATTAAGTTAAATAATGTTAATAAAATTAGATAAAGTAAATTAAGTTAGTCTTAAAAAATCTAGCAAAAATGAGCAAATTAAGTTAAATAATGTTAATAAATTATATGAAAACAGTTAATACAGTTGATCTTTAAAAATATAGCATCAATTAGCAAATTAAGTTGAATGTTAATACAGTTAGATAAATTAAATTTAATCTAAAAATATAGCATAAATTAGCAAATCAAGTTAAATAATGTTAATAAAAACAAAATAAATATAGTTAATCTTTGAATATAGCATCAATTTGCAAATTAAGTTAAATAATGTTAATAAAGTTAAATAAAAATAGTTAATCTAATATGTGTTACTAATAATTTAGTAACACAGCTAAATGTAATCTTTAGCATATCTGAAATTGAATATATTTATTTTTCATATATTTTCACATAATGTTGTAATGCCTAAATTTACTTACAGTATTTCATGCGACTGATTTTAGTTTTTAGTGTTTTATTTTTCATTTATTTATAGAAAATGTATACAATTTTATAAACCATATCATGAAAACAATTATCTATTAACAACAATTGGGTTCATTTTAATATTGGCGAATCTCTAATTCTGATAAGGTTTCCTTATCCTTACCCTGGTGTTTGCCCTGTGGTTGTGTTTTCACGTAAAGCTCTGGTTTTGTATGCGTTTCTTTAGCGTGTGCATCGATCAAGACCAAAGACTTAACAGGATATCTCGGATGATCCCTTTAGTTGTTCATCTCACCTGCCTTTCCAAAACCTGTCTGAAAGGGGATGTTTGGCATCTTGCGGTTATCCTTTTCTTCTGTGAAATGGACTTAGCTGAAAAAACAAAGATATTCAAAGGCGCTGTCAAAGCAACATTATCTTTGGGGAAACGAGTGACACCGCTCGCTCTGTTCTTCCTCAGATTTCTGTCTCCAGAGTGACTTCCCCTTTCAGGCATCATATGATTGAAGACTGTGGGAATGCCTTCCCAGAAACCACATGCCATGCCTCAGTGATTTGCTATAAGGTGTGGTCATTCTATATGCTGGCTACAGTTGCTTTACCTTTCCCCTCCATCTTTCTGGTCTTTCATCCGTTCAAAGGAAATTAATGAGGAGCTTTAGTCTGAAAGAATGCTCGGTGAGACTATAAATTATGCCATTTAGCACAGCTCTGTTCTGATTTAACGGTGGTCCATCTGCTGCAGAGATTTGCTTTGTGCCAGTTTTCAAACTATGTTATTGATATTAAGCCGTGTGCCACTGCACATTCACATCTGTAGTAATTCTTAACAAGAGCAAATTGATTTTCCAAACCATGTCTTCATGTGATTTAGATCATTACTTTTTTTTTGGGTAACTTTATTTAATATTATTGGGTGTTGTGACTGTGATCTTGTTCACAGATGTCTGTGTAAGTGTCAGGGACCTCATGATAGGATTGTTCTTTCTCTGTCAGTGCACTTCCTGTCCTTAGGCCATGAAGCTTTCCACACTGACTAGTCACGACATGTTTTTACCAGTCTTCCATCTTTATCTCTCTTAAGGCATATTCACACCAAAACCAACAGTGAATTGTTCATTCTGGTTATTTACCGGCTTTAATATCCCAACCTTGCTCTATATACTTATTATAAATGTGATGCGATCTAGGATCTATGTACCTTTTTTATGGTTTATGAATATGAAAACTGGGTTCAAGCCCTTTCCAAAACTTTGTATTTTGTCCATAGATTGAATGAGTCAAAATATAATGATAGCTATGATTTTCAGGAATGGAATTTTGAGAAAAGTGGGTTTTAAGTGTGACGGGTTTCACTTTTGCTTCATAGGTTAACAAGAGCGGTCTGTAGGGCCCTATGAAATCTGTTTTATTTTTTCCCAAATTCTGTTTTTTTACGTTTTAATTTTTTATCAACTTTTTAATGGTTAAATTAAATGTTATTAATCAAAGAGCATGTCTAATTATTTAAAACCATGAAATGTATACAATTTCACATCAATTTAATAAAGGTTTAACAAAAATGACATGTTTAGGGCCCTATCAAGTGTTTTATTTTTTCTCACCATATGTTTTATTGTTATCAAATTCTGTGTTTTGCATGTCTAATTATTTGAATGCATACAATTTATTCAAATTTATTCTTAAAATAGCCTTATGAAAGTTTTTTTTTTTTTTGTTTGTTTTAACCTTTAGAAATTCTGTGTTGTGTATGTAAAATGTTCTGGTTATCAAATGAAGGCATAAAACATTAATTTCATTTATCTTTTAATTATTGAAATTTATGCAAACTTTTTTTGGGCGCAAAAAAGAGGAATTTACTGTTAAAATTAAAACATGGAAGAAATGTTTGATTATACCCTAAAAAAATAATGTTTGTTTCATTTTAGTAGTAATAGTAGTAATATATTTCTGGCACAATGTCTTACCGGACTTTTCTTTTGACGGGTCACCGTGTCTACCTTTACGTTTCTGTGTGTATATGATATGACACTAGTTTTCCTAAAATGGAACGGTCAAATGCTGAAATCACCACGAGCATCACGCGTGTTTCATTGTGTGTAGTAAACAAAACCGCTCGTCTGCTTCATTTGTTAAAACAGAGACATGCAGAACATGCGGGATTCACATTTAAATGGCATTTTTGCAGTGTAATATTTACAGATACTAGTCCATATTGTGGTTTGATTTAAGTGTAATGACCTACTTTTGATTAATTCATTAAAACTTTGACAAATTCCGTGACATTCCGCGTTATTCAGTAAATTCCGTTTTTATGACTGGATTCCGCGATTCTGTCCACGTTTTCCGCATCGCGGAAATCATAGGGCCCTATATCTGTCAGAGCGCTATACTGCATCATTACACAAACATGTTTATCATGGGCATAGTCTCTGAACTTTTGATCACCCCTTGTATGTTTAGATAGCATGAATAGTGTATCTTGTAGTTTACATTTAGAAAAGCAAACGCTGTGCAACTGTTCGTGCACTGTGCGTATAACAGTCCCAGCGCGACATCCGACTGTTTTTTCCAGATTATTATGGCCCTATAAAATCTGTTTTCATTTTTCAAATTTTACTAGACTGTGTTTTAATGGTTAAATGAAAAAATAATTGAAATCAAGAAACTTTTTTATAAATAATTTAACAGTTATTTATTAAAAGTTTAACAAAAACTACATTTTTAAGGCCCTATAAAATACGTTTCTTTTTTTTTTCTCTCAAATTCAGTGTTTTGTTTTTTATTTTTTTTTTGTTTTTGGACCAAATTCTGTGTTTTCCATTCATTTTCTGGATTCCATTTTATTGGTTTCATAAAATTTTAACAATCAAAAGCATCTCTAATTAATTGTTTTTATAAAAAATTAAGTTATTGTTTAATTACTCAATTAATTAATTTATTTATTTATTTTTCTTTCCCAGAAATACTGTGTTGTGTGTAAATAAATTCTACTAAATATTTTCTTCTGGTAAATATTCCTTAACAAATATTTTTTAATTATAATTTTATTAATAGTAGCACTATCATTATATTAAGCAATGCATTTTTGTCATAATTTCTTCAAGTTAAACACAACTTTTATTTTGACGGGTTGCTGTGAAGACCTTTAGGTTTCTGTCTGTATATGATATGAGGATAGTTTTCTCAAATGAAATGCTAAAATGCTCATGAAGTGACTCAGAGCAGTTCTAGAGATTATTATTTATGTACTCTTATATTGAGACGGCAGAGGCTGAAAACACTGCGAGCGCTTCAGTACATTTTGTACGAAACCTGTTTCTGTGTGAATGTTATTCATTCACACAGAAACATGCAGAACATGCAGGATTCATATTTAAATAGTATTTTTTGCAGCTTAATATTCACACACAGTCCATACTTCGTTTTTATTTAAGTGTACTGACCTACTTTTTGATTTAGTCATCTTCATTCTACTTAATATCCTAATGATTTTTGGCATAAAAGAAAAATCGATAATCTTGACCCATACAATGTATTTTTGGCTATTGCTAGAGATATACCCGTACTATCTAAGACTTGTTTTGTGGTCCAGGGTCATGTATTTGTGGCTTAATATTCACAGACCCTAGTCCATATCGTGTTTTGATTTAAGTGTACTGACCTACTTTTGATTTATTAATCCAAAATTTGGTAAATTCCGCGACATTCCGTGTTATACAGTACATTCCATTTTGTGACTGAATTCTGTGGATGTTTTTTACTCAGAAATCATAGGGCCCTTGATTATTGTTGTTTTTAGTAGTGGTAGTAATATGTTTTTATAATCACAAAAAACAACTCATACTGAGTGCGAATCTTTATTAATATTTAGCAGCAGTGTAATATGTATTTAATGTATAATAATAGTAATTATGGTAGTAATAATCATAATCATAGTAGTAATAAAAGTTAATTGTACTGTCTGTGAAAGTTGCACACTAGGGACCAGGGATGGGATGAGTTGTTGAAACCTGTTGCAGATCATATCTCTCCATCCCTTGCCCTGTGGTCCTGTGTGGAGCGGGACCCAGTCTGTCTTAAGGGGTCCCTGTGAGCCAGAGGAGCCCCGCCTTTTGTTTCCCCATTACCCAGGAGTCAGGGAAGTGTGAAAAGTAGGGCGCAGGTCGGGGCTCTTTGTCCCCCTCGGCCAAATGAAAAGTGACAGACACCGGCCCCCTCTCTGTGCCTGTTAATTCAGGCCCCCAGTCCCGCAGAGCCTCTGGGAGCCACTAATTGCATCGAGACAAGCAGGAGCTAAGAGAGAGCAGACACATTATGTTATTAACGCTGGACAGAACCCAACACCAACCATTTTGAATGGGACGCTGCTTAAAGGGATAGCTCACCCCATCATTTACTCACCCCCAAGTCATTTCAAACTTCGTGACTTTCTTTCTTCTGCAGAACAGAAAAGAACATATTTTGAAAAATGTTAGTAACCAAATGGTTTTAGTGACCACTGGAAAAAAAACATTGGCGATAGAAAGTCATACAGGTTTGGAACAACATGAGGTTGAGTCAGAATCCAGGAATCACGGATTCCAGTCATAAAAATGGAATTCACTGTATAACACGGAATGTCACGGATTTGTCAAATTTTGGATTAATGAATCAAAAGTAGGTCAGTACACTTAAATTAAAACACGACATGGACTAGTGTCTATGAATATTAAGTCACAAATATGTGACCCTGGACCACAAAACCAGCCTTAATTAGCACGGGTATATTTGTAGCTATAGCCAAAGATGCATTGTATGGGTCAAAATTGTTGATTTTTCTTATATGCCAAAAATCATTAGGATATTAAGTAAATATCATGTTTCATATATCAAAACTTAATTTTTGATTAGTAATATGCATTAAGAATTAATTTGGACAACTTTAAAGGTGATTTTCTCAGTATTTTGATTTTTGATTTTTGATTTTTTTTTTTTTTTTTTTGCACCCTCAGATTCCAGATTTTCAAATATATAAGTATGTCGGCCAAATATTGTCCCAAAAATTGTCTACAACTCAATCTCTACAACTGCTCTGAGAGTCACTTAATGAACATATTTCAATTTCTTTTTTAGGGAAAAACTATCATCATATCATATAGAAACAGACACTTAAAGGTATTCACAGCAAGCAGTCAAATCGAAAGTTTGTTTTGAAGAAACTGTGACAGAAATATATTATGTAATGTAATGACAGTACTATTACTACTAATAAAATTTGTTAAAACAGTATTTTTAATGAATATTTACCAGAAAATTATTTAGCATAATTTATTTAGCAGAAAAATGTGAATACACAACAGAGTATTTCTGAAAAAAAAAATAAAAATGTATGCAATCAGTTAACTAGAGATGCTTTTGATTATTGCAGTGGAAATTCAGAAAATGAATGGAAAAACACAGAATATAGTACAATTTGTAGGGGAAAAAAAACTTATTTCTTAGGGCCTTAAAAATGTAATCGTTTTTGAATTGTTGTTAAATTGTGTCAATTTCATGATTTGAATTAATAAGACATGCTTTTTAATTAGTATTTTTTTAAGTTAACCATTAAAACTGAATCTAAATGGGAAAAAAAGGAGTCCAGAAAAATTTAAACGAAAAAAAAAAAGAATAGATTTTGCCAAAAAATACAATGGAATTTGTGAAAAAAAAACAGATTTCATAGTGCCCTGTGTAAACAATAGCAGAATCTACTTTTTTCGGTGGAATATCCCTTTAAGCAGCCTTCCAGACTCGGGAGCCTCCTCCCCATAGCTCTGCTCTGATACGGGGTCAGGGGTCACGCTCTCACATGTCGCTGTGCTAAGATGGAAGTGCAAAGGAATTTGAATACCACTTCAGTTCTCTCTGGCTCTGAGCATGGAAACATGTCACAGTGATAGTTCTGAAACATGAATAAGTGTTTTTCTCTCTTCATTACAGGGTCTTAAACAAGAGGAGGCTGTAAGGAGGCCTTGAAGTCTTCATCACACTCACATACTCTTCCTTGGTCTACTTGCCTTCGCAGCCAATTGGCCACTTTGTTTGTCTCAAAAGTGGCAGAGTACGGCACGACCAAGACATCTATATAGATTCGGATCTCAGCCAACATGATAAAAACTACTTCCTTGGTCATCGTCTTTGGCATTTTAGGAGCTGCCGTCCTTCTCTCGCCGTCGGCTGAGGGTAAGCCAGTGTCATTATTGTAAAGTGTCTACACTTGACCATTGCTTCCTCCTCAGTGGACCAAGCAGACGCTTGGCAGTAGCCGCAAAGTGTCTGTTTTGAATCACAAACCCCTATAGCAAACAAAAATGTGTTTTTTGTTTGGTTTCGTTTGAGTGAGGGAAGAAGGCAAAAACTGGAGATGACTGGAAGGGTCATCTGTTTTGTTTCATCTGGATGCACAATAGAAATGCAGCAGCAATTTATAATACAAAGCAGACTGAGGCACCAGGAGAATTGATTTCGCCGTATTTGGATGATACCCAGTGTTTGCAGAAGCCTGTTATAATGGATGGTGGCCTTTAAAAACATAGCACGGTAATGGCCTCGCTTTTTATTCTCATCAGGCCCCGAAAGCTCAGAATCTGTCTCTTCACATTTGCAATGCGTTAGCAAACAAACACTATCTGCCAGGATACTCATCTGAATTACATTATTTCATTTTATTGATTTGATGCCCTTCTGATCTCTCATAAGGGTCGCCAGTAATAGAGACTTTGCCTCCATTTCAGGTAAATGCAAACATGAGGAACTGCACACTTGTTTTTTTTTTTTTTCTTTCAAATGACTCGCTACATCAGAATGTAATAGTCTGTGTTAGAGTTGTTTGGCATTCATGTTGCCTTTAGGTATTCATCCGTTCACTCAGCACAGTGATTGTCTTTGGAGAATACACATCTTGAGGTGTGAATAGGCCGTTTGGGTCACATTTGGCTGTGTAGAGAAACAGTGGTTTGGGTGATTGGTTTGAAATTGTGTGTTCATATGTTAAAGAGAGGAATAAGGCGAAGAGTGTCAAAGGGCATGATTGTAAATGTGTGTATTTCAGGTTAATGCTGTTTTTCCTCTAGGGTTTTACACTAGTATGTTAATGAAGGCGGGGTTAGTGTGAAGGCAATTAAGTGTTTCGATGACAAGGCACAGTATGTTTTTCTAAGAAAGGTGAATGTATTTCATTTTTCACATATCACATTAGATGATGTTTGGTTAATAATGGGAAGAAATATGTAAAATGCTTTTAAATATGATAAATTGTGTTATAAATGATAAAATCTGTTCTACTGGCTCTACTGTTTAAAAAAATTGGGGTAAGATGTTTTGAAAAAACCTCAGTACGCTCACCAAGGCTGCTTTTACTTGATCAAAATACGGTAAAACAGCAATAGTGTGAAATGTTATTATGATTTGACACTGTTTTGTGATGGCAAAACTGAATTTTCAGCAGCCATTCAGCCTTCAGTGTCACATGTAGGGCTGCTACGATTACTCGATTCTATTCGAGTATTCGATTAAAAAAAAAATCCTCGATTGCATTTTGCCCATGTGTCAAGTAATCTGCAAAATACTGGCCGATTCCACATATTAAACCCATTTAAAAATTATAATAAAGCGCAATGCTATTAAGAATTCACAAACGCTACGATTCAGTTAAATATATATTTGCGATGCAGGTTTAATATATGCGCTTGGATTATTTACATGCATGTAGGTTACATACGTGCGTGTCAGAGTGGCTCCGTTCACAGTAAATGCTGCTACACAAACTTATCATTTACATGTGTGGAGCGTTTGTCTGCATGTTGTGAGTTTGGGTTTATTATAACATTCATCTGGAAACGTGACGTGTGCTATTTTATCATATTTGTAAGGTAATTCATTTATAAACCTATGCAGACACAGGAGAACACATCATTCTCAATATGCTAACTGTTCATCGCAATTTCAAAATAAAAGTTTAAACCCTCATGTTTTGATGTCCACATAATCTAGAAGTTACAATGGATGTAGCTTTTCTATCAAAAAGAAATGGCCATAATATTAAAGATTAAGTGGACATTTTAATTAAATGTTGTTGAGTCAATATTAAACACTGAATAGATCGTGCAGTAAAGTGTAAAAACAATTGTCAGAGCATTGGCGCCCTCTGCAGGCATTTGTTATAATGCGTAATGTACATTAGCTCTATTGTTTATAATACATTATGTATTTTAACAGTTGTTCAATAAAACCATATGATTACTTGCTTTTGACACTTTATTTGAATTAAGTATTATAATTATATGTATTTTGTCATTTTAAAGGCTATTGTTCACTTAGGTCTATTTTTATTACTACAAAAAAAAGAATTATAATTATCCGCCTACTCGATTAATCATCTGAATAATCGACAGTTTACCCGTTTACCAAAATAATCATTAGTGACAGCCCTAGTCACATGATCCTTTAGAACTCATTCTGATATGCTCACCGAGCAAATTTGAAATAAATCTTATCTGACATTTTAAACATCTTTACTGTCAGTGGTGGGCAGTAACGAAGTAGTTGTAATTCGTTACTGTACTTAAGTACATTTTTCAAGTATCTGTACTTTACTGGAGTAGTTTTATTTTGAGTAACTTTCACTTTTACTTCATTACATTCCAAAGCGTAAGATCGTACTTTTTACTTCACTACATTTCATAAACATATCGTTACCTCCTATAATATATCATGTGCTCTGAGACGCACAAGCGGTGTCTGATTCATGAACAAACTGATTCTTTTCAATGAACCTGTTAATCTGATTGGCCAATCGCACCAAACAATTCATTCACGAATTGGAATGATCCAATTGCAGCTGTTCTCGAGTCGACAACTCACTGATTCAAATGATCCGTTTAGAGCGAGTGTCCAGTCAACTCAATTCAAAAGTAAGAACCGGGAGATCTTGTGCATGCGCAACTGATGCTGCGAAAAGTAAGTTACTAATGTCGAATTTTAGGATTAATTATTATAACTGAAAATCATATTTAGGTCAAAGCTGTCCGTTGTTTGTGAATTACATCTGCTGTAAAAGGTGATCTGTTTAAGCATACTGAAATGCTTGAATTCAAAAACGAAAAATTTAAATAACAGCTTAAATAAAATAACTCATGCACATTCATATTCCTCGCTGCTGTAACGTTAGCAGTTTTATTAAAATGCTACGCATGTAGCGCTACGTGACGTCTGTTTTTATATTGTTTAGCAACAGTATACATTTTTATATTGTTTGGATCAGCTAGAGTACACAGATATGAACGTTTATTCAACCATACTGAAAATAAGTAAATATTGTTAGCTGATGCTAACTGTCTAGCTGCTTGCTGGTGCTAAGTTGAATCCACATATTTTTATTCAACCACCTAGATAGATTACATCCGAGGGAAAAAGAAAGGGTGTCATGCTCAGATCATGGTAACTACAGTAATTATCAAAGTGGAAAGTGATGCCCTCTGGGGGCATTTGGCCAGGGGTGTTTTTACATGGGCAATATTTGAAAGGAAAAAATCATTATGATAATATAATTATATTTTCCTTAAAATGTTCTTGTTAACTTCAGTCCTTATTCTCAAGTCATATATAACTGTGATGTTATGCAAAACAAGCTTTACTTGTTCACACTTTTTTCTTACTGTTGAAAATATGATGGTCAAATCTGTTTTCTCTCAGGTACATTGCTGTGTAAGCTTCACATTAAATATTACTACATCACTGTCATCAACATAGTCCATATCAACAACAGTAGGATTATAAAAAATATGTGCTGCCTATATAAAATTGCAAAATAAATCTATCAGTACTTTTTTACTTAAGTACATAAAAAATCGGGTACTTTTGTACTTTCACTCGAGTAAAATTGAAAGAGGAGCACTTTTACTTTTACTGGAGTAATATTTTATTATACGTATCTGTACTTTTACTCGAGTACTCAAATTGTGTACTTCGTCCACCACTGTTTACTGTAACCTTTGATTAATTTAAGGGATTAGTTCACTTCCAGAATGAAAATTTCCTGATAATTTACTCATCCCTGTTTCATCCAAAATGTTCATGTCTTTCTTTCTTCAGTTGAAAAGCAAATAAAAAATTTAGGTTTTTGAAAAAAAAAAAAAAAAAACATTCTAGGATTTTCTCCATATAGTGGACTTCAATGGGGATCAAAGGGTTGAAGGTCCTAATTGCAGTTTCAATGCAGCTTCAATGGACTCTACACGATCCCAGCCGGGGAATAAGGGAGTTATCTAGCAAAATTATCTGTCATTTTGTAAAAAAAAATAAATAAAAAAAAAATTTATATGCTCTTTAACCACAAATGCTCGTCTTGCACTAGCTCGAGTTCACGCATTATGTAATCTCTTTAGAAAGGTCACGTGTGACGTAAGCAGAAGTACCGACCCAGTGTTTACAAAGCGAACATGCAAAGAAAGTCAACCGCCCTTTACAAAAAAAAGTTAAAACAACAATGTCGGACGATTTTAAAGTTGGGGGAGAAAATGAGATGACCTTTCCAACGTGATTATGTAATGCGTAAAAGTTGTAGAGGGGCATCGCAGAGCTGGTGCAAGATCAGAATTTGTGGTTATACATTTTATAAGACCCTTATTCCTCAACTGGGATTATGTAGAGCCCTGTGAAGCTGCACTGAAACTGCAGTTTGGACCTTAAGCCTTTTGATCTCCATTGAAGTCCACTATATGGAGAAAAATCTTGGAATGTTTTCCTCAAATACCTTAATTTCTTTTCGACTGAAGAAAGAAAGACATGAACATCTTGGATGACATGGTGATGAGTAAATTATCAGAAAACTGTGTAACAAACATGTTGGGGATGCATAGAACTGTCACTTACGTGTAAAGTTCTTCTGAGAACTGTGCCGTGTTCTGTGGAGATTTTTGGGCACAGATTCCATGTGAGCCTAGCCATGAGTCAAAGTATACTTTGTTACGTAATATTTTGTTATACAGTCAACAAGTTTTCCAGGCTACAAAACATCACTCAGCAATTTTGCAGCGGTCCACCCATGTTGCTTAAAAACAGTAGATTCATTGTTTACGTTTGAGAGCTGCCCACTGATGTCATGAAGTCTTACTATCTGTTTCTGTTTATTTCTTTGAAGTTTATTTTACTAACTGCCTGTCTATTTTAGGCAATGATATCTTGGAGTCATAAACGCTGTCTATTCTTGGCAACAGAAAAGCCATGGGAGAGAGAGTTTTCCTCCCATCAAGAACTAGAGACTCTGTGGAGTCTGTTAGAAGAAAAGAGCAGATTGAAAGAGATTAAGAAGTTTAAATTAGTATGTCAAAGCTCATAGCCCCATTACCTCCTTTTAGAGTTAAGCTCATAATATTGTATACAATAGGAAATGACCATGGCCAATTAAAGTCTCTGGGGTGCAAATGCGTTACAACTATGTTTTCCTCTGCTGTTTGGTACAAGTTTTTGTTTACTGCACTGTCACAGTTAACTTTACAATTGTTTGGAATGGTCACTGTCTGCTTGTTAGCCTAGTTTAGCCTCTTTAAATATATTCTTTTTTCTGTTTCCCTCCCTGCAAAGGAACAAAAGAAGAAAAGGGTGCTGGCAGCAATTTCTTCTCACTCGTAAAGTCAACCAAAGCTTTAAAACAAAGGGTAACTACCCTCGGTCATTGCAAAGGTTCCTGTTAAATGATGAGGGAGTCTGGAGTGCCAGTGAGAACAAGACGGGTGAGAGTTGAACTGCAGATGAATGCTGCTGAGCGTGTTTTTTTTTCTTCGTCGTCGTCTTCTTTATGGAAGCTGATCTAAGGGCAGGTCGACGTCTGACTGCATATGGCGGCTCGTTCCTCTGAGAAATGTCATGTCATTCAACACATTTAACACAGGCTTTCATTCCTGGAGCTAATAAATGAACTTTATGGAATTTTCTACCTTCAGAGAAGAAGGTGAGGTTGAGAACTTATAGGTTGAGCCTCATAGGAGAGGAAAACTGGCAGTAAGAGGATCTAGTTACTCAACTGTGAGGAAACTCAAGCAGCCTGAAATATAACAATCAAATTGAGGAATTTTTACTTAGTAGGTTGTATGGTAATATTGAGCTCACCGCTTGATTTGTTTTACATCTTCAGTTTGGTTCAGTTTTCCTATTCATGATCTTTTAGCATGTAGGTATTAAATCTTTAGTCAGTCTCAAAGTGAATATCCTTTTTATAATGTATGTTAAAAGGTTGTGATATCTAAATTCACTTGTAGCATTTAAAAACTTTTTAGTTTATGCATTTTTTTTAACATTCTAACATTTTAACATTTTTTAACAATAACTCTTCTATGAAAGCCCTGAATAAAAAATGTAAAAAGGTAATTGTGACTTTTTGTCTCACAATTCAGACCTTTTTTCAGAATTGCATGATACAAATTTGCAATTCTCACTTTTTTTTCTCAGAATTGAAACAGGCAATTCTGTAAAAAAAAAAAAAAAAGTTACAGTTGCAAGTTTGTATCTCACAATTTTTACTTTTTTCTCAGAATTGCAAGTTTATATCTCACAATTCCAACTTTAGAACACACAATTGCGAATTATTAAATCAGAATTCTGAGAAAATATCAGTCTTTTTTGGACCTATATATTACTATATGTTACTTGCAATTGCGAGTTTATATCTCACAATTCTGAGAAAAGTCAGAATTGGAAGTTTGTATCACAATTTTGAGAAAAAAAGTCAGAATTCTGAGTTTGTATCACACAAATCTGAGAAAAAGTCAGAATTGGGAGTTTGTATCACGCAATTCTGAGAAAGAAATGAGAACTGCAAGTTTGTCACGCAATTCTGAAAATAAAACAGAATTATGAGTTTGTATCATGCAAATTAAGGAAAAAAGTCATAATTGCGAGTCTATATCATGCAAATCTGTTTAAAAAAGAATTGCGAAGTTATAACATGCAATTGAGAAAAGTCCGAATTACGAGATGTAAACTCACAATTGCAAGATAAAAGACAGAAATGTAAAATATAAGGTCACAAATACCTTTTTTATCTTTTATTTAGTGGCAGAAACAGGCTTCCATAATATTCCAAATATATATATATGTATATATATATTCCATAATATTCATATATCAAAGTGATTATTAGTTTTTCAGACTGGTAAAATTGTGTAATGTCTAAATTCACTTGTAGCATTTAAAACGATCTTAGATTTGGTGTTTTAAATAGTTTAATTTAATTTAATTTTATGTTTGTCCATTTATTGGTTGTTGTCAATAAGATGAAAAACCTGCTTATTAATATTAGCCATAATTTGTAACATCATTACATCACTATGAAGGGATTGTGATTGGTCTTAAAACAGAGTTTTAAATGCATCACTTCACTTCAGTGATTCTGTCCGTCTTCCCTCATTTCCCATGCTGCATCGCTCTACCACGCTGGGCCGCCCGCCCGGGCCCTACTACAGGAAGCTCGTTGAGTCTATTGTCGGTGCTGTGAGTTTCCCTGACACTTTAACTATTTCCTGTATTGTGCTGGCTGACAGGTACCGGACTAAATATGCCAAATGCATGCTGCTCTCCGGAAATAATCATTACTGTCTGACAATGAAGGCCTGTGTTGGTGTGCGTGACGGTTCCTTTCCTTGTTTTTCGTCGACCACAGGTTTCAAAGCATTTGAATAGAGGACTCTGTCGAGCTTCTGTACCGTGACATGCGAGCATGTGTTCAGCGGTGCGACGCAGGAGCCTGTTAAAGGCGGTCTGAACTCTCACTTTTACAGCTTGCTGTTAGGTACTTGGCTCTGGAGGTGTCTCCGAGCCCATTAGAGCTTTACTTTCATAAAGGCAGCCAACTTTATTGGTCTGTGTCAGGCAGGCCGTTGTTTTCCACATGTTCCCTTTTTTCCTTCCCCCTCATTCCATTTTTAACAAGCTGTTCTTCAAATAGTGCTGGATTATTACGTGTTGGGGGATTTTGCCCTGAAATGGAAGCCCATGCGATAATTATAAAGATCGTTATTAAAGAGATGAAAGTAAATAAATAATAATGACAGGTTCAGGTTAACGGCCACTTAAAGCTTAAGTCGTTCCTGCCAGCCCACAACCTACAGCCTGGCCTTTCCACATTGTTCAGTTTCTTTTTGTTGTAAACATCTACAAATTTTAATGAATAACTGGTGTAAGAATGAAATAAATAAATGTCTCTAATATTTTAGCCTCTCACAGAAGGGCAAACCTCCTACGTGTCGTCCCTCAAGGATACATGATTCACATGTTATTTTGATGTATCTAATGGATACCCAGTGATGTATTTTGGCACAAGGACATCATGGAGGATTTTTGTGTTTTTATTTACCCTCTCCTACGTTTCTGCTGCAGACACTGAGAGACTGTCATGAGGACCAGCGACTTGATTATAGGCTTGCGATCCAAACGCCCTCGTAGAGACTTGGCTGACTCATTGCATCATTTCCTGTCAAGTCTTACTGCAGCACTGAGAAATAATAGCTACAACACAGAGAACACAAGAGGATTGATCCACTTTTTTGGTGATTTCGAAATTTACATGCAGCTTCTTTGCGGTCTTGCTGTCACTTTTGTACTTTACAGAAACCAGATGCAGCTAGCTTAGCCTGTTCATGAAGGTGTGAAGACTGTGAAGCACTCATATTTAAAGCTTACCTCTTGACCAGCCTCCCATTACAGCTTCAATAGCGTCTGAGCTGCCTACTCTACCCTCTGCTTTAATAGGGTCAAACCGCAGATGTTTACCCTGGAGATCACAGTTAAAGCTTCAGCTACTGCCTCGTCTTACACTGACAGTGTTCAAGCAACACAGTGACATGAAATAGTGGCCATAAAGCATGTGGACGCATACGCCACAGTTAATAAAATGTTGTTGCAAAATAGCAAAACATCAATTTACAGAAACATGGCACTTTGTTGAAAATGAAGAAAAAACGTTGTGTGGAACATGTTTATGGTTAGTTTGATGAAGTACTCCAGTGGTTATTCTGTTTGGACACGTGTTTGAACTTGAGGGAAACTAACTTCAAACATTCATGAAAAATTACCTTGAGACTACAAAAGAAGATATTTTGAAAAACGGTTCTTTTGTGTTCCACAGAAGAAAGTCATATAGGTTTGGAATGACATGAGAGTGAGTAAATAATGACAGAATTTGACGTTTTTTGGTGAACAAAAAAAATGGACTGGAATTTTTCAGAATTGGTCAATGAAGTCAACAGTTACTAGTGTGTCCAGCAGCGACAGGACACACTTTTTTTTTTCAGGAAATGTAAAAGGTAAAATGCACAAATAACATTAAGATACTTGTGTTTCTGAATAAATAAAGCAGTAACTGATGTCGTAAAATTACAAACATGACACTTAATGTTAAGGTTACCACTGCATCTGTCTAAAAAAACAAACAAAAACAAAAAAAACAGTGATTGATTCAAAGCATTGTTCAATGTACTGACATTATAAAAAATATTTTATTACTTGGTGCATGTCCATTACACATTTGCACAAAACTTTTGCAGTGTTTCATAAAAGTTGATTAAAAACTGTTGCGAAATGGTAACGTTTCCATTAACCGATGTTATGTGACTAAAACATTTGTTTTTACTCTCACAATAAGTCATGGCGATCGATGTTGGTAGGGTTACGTATGTCAAAGCCACCGCACTAGCCATTCATTTTAATCGTAGAGACGTAGACATCTATCTTTACAGTAGCAGTACAGAGAGACGCTTCTGGGACGCTTCTGAAACTGAAATGAGCCGCTGTGCAGCTGGCATAAACACAAGCATTGACTAGAGTGTCCACAATCAGCTCAGCAGACTTGTGTAGTGTAAATAAGTGGTTATTCAAGCTTTAATGGCAAGAAAAGCCCCTTATTCAATCATTGTGTAGTCAATGCTTGTGTAAGCGGACACGTATGTGGTGAGGTTATTGTACATGTAAAGAATGATCGTGTGAATTTTATGTACACAAGGTGACTTGTAAATGCGAAAAAGCTGTTTCCATTGCAGTTTTGTGAAATATTCCTTTTTTGAATTGCCTGGAAACCCACCTCACGTGAGTGTAAAAACTTTTATGCAATATATGGGAGTTTATTGTGAAATTGACGCGTTTTCATTAGACATATTTTCAAGCAACAATTTCAGTTTGTGCAATTTGAAGGTTAATGGAAATGCCGCTACTGTTTATTTAATTCTAGCAAGTGTTCACTCAAAACTAACCAAAATGAAATATGTTTGAATAATCTCTGCACAGGAAATACTTGGTGCAGTTTCCAAACAAAAGGAAATCTATCGGTATCAGCATTGGCTATCAGCCAAAATAAGTTGAAAAATATTGTATGTCGGCAAAAATCCAATATCGTGCATCCCTAGAGTTTCCTGTTAAAAGAATAATTTTTTTTACAACTTGGTTTGATATTTTGATCTGTAACTGAATGACATCCAGACATTTTAAAGTGTGACTTAAGCGTCCAAATACATTTTATAGTCATTTTAAGCACATTTTGAAGTATCGCATCAGAAACAAGCGATGGAAATGCCATAATTTCAAAGAAATTAAAAAAAAAAAATTGACGAAAAAGTTTTTACACTCGCTTGAGGTAGTTTTTGACATGAAAAAAATTCCATGTTCATGAAGATAATGGGAGATGGAAACGCATTTACCGAATAAATTCCCCCTAGCTCATCAAAAAAAGTAATGCGACTTTGCAGAATGAGACGGCAAACTTGTGTAACCGGCGGACCGACCTTGTTGCACAGCATCTGAAATGTTATGGCCATTCTAATTTATTTTTTTGGCATTTTCTGCATTTTTTTTATAGATAGGACAGTGGAGATTGACAGGAAGCTATAGTGGAAGAGAGAGACAGGGTGTGGGGTCGGGAAAGGTCCACGAGGCGAGATTCGAACACGGGACATCCGAAACGCAACTGCGCCTTATGTCGGCGCGCTGCCCACAAAGCTATCGGCGCCGACATGTTATGGTCATTCTAAAATGCAAGATCTCAGAACTTTCTTAAACAACGGCATTCTCGAACAGCAAGTAATTTATTATATATGAAAAATATAATATTTAGTGGCTTCTCCTATTTTTCTTAGTGGTATTTAGTGCCAGTTGATCAGGAAGTGATGATTTTGTTCTCTTTGACTCGTTGAATGGAAACAGTGTTTTATATGAAAATGTTTTATGCGATATTCCAGTTAAATTTGCAACTTTGGATGCAAACATTGTGATGAACCACATGCTTTACCCATCCACACAGTGAGCTTGCTGATTGGCCTCACCTGTTGCTCAGTGCTCCACAGCACCTATTTTGATTGGATGTGTAACTGTAGAGCGCTGTGTATATGCTTGGGCCGACTGTATGGAAAATGGAGCCGAAGTGTCTCTTTAAGAGGCTGGCGCTGGAGTCTGAGCCGAGCTGCCTACAGGCTGGGAGAATGCGGTCAGCAGGACTCATTACTGCCTGAGTACTGCCAGACCTCAGACTCCACGGTGACGGCGAGCCAGAATCAAGCACACATGTAAGGAGCACGGCGATGCTCTGTAGATGCGTCTCTCCGCGCCAAGGAAAAACACAGAGGGGGGGAAGGAGAGCAAATGTATTCAGTGGCTTCGTAACGTCAATGAATCACTCGGTGCCTCAGAGGTACTTCAGAGATAGCGCAACAAGTCGCATCTGCTCTGATTTAGTAACCATTCTGGCTTCAAACCTGTTTTATGTGTTTCAGCTCAGATAACATTCCTGCGCCCTGCGGTTGTTTGTGTGCCGCTGTTGTGGTTGCGAGAATTTAGCTCACGCTTATCTGCGCATTGTAGCTGTTAGGACGTGTAGGGCTCAACACATCATAACAGATTAGCCTGCCTTTTACAGTTGCTCTTAAAAGCGAGCCGTGTTTCTAACTACACCATTCGCATTCCTTCAATTTACTGGCCTCTCGCTGAGAGCAGGGCTTTCTGAGTGATACTGTTTTTCTTCCTTTCTTTTTCCTGTTTCTATATTCCACCATGTTTATGTTACCGGTTTCCACCTCCATTATCACACTGGGCCCCGTGTGACAGCAACGGCGCCTGGACTAAACTGTGAAGTGATCAAAGATGTAACATCAAATGCTTTCGCCGTGTATTTTGCATTTCGCCTTAATGGCGGGGGCCGTGGGACGCCTTCATGGCTTCAAATGAACATTTCTCAAGTGCAAAAACCGAACCGTGACACATAAACAGAAGATTTATATCGCTGGCTATCGCGGGAGCGTAGCATATGAATGGACTGACTCATACACCGAGAGACAAAGCATTACATGAAAAGAGAGAAGGACTCGAGAGCGTTTGATCCGTCTCCAGAGCTCGTGCCACTCGACCCGGTCTTCAACCTCACATTTATACACTATAATCCTGTCTCTTGTGTTCCTAATCTGGGCTTTCAGTTTCCCTCCTAATCCCACTTCTCATCGTTTCACCTTCAGGCCATTCAACAGAATGTTTCATGACACTTTTGTTCTTTTGTAAGCGATGTTCCACAAATTGACAGGGTGTTGAGTAACATCTTATCATGTTTGACACATCTGTTCCAGGATCCCTCTCAATAAAACTGATTATAGGCGCTGCATTGTCAAGCACACTTTTATTCCTGGCCGTGCGTGATGTTTTTCCACTCGGATCATTTCAAGTCCCTCGGTGGATCTCATAAAACATGCACAGGTCGTATTTCAGGCTGCGATCAAAATCAAGGAAATTACATAGTGCTGAAGGAAAATAAAGGGCAACACTTTATTTTATGGTGTCCATGTTATACGTTAGATGTACTTACTATTATAATAGCAATAAATTATGCATAATTACATGCAAGTAACCCTAATCCTAACCCTAGCTATATAGTAAGTACATGTAGTTAATTAATATTACTCAGTTCTTATATGTTACCAGATACATTTTTTAGGGCAATAAAATCTTTTTTTAGGTTTTAT
This sequence comes from Labeo catla, assembly GCA_012976165.1. Lineage (NCBI taxonomy): Eukaryota > Metazoa > Chordata > Actinopteri > Cypriniformes > Cyprinidae > Labeo > Labeo catla. Next base: position 225,619 of record VONZ01000812.1, on the reverse strand, counting down.
TTATTTATTTGGTAAGACTTTATGGTAAGGTTCATTAGTTAGCATTAGTTAACTACTTTAGTTAACATGAATTAAGAATGAACAATACTATTACAGCATTTATTATAAGTTTATCTTAATTTTAATGTTTACTGTGCATTATTAAAATCAAATGTTGTGCTTGTAAACATGTTAACATGAACAACTGTATTTTCATTAACTAATATTAACAAAGATTAATAAATACTGCAATAAATATATTGTTCATTTATGTTATACATTAACATTCCATTAACATTAACTAATGGAACCTCGTAAAGTGTTACCATTTTTTAATAAATATAATAAAGCATATTAAATATGTTTATTATAGTATATTTTAAAATTTACATTGAGCATTTTTGTAGTTTTTTACAGTAGTATTGCAAATAAAATTAACGTGTTGATCTTAGTAACTGCAACACATTATTGTTTTTTTTACAATACTACAGTTATATATCATACATATATATATATATATATATATATATATATATATATATATATATATATATATATATATATGTATGTATATGATGTATGTGACCCTGGACCACAAAACCAGTCATACAATAAGCTTTCCATTGATGTATGGTTTGTTAGGATAGGACAATATTTGGCTGAGATACAACTATTTGAAAATATAGAATCTAAACATTGAGAAAATTACCTTTAAAGTTGTCCAAATGAAGCTCTTACTAATGCATATTACTAATCAAAAATTAAGTTTTGATATATTTACAGTAGGAATTTTACAAAATAATTAATGAAATGAAACATGATCTTTACTTAATTTTCTAATGATTTTTGGCATAAAAGAAAAATAATTAATTTTGACCAATACAATGTATTTTTGGCTATTGCTACAAACATACCCCAGTGACTTAAGACTGGTTTTGTGGTCCAGGGTCTATTGTGGTATATTTATTTATTTATTTATTTATTTAAATAATTGTAAAAAAATCTGAAATTGATTGAGAAATAAAAATATATCAATGTAAAGGATACAGCTTAATTGCATGTTTTACTTTGTCTTATAGATAGATAGATATAAATATTTATTTCTTTTTAACTTTTTAATTTTGGGGTGTTATTTGATCTGGACTGGTCATGTTTTCATAAGATTTATCTCACAGCTTCTACTAAACCTTTCTTTTTCATTCTCTGCTGCCTTTAAACATTCTCACAGTCTTAAAGATATAGTATTTCCATAATATTCCATATTTTCAAAAATTCAGAAGTTAATTGAGAAATAAAAATACACTAATTTTAAAGGAGAACTGAAAAAGGCTTAATTGCATTTTTACCATATCCTACAGATTAATGTATAAATATTTATTTCTTTTTAACTTTTTAATTTTGGGGTGAGATTTGATCTGGTCATGTTTTCATGAGATTTATCTCACAGCTTCTAAAAAAACTTTCTTTTTTATTCTCTTCTGCCCTTTAAACATTCTCTGTGTCACAGATATAGCACTTGCATATTTTTACATATATTATTACATTCACTGCTCTGTAGGACACTTTGCATCTGTCCACAGTGGCAAAGAAACACTGAACCTGCACTTAAATATGCCATTTTAGACATTTCTGCTTATTTACATGACCTGCTTTTTCACTGATTGCGCTGAATGTGAATATAAACATGTACTGAAGCAGTATCTAATTAGAAACAATATTTATATGAGATTCTAACTGAATTATCCTGTAGCTGTTTAACAAGCGCTTTGTTTATTCTCTTCCTGCGATATTATTGTGCCACGTCCTCTTCATTCCCCAGGCTGATATCAGCTCTCAGGGTTTAAAGCATCCTGGCTCCACGCTGCTGTTTTATCAGATTGTATATCAGTTTAATGGTCTCCACCCCAGCTGATATGGCTGGAGGTGTTGCTGTCATGTAAAACTGCTGATAGCAGGTAAGATCTGCCTACTGGATGGAGTTTGACATTTATATTTGTTTGGATTTGCCCATCTACTGCGGGACTCTCATCTCTATTTGATATGTAATGTTAATAGTCAGACTGAAGGAGACGTGGGACGGGTCTGAAGCACTGCACTAGTAATGAGATCCTAGGTGTGGAATGTGGTGTTTTACTAAACAGCAGCATGCCTGTTTTAGTGTGGGCTTATTTTGACTGGGTTTAGGCCTGCCCGGACCTGCAGGACGAGCAGCAGGGCTCTAAGAGGAAGCACCCACAGCAATACTAAACACATGAGTCTTTGTGCCTGAGGCAATATGCACCCTGTCTGTCTGCGACAAATGCTCACGCACTCAGACGGATCAGGTTACAGCACCAAGAAATCTGCATGTCTCTCTCTCTGTCCCAGTTTTCAATCCTTATCGCCCTCTTTTACTCACAGTCTATGGTGATCTGTTTTCCTCACTCCCACCTATTTATCTAAGATCCTTAGATTTCTTGCAGAATAATTTAGCACAGAATGAAAGCAATAAGAGGGGTTTTGTTTCCAAGTGGCTGTGATATATGTATATTTTTTTGTAACAGATTTGATACATATGTAAATAAAAATGTCTATATATATGCAGTTGATGTCAAAAGTTTACATATACCTTGCAGAATCTGCAAAATGTTAATTATTTTTAATTGAATTTATAAAAATGACATATGACATAGTTTACATATGCTTGATTCTTAATACTGTGTTGTTACCTGAATGATCCACAGCTGTGTTTTTTTTTTGTGATAGTTGCTTTAGGAAAAATCCTTCAGGTCCAACAAATTCTATGGTTTTTCAGCATTTTTGTGTATTTGAACCCTTTCCAACAATGACTGTATGATTTTGAGATCCATCTTTTTACACTGAGGACAACTGAGGGACTCATATGCAACTGTTACAGGAGGTTTATACACTCACCGATGCTTCAGAAAGAAAAAAACTATGCATTACAAGCCTGGGGGTGAAAACTTTTTGAATTTAAAGATCAGGGTAAATTTAACTTATTTTATCTTCTGGAAAACATGTAAGTATCTTCTGTAGCTTCTGAGGAGCAGTACTAAATGACAAAAATATGATATTTAGGCAAAATTAGAAAAATGTACACATTTTCATTCTGTTTAAAAGTTTACACCCCCTAGCTCTTAATGCATCGTTTTTCCTTTATATATATGTATATATATATATATATATGTGTGTGTGTGTTTTCGGATGATCAGTCATCAAAGCTCAGTAATTATTGGTCACATTGGATATTATTGGTCATATTGGATTCACTTTAAATTTCACCAAACTAATTACTCACTAAAAACTCCTACAGATCATATTTTCATGCCATTTCAAGTCTTATTTTGATGTAATATCAGTCATCAAGCTTTGTAAATATTGGTCACATTGGATAGTATTGGTCATATTGGATTCACTTAAAATTTCACCAAGCAGATTACTTACTACAAACTCCCAGATATGTTTTCATGCCATATCAAATTTTATTTTGACGTAGCAAAGTAGTCGTATCTAAGTGTGTGAGTTGTTTACTTAAAATGAGTCTTTCCATTAACACCATTATATTCATTCAGACTGATTTGCAAACACAGAATGTCAAATGTCACAAACACAAGGCAGGATTTGTCGCATGAACCAATCACAGCTGAACATAACCAGTCATATTCAGACTTCCCCCATTCGTTCTCAATTACCCCCCCACCAAACTCACAGCTCACTTCAGGGGGTCTGTTAAAACTCAGTGGGCTCAGGGGAGGTGAGAGAGACACGGACTCCTGCTGTAACTTTCCCTGGTGGTGTCACTGCTAGACAGTGTTTCTTTATAAAAACAAGTGATTTAATACACTTTCTGTTATGTAAGATGTTATACAAGATTCATACATTATAATCCAAGACTGCAATTTATGCGTATGCATATTTATATTTGGTTTGGTTTTGATTTTCAGTTTCACTGCTTTATTAAAATGGTTTTTATGACTCAGTGTTTGCACAATAGTAATGATTCTATTAGAAACAGTTACAGTCTAGGTCTCAAGTCTGATTTCAAATATTTTAACCCTTTTAGGTGGGCAGAACCCAGACTACATGCTTCACGGCACTGGGGTCAAGCCCGGATCGGATCCAAAGAGACCCCCGGGGACAGGGGACGGGTCCACCGTTGCTCCAGAGGATGCTGCCCGCTTCCTTAGCTGCCACTGCTCAGGCCACTGTCCCGAAGATGCCACGAACAACACCTGCGAGTCAGTACACCTTCCTGCTGTTTCCACTTCCTGTAACTTTTCACCTCAGTGTGAACGCTGTGATTAAGTGGCCTTTTTGTGTTCACGCAGGACGAACGGCCAGTGTTTTGCTATCATAGAGGAGGATGAGCACGGCGAGGCTCTCCTCACCTCTGGCTGCATGAAATATGAGGGCTCCCACTTCCAGTGCAAGGTAATACATAAACAGGAGAGTGAAGAATAAATGTTTAAGTGCTGAGGCATTATCATTGACTGAGTGTGGTTATTGTTGTTTAGGATTCTCCTAATGCTCAGACCAGACGGACCATAGAGTGCTGTTCCACTGATTTCTGTAATAGAGACCTTCAGCCCACACTTCCACCTCCTATTTCTGGAAGTATGTTGCACGTCACTTAAGAAGAACCTAAATATAATAAATAAATGTATTTGTGTCTATGTGTGTGTATATACACTAGTATGTAAGACTTTTTTTAGACTTTTACTTTACTAGACTGCTTTTATTTCATGAGTAATATATTAAAAACAGTGCTGATATGGTGCTCAAGAAACATTTCTTATTATTACCAATATTTAAAACTCTCTCATTGTAATCCAGAGCCTCCGTTATGGAACGCCCACTTGCTGGCCTTCTTGATCTCCGTGACGGTGTGTTGCTTCACTTTGGTAGCCATCACTGTGGTGTGTTACTACAGGTGAGACTTTTATTTCATAATGACATGTTTATCCAGCTGAAATGAATGAAAAGATGCACCTCAGTCTGTTAATTATTGACGGGCGCACTGATAACACTGGCGGAGGCACACCTGGTTAAGATAGTCTAGTAAATTTAGCACCTTTTATGCTTGACCTTAATGCATTGTCGCTCCTAGTAATAAGTTACTGATCCCTTCATGGAAGGCTTCTGTGATGTAACATCATATTGAAGGAGATTATATGCTCTGTGTGGCTGTTTGATCAGGTATAAGCTGCAGACAGGACGGAGACGATACCAGAGAGATCTGGAGCAGGACGAGGCCTTTATTCCTGTGGGAGAGTCTCTCAAAGATCTTATTAGTCAGTCCAGCACTGGCTCCGGTTCAGGGCTCCCCCTGCTGGTAAGACACTGTTTCTGAACATGTTTTTCATAATAAGAATGGGGTTTGAAAGGTCCGTGAAAACAAATGTTCAAGATTGTGGTTTCTGGTTCTAAAAATTAAAAATTAAATAAATAAAACGTCAGGGAAAGCATGGACATTTCTTTAGACAGTATAAATGTTTGTAGTTATGCTCCGGTTTCTGATCTTTTGCAACTTTTGTCAGTTATGATATGTAGTTGTCCAATTATGTCGATTTACAGGTCCAGCGCACTATTGCTAAACAAATTCAGATGGTACGTCAAATCGGGAAGGGGCGGTATGGAGAAGTGTGGCTTGGTCGCTGGAGAGGAGAAAAGGTGGCGGTGAAAGTCTTCTTTACCCGTGAAGAGGCCAGCTGGTTCAGAGAGACTGAGATTTACCAAACGGTGCTCATGAGACACGAAAATATACTTGGTAAGTTCCATCACAAAAAAGCTTACATTGAAAAACTTTTAAAATATCATTATCAATGTACAGAGTCAAACACATGTATATTACATGTTAATTTTATTCAAAATAGTGTTAAAAACTATGACGAAAAATGTTCGTTGACAAGCGTTTTTTCTTGGGACTTTTTAAAAGAAGTCTCTTCAGCTCACCAAGCCTGCATTACCATCATTACTCCAGTCTTCAGTGTCACGTGAATCTTCAGAAATCATTCTAATATGCTGATTTGCTGCTCAAGAAACATTTTTTATATTATTATTATCATCAATATTTAAAACAGTTGGGTTTATTTTTAACAGGATTCTTTGATGAATTGAAAGATCCAAAGATCAGCATTTATCTGAAATAAAAAGCTTTTGTAACATCATACACTATACCATTCAAAAGCTTGGAGTCAGAAATGTTTTTTTTTTTTTTTTCTTTTGGAGAAATGATAGAATTTAGCAAGGTGGTGATCAAGATTTCTATTTCAGATAAATGCTGTTCTTATGAGGTTTCTATTCATCAAAGAAACCTGAAAAAATTCTACTCAGCTGTTATCAACATAATAATAATAATAATAATGTTTTTGAATATCAAATCAGAATATTAGAATGATTTATGAAGGATCATGTGACTGGAGTAATGACGCTAAAAATTCAGCTTTGAAATCACAGGAATAAATTACATTTTAAAATACATTCAAATAGAAAACAGTTATTTTAAATAGTAGAAATATTTCACAATTTTACTGTTTTTGCTGTACTTCAGATCAAATAAATACAGGCTTGGTGAGCAGAAGAGACGTATTTAAAAAACATTAAAAATCTTACTGTCAAAAAACTGGTGGTGTAAACGAGACTATGATGAAATGACTGACTATATCAACATGCAATATTGTTGACAATAAAAGACGAGACTAAAATGTATTTAAAAATTCAAAACTATACCAAAATCTCTTTTTATTTTCGTCAGAAAAAAGGAGACAAAATATTATTGCGAATTGCTGTATGCGCCTCTACTATGCGAGCTTTCATGTGTGTGGTTGCCAGATATCAAGAGTTCAAATCCCCAGCTTCTCTGTTATAAGGATACATTACCAGTGTTTTGCTTCATTTTTGCAATCTGGCAACCATGCGCTCACTCTTCATTGTAGAAGCACCAACGATGATCTGAAAGACAATTAAGTAAGCTGGCGATTACCGATCTCCATGTGAGTAGTTCAGCTTAAAGGAGAAGTCCACTTCCAAAACAAAGATTCACATAATGTACTGACCCCGTTGTCATCCAAGATGTTCATGTCTTTCTTTCTTCAGTCATAAAGAAATAGTTTTTTGAGGAAAACATTTCAGCATTTTTGTCCAAAAATGGACTGATATAGTGCCCTGATTTAGAAGCGTTTAGATTAAAAAAGTATTTTGGAAGTTCAAAATCAGGGCACCATATCAGTCCATTTTTGGAGAAAAATGCTGAAATGTTTTCCTCAAAAAACATAATTTCTTTACGACTACTAAACTACATTTGACACAGGACTGAGACTAAAACTAATTTAAAAGACTGCTGACAAAACTAACACTAATTCAAACTAGTTTGATATGAAGGGACAATAAAACATTTAGCTGCTTGTTTTTTTTGTAGCTTTGTACACTAATATAAAACATTTACAGATTTTATATTTTATTGAATGCTTCTGTTTCTCTATGATTGCTGCTATAATTGTTTTGCCTTTCTTTTTAACATTCACACTTCTTATCTAACATTCTCCTTATCTCCCTCCAGGCTTTATAGCTGCAGATATTAAGGGCACGGGCGCGTTCACTCAGCTTTTCCTCATCACGGACTACCACGAGAACGGTTCTCTCTATGACTATCTGAAATACACCACCCTGGACACACAGGCTCTGTTGAGGCTGGCTTATTCTGCAGCCTGCGGCCTTTGCCACCTCCACACCGAGATCTACGGCACGCAGGGCAAACCTGCCATCGCTCACAGAGACCTGAAGAGCAAAAACATCCTCATAAAGAAAAATGGCACTTGCTGCATCGCTGATCTGGGCCTGGCTGTGAAATACAACAGGTGAAGACACTCTTGCAACACACACTTCCAAATAAACACATGCATTTTAATTTACAGCTAGTATGCACTCATGTGCAATGTATTGACCAGATAATTTCCGTTTGTTTTAGTGATACCAATGAGGTGGACATCCCTCTGAGCACAAGAATGGGGACACGGCGGTACATGGCACCAGAGGTCCTGGATGAGACCCTAAATAAAAACCAATTCCAAGCGTACATAATGGCTGATATTTACAGCTATGGTCTTATTGTTTGGGAAATGGCCCGTCGGTGTGTGACAGGAGGTTAGTTGTGTGTGTTATGTCAGTGTATGCTGACGTGTGCACATTTCAAAGCATGTTTATGTCTCTCCTTTCTAAATACGTGATGGATTTGTTTAATAATGGCATTTTCTTTTACGTGCAGGTATTGTTGAGGAGTATCAGTTGCCATACTGGGACATGGTACCTTCAGAACCGTCCTATGAGGACATGAGGGAAGTGGTATGTGTTAAAGGCATGCGGCCCGTGGTGTCAAATCGCTGGAACAGTGATGAGGTAAGATCTAGCACTGCATTTTAGTTCAACAGCACTTAGTTAAATGTAAATAAATAAATAAATAAATAAGTAAAACATATTTGGGTTTGGCTAAGATGAATTTTCAGGAGTTATAAGTCTTCAGTGTTGCAGATGATTCAAGAAGCATTCAGATATCCTGATTTTGTGCTTATGAAACATTTCTTAAAGTATTAGTTCACTTCCAGAATATATACATTTCCTGATAATTTACCCCCTTGTCATCCAAGTTGTTTCTGTCTTTCTTTCTTCAGTCGAAAAGAAATTAAGGTTTTTGTGGAAAACATTCAAAAAATTTTCTCCATATAGTGGACTTCATTGGGGATCAGTGGATTGAAGGTCCAAGTTGCAGTTTCACTGCAGCTTCAAAGGCTCTACACAGTCCAAAAAATACAAATGTATATACTTTTTAAGCACAAATGCCCGTTTTAGACTAGCTTGACTTCACGCAGTCACATTGGAAAGGTGGAAGTACCGACCCAGTGTTTACAAAGCGAATGTGCATTGAAAGTCAGACGCTCTTTATGAATAAAATAATAAAACGATGTTGGACGATTTTGAAGTTGGAGGAGAAAATGTTTTTCGCCCTACCCTACCTTTTTGAACCAAAGTACACAGACGAAGAACTAACCACGTGTGACCTTTCCAATGTAATTACATAATGCATGAAGTCTTGCTAGTGCAAGGTGAGCATTTGTGGTTAAAAACTATATAAAAACGTATGCTTTTTTTTTTTTTTGTAGAAAATTACTAATAGTTTAGCTGGCTAAGCTGGGGTCATGCAGAGCCCTTTGAAACTGCAGTTCAGACCTTCAATACATTAGCCATATAGTTGACCTCACTGCTAACCGATATGCGCTAAAGCCACAAAACTTTTTAATTTCATTTGGCCTTTAAACATCTCTGTGTTGTAACTGCCTGTTTTATAGTGTAAAATGCAACCCTCAAACAGTCGGGTGTTTTTGTCTCCACACAGTGCTTACGGGCCATGCTAAAACTCATGTCTGAATGCTGGGCGCACAACCCAGCCTCTCGCCTCACGGCTCTTCGAGTCAAGAAAACACTTGCCAAAATGGTTGAATCACAGGATATCAAAATATGATCAGTTTTCCCTCCAATGCCAGTCTGAGAGAAACCATGGAGATATTTATGCTCACTATTATGAATTATTGCCTCAGTTCCTAAACAGACCAGTGGGGGCGCTGCTGAGCAGAACACTTGCCTCCCTGTAGGGCTGTAATTGCTCACCCTGTTGCAGTACTGCTCTTAGTGTCATGTAGCACCCTCTGCTGGACAGTATGTGCCATAACGCATCCACGAGGAACTAAGGACAACTGCTCTGCAGGCATCGGTACTCACGTCATCCCCATCGCCACCATTCTTTTCCTTCTTCGGACGCTCTTTTATATATTGGGAGAGAATTGAAGAGCATAAGGTGCTTTCTGTGAAAGCTGTGTTTTATGATATGTCTGTATGGAGGAGTGGCATGGAGCTGTTTGGAAGAAGGCGACTTGAGAGGCGGACATATTTGGGGTGATATTTGGACTAAACCCCCAACCGAATGCTTGGGATATGCTCCGTGTGGCTAGAGTCACAAAATGGCAACTCGTGCAGCTGTGCCACTGAAACATCAGGAGTGAACGCACCGTTTAAATCAAATTATATATGTGTATAAAACAAAAAAAGTCCCGTTAACTACATATTGATATTTTAATTAATAGCCTTTTTGAAAAATTATTCCCTCAACTGCTTTCCTTCCTGAGAATCTGTCCATTAGATGTTTTCTTGTTGAAACCTTCCCATTTTATGAAAACTTTCAGGTATAATGACAGGAGTGATGTGATCATGTTCCAGCTCTGACCTGAAGAATTGAAGTACCACCAGTCAAATATTGCCAACACCACTGTCATGTTAGGTTAGGATTTATTCATCTAGAAGACATGGTGACTTTCAATCTTGCTGATATTGCAGGTGTGTCAGTGCAGATGTATGCCCACTGCTCCCGGATGCCTCATAAACGTTGTATTTTATCCAATATCCTTCGAGTCAACCTCACTATATCACATCTGATTCGTCAGTGTCAGATTGGATTGCTGTTTTCAATGCCTCATTTAAACAGATTTGCCTTGAATCTAATGTTGTGATGCTTGGGAATCATATGACTCATAAATGTCTAATGTGATAGAATAATGCAAATGCATGTGCTATTTATTCATGTCATGTCATATAGTATGAATTACTGTGGTAAGATATTTTTACTTGCAGGACTATTAACACTGTTCTTGCAACTGACATTCTCAATGTTTTTTACAGAGCAGCTCAACCTTTCGAATACTAAATTTATGAAAGATGAAATTCTACATTTAATGACTTCCTATGAAAGTGTGGGTGTGAATTATCATTTGTCATTGCTATAAAGTGTAAAATTAGACCCTTTATCTGTATTTTACTGAAAAGACAGAACAGCCAACTTTAGTTCACCTGTCATATACAAGAAAATACTTTTTTTTCATAAATGTATGTGAATGCATTTTTTAGCGTAATCTCACATTTAAATCACATTGCTTTATTAGCACTTGTGGAAATTACAGGTTTAACTGTAAAGCCAGGGTTCTTTGCCTTGAAAACAATTTGGTCATTCCTGCCTTCAAATCATACAGGTACAAAAACTTTTGCATTGTAGATTCAGATCTCCCATAGGTTGTCTTTTCTTATTGTTTGGGTTGCAATTGTGCTCAAGCCTATTCTGTCCATTACAATCATGCCAGTTACCTTGTAACATCACATCTGAACTAATTTAAGCTCATCTGTCTAGATAAATGACTACACATTGTTTTTGTCTTAATGTTTTAATGTGTAAGGAAACATGTAAAATGGCCTGAATAATATGAACTTTTTTTTAATTGTGCACAACATCTGGTTTAAAGAGAGGTGCCTTATGTTTACCAAGAAAAGCTGTTCTGTACACAGAATTAGTCCAATGTATCAATTTTTAAGTAAATTACCTTATTTTAGTACACAATCATTGTTTTTGTTTTTGACTGACATTTGCATTGAATGTGATCGTTTGAATGCATGCATGTAAAGAGTTTATCTCACTATTGGTACCTTTTGTTTTTTTCCATATTGCATCATGGTTTCTATAATGTATTCCTTGCCTTATTATTAGATCCTCCACATTTAAAATTTGGTGGTATCTAAATGTCCCCGCATTTCTTTAACTTACCTTGTATTATTCGAGAATCAGTTTACAAAACATAGTATTTTTTTGCACCTTCAAGAACAGGTTGCATGCATACAAAATACAGCATGTCTGGCGGTGACGCACAGTGCGTCAGACTCTAATGTATCCTCCCATGTCTTCATCACTCACCCAGTTCTCTTTACAGCATGTCCTTGTGCTCTGTAATGAAGAGCAATAGTCCAGACAGTGTGTTGTCCCCAGGCTGTGCTTTTCGTAATGATCCATGCATCAATTCTAATGTAACTGTCTCCCCTTGCCGAAGCTCTAGCAGGGAGGCTTGGCTCACCGGCCCCCTTTTTTCCCCTTGTTCCTGTCTGAGGGAGGCCACTGGAACGCCACCGCGTTTCAGTACAGCCAATGAAAGGCCTCTCTCAAAGTCTAAGGTCACAAAAAAGAGATATAATCCAGTCTCGGGGGCCTGGAACACTCCTGATGTAGGATTAAAAGTACCACCGTAGTTTACAGCCACGTTTTTCGGTGTGAGCTTCCTATTTGGTCCTCTTCTGTAGTCCAGGGTTGTGATAAACACCACGGGGGAATGTGGTAGTTGAGCATTTTCTGATTTTTAGGTAAAAAATATAAATTTAAGTTAGAGAAAATATGCTTTGTCATGATGTAGTTTTAGTGTCGTCCACTGAGGGGCAGTGTTGTTGTATGTACACTATGCAGGTCTCTTCATTCATGTTCAAAACTACTGGCAAATGAAATAACTGTATTAACAAGATCTCTTACCTCTTTCAATGTATCTTTTACTTCGCCCACTGAAAGACTTTTCTTCTCTTTTGATCAGGTCTTCTTGCCTTTGGCTCCCCTTTCTTCTCTTTCCTTCTTTCCTTCTCACCAGTCTCCAAACTTCATGTAGATTCAGGCTTCTAGTCGAGCTGACTAGTTCTTCTGTATTACTGAACAGTTTTTGAAACATTTTCAAATGATCCTCCAGGTTCTGACGTAGGGATGCTATATCTGCTTGCAGTTCCACAATGGAACCACCAGGGGGCTCAGTGCAGTTGCCACAGCGCTCTTCCAAAATGGTTATTCTACCTGCTAACTGCTCCACCTCTTTTCCCAGACTCCAGAAGTCACTGACTGAGTAATCTGCATCCTCCTCTCCAGTCGAAGGGTCAGGTAAAGAGGACTGGTAACTTTCAAGACCTCTCCGCTGGTTATTTGTACCGGTCTCCTCTAAGTATGCCACCGGGTCATCACTATTCATCTCATCTCCGTCAGGATGCTTTCTCCGAAGGGAGGCCAGAATCCTATCATGTGTCTCAATCTTTTGCTGTATCATTTTTATTCTCTGTAAAAGATCTGGGATACTAAGTTCTTTCTGTTGACTATGTGACCAGTGTGTGAATTCCAGGACCTCCTCTCCGAGGAGCACTTCTAGGACTTCAGAGTGGCGTACAGCATCATTCAGGAGGGAAGAGAAGGCGGATGATAGGCCTTGAATTGCATTTGACTTGTCTTCGCCCCGCTGCCTCAGGCCTCGGATCTCCTGCTGGCTGTCCAGGAGTGAAGCCTGTAGCTGGGACATGCTGTCTTGAAGACTCCTGCTTCTGCCCTGCTCAAAGGCCAATGATTCCTTGATATTTAGCAGGCCCTGATGAAGATCCTCCATCTCTGTGGCCTGATTTCTTTCTAGATCTGCCTCCTGAAGTGCAAGTTGGTTCTGTTTTGCTAACTGTGTCACGTTAGCCACCTCCAGCTCCAAACTAGCTAGTGATCTGCCAATCAACTTACAGCTACAGGCTTGCTCGCCAAATACTGAATCATTTCTTTGAAACTGTTGATCGATGTTCTCGAGGTTAAACTCAATTTCTCTCAACTGACCCTCGTGTGCGCTTAGGTTAGCTGTGAGCTCGGCAATGCTGTTGAGCACCCTGACACGAGTAGCCTCCACTTCCAGACCCGTCTCTGCAAAGTGGACTTCAGTGCGTTGTTTGACCTCCTCTAGGCTCTGTCCCAGGTTCAGTAGGTCTTTTTGCAGAGCCTGGACCGCTCTATCAGAGTCCTTAGAAGTCTCAGACAAGCTGCTGAGCTTCACAGAGTTACTTTGTGCCTTCTCATCTAGACGAGTGATTGCCTCCCACACTCCTGACTCCTGTGTTGGCTGGGATCCACTTGGATCGACAAACTCAGCACGTTCTCTCTGCAGTGCCCCTTCCAGCTTCCTCTGGCCGAGTCTCACCTCTTCAGCCAATTCAGTTAGAGACTGGAAACTGACCTGTTGGTATAACACAAAAATATATTATTTATTAATTCATGCAATCGTTTTATGTGTTTTGAGTAGTCAAGGAGTCCTGGTGAATAAATGACCTGTGCATCCTGACTCTGACTGATCTGATCATCCATCTCTTCCTTCAGTTTTGTTAGGTTGTGTTTCAGCATTTCTTGCTGGGTCTGAAAGGCCCTCTCCATCTGGTCTTTCTGTGCATCCAATTGGGTTTTCATTTGACTGATCTGGAGTTGGCTGTACTCCAGTCTCTTCTCGATAGGTCCACTATGTCCTTCACCCCTTCTGAAGGACCGGTTTTCTTCTTGTTCCATCCGCAACTGCTGCAAGTCCTGAGACAGTGTGTCTACCTCACTAGACAGATGCTTCAGTGTTTGATTGAAACTTTCCAGCACTGGTTGAAGCTGACTCATCATAGTTGACATTAACTGATGCATCGAAAGCAGAATGGATGAATCAAGGAATGGCAAAGGCTGAGAGGTAGGGATCCCTTCTCTGGCACCTGGAATATTGATAGCAAACCACTCTTAAAAATCAGTCCACTTCCAGAATAAAAAAAATCCTGATAATTTACTCACCCCTATGTCATCTAAGATCTTCCTGTTTTTTTTTTTATTCTTCAGTCGAAAAGTTAAGCTTTTTGAGGAAAATATTCCAGGATTTTTCTCCATATAATGGACTTTAATGGGAGCCAACAGGTTTAAGGTTCAAATTGCAGTTATAAGGGTCTTGGCTGGGATTGTGTAGAGCTCTTTGAAGCTGCTTTGAAACAGCAATCTGGATCTTTAACCCGCTGACTCCCATTGAAGTCCATTATATGGAGAAAAACCCTGGAATGTTTTCCTCAAAAAGCTTAATTTCTTTTCGACTGAAGAAAGAAAGACATGAATATCTTCAATGACATGTTAATGAGGGGTAAATTATCAAAATCCATTAATTTTGAAGACACACAATGTTTATACATTTCAGATGTTAATAAGTAAAAACACTGGATATATCAGCATATTAATTCCTCACACAGCTACAGAAAACAGCTTTAAATTGCTGAGCTCATGTAGGCAGTCTCCCTTCCAGAACCCTAGTCCCTAAGGGAAATCACTGTGTCTGGTGTCCCCCAGCATGAGCTTTTATGGTGTTTTCATCAGGAATAACCCTGTCCTTACGGGCCTCCTAAACAAACACACCTCACTGTCTCTCTGAATATCTGACTACTACAGCTAATGTATTTTTGATGGATGTTCTATTACAGGCTGTATTTGCATTTAAACAGAATGAGCTTGGTGGTTATAGATAACATTTTCTATGAATGAGGCTAGACTCCCGGAGAAGCTATAAACCTCTTTCCAATCATCTATTCTATGACTCATCTTGAGCATGTGGTTCACTGATGACTTTTTTTGCCCTGGCTCCTTTCGTCTGTGGGTGATTACATCATGGTGGAGTTTGTTTATAAGAAAGAGAGGATATCCTCAAGAAGAAGACGTCATTATGTAAGTAGTCAAGCCTTTCACATTTGAATGGTGAAATCAGTAAATGCATGCTTAGGTTTGCTAGCCACAGACTTGGCATCTTACCAACAGGACTCTGGTTTGGTGAATAACCATTAATGGGAGCCTCCTGTATGGGTTTGTCAGCCCAATTTGCATCCTCCAATTGGTCAGTCCCCATTTTACCTCCTGGAAAAGAACAAACACTTTTTGTTTGGAGGGAGAATGTGGGAAAGAAGTTAGCCAAAACATTTTGAGTTCGAGGGTAAATACTGGGCCCACGCTTATGCCCAGTTGAGAGAGGTTATTTTAGACCTTAAAGTTTTTCAGACATCTAATCTAGAAGATTACAGTGCTTAAAATACTTGACGAAAGTTATATTTAATGACCCAATATTACAGAATATTATGAAACCAAATATTACTGTTACTAAGAATGTTTTTTTTTTTTTTTCAGGATACGAGGCTTAAAATAATTTGGCACACATGAGACTCTTAAAGTTTAGGTAAAATATTACATTGATTAATGTTATTTAAACTGTAAGAGTGAATAAACTGAATAAAGTTTTTTTTTGTTATCTTTGCACATTCTCTCTTAGCTTTGTGAAATTTCAGTTGAACTACTGATGTCACACAGACTATTTTAACGATGTCCTTACTACCTTTCTAGGCCTTGAATGTGGTAATTCTATTGCTGTCAATTCAGGGTCAGAAAGCTCTTAGATTTCATCAAAAATACTGTAACTTAATTTGCGTTCCAATGATGAAGGAAAGTCTTACAGGATTGGAACAAGTAATTAATGACAGAATTGTCATTTTTCAGTGAACTATCCCTAAGTTGTTGTTGTTTTTAAACATGATTTTTGTTTTTGTGTGCAGGCATAGGGCACTGCTTTTCCAGCCATCCAGTGCCAGCTGACTCTCCTTTTCCTGTTGAAGGACACTCACTAAGGCAAAGGCTTGCTGGATATTTCCTCTGTTTGTCAGAAAGGTTGTTTTAAAAAAGCAAACTTGCAGAAAAAGGAGAGGTATGAAAGGTTAAAGGTAAAGCCAGCCTTGCCCAAAACAACAGACTTGCCATTGTCATTAATCTCAGACTTTAAAGCATGCTTCTCATCCTCTGGAGGTTTGTCTGGAAAATAAAGATAGAGAGGAAGCAACAGATGAGTCACCAAAACTGGATGGGCTACTTCAAATATGTGTTCTTTTAAAGGTGACTGAAGAGTATGTTTTTGTTGTGTAAAAATGACATTGAAACTGATCGTATTTGCATTCAATGTTACCTTTTTCCAGGCAATTGGATCCTCCATATCCTGGGCAACACTTCCAGTGCATAGAAGAAAGTGCTATCTGCTTCTGCTTGTATACAGGCCGTGAAGACTGCCTATACCTGATCATCACCATCATTATCATCATCATCCAGAAAGCAAAGCAAAGCAGAAACATATGATCTGAGTATGGCTGCCACGATTCCTCGATTCAATTTGTAACTGCAAAGTACTGGAAATGGTACATTCCATGGACAAGACATATTAAACCCATTTAAAATTAGAATAAAGCAGAATGCTATTGTGAATTCACAAACGCTCTAATTCAATTAAATATATATATGCGATGAAGGTTTAATATATACGCTTAATAATTTGCACGTGTACTGCAAATACTGCTCCACAGGAATTGTTCTGGTGTGTTCACACCAAACACAAATGTAATTATTTGTGCGAGTTGCTTACATACGGAGTCAAAGCAAAGACGCGAATAGAGGCAAATTCGCGCCAACTGATGCAAAATGTGTGACGCGTTTGCCACAAACATGCTATATTCGTGACGTCTGCGCAGTGGAAAATTCGCATGATGCCTTTTTTGCGCAAGCCAATCAGCTTATTGACAGGTTCGCATGATGCCTTTTTTGCGCAAGCCAATCAGCTTATTGACAGGTCCGCGGTTGTATCAAAAAGGTTCACACCAAAAGCAAAGTGAATATGCGCATTGCGTCACTTGCTCTAGATTACTCATGGGATGTTTTTCGTGTCCCTCTCATGATCAACCATGGTGGAGATAACTACAGTCGCTGCTTTGTACCTGTTGTAGAAGTCCCAAATACACTGGAAAGCCGAACGCTGACCTGTCTGGGTTCACAGCACCATCCAAAGGTGGATGAGTATTAAAGGTGAAGTCCACTTCCAAAACAAAGATTCACATATAATGTACTCATCCCCTTGTCATCCAAGATGTTCATGGCTTTCTTTCTTTAGTCGTAAAGAAATGATGTTTTTTAAGGGAAACATTTCAGCAAAAATATATCAGTCCATATAACGGACTGATATGGTGCCCCAATTTTGAACTTCCAAAATGCAGTTTAAATGCGGCTTCAAACGGTCTCAAATGCAGTTGTAAACGATCCCAGCTGAGAAAGAAGGGTCTTATCTAGCGAAACGATCTATTTTCATAAAAAAAAATACAATTTAAATATTTTTTTTTTTTATCTCAAACGCTCATCTTGCCTTTCTCTCCATGAACTCTGTGTATTCTGACTCAAGACAGTTAGGGTATGTCGAAAAACTCCAATAGTATTTTCTCCCTTAACTTCAAAAATCATTTCAAAATTATCCTACATCGCTGCAGAAGTTACGACCCAGTTTTTGCAAAGAGAACATGCAAAGAAGATCAAACACCCTTAACAAAATGGTAAAACAGCGATATAGGACGATTTTGAAGTTCAGGGAGAACATGAGATGGGAGTTTTTCGACATACCCTAACTGTCACGAACCGGAACAAAAACAGTCCAAGCCGAGTAAGACAAGACGAACCTTTGGCATTAAAAAGTATATAAACTATTTTTTAAAATGAAAATAACCGATCATTTTGCTAGATTGCTGGGATCGTTTACCACCGCATTTGGGATCGCTTGAATCATTAAACTGCCTTTTGGAAGTTCAAAATCGGGGCACCATAGCAGTCCATTATATGGAGACAAATGCAGAAATGTTTTCCTCAATAAACAATTTCTTTACGACTGAAGCAAGAAAGACATGAACATCTTGGGTGACAAGGGGGTGAGTAAATTATTTGTAATAAAATACAACTGATTTTAATTGTTTTCTCTACTCCAGATACCTATATCATAAATTTTGAGAGAATAATGCTCTCTTTCATTTTCTGAAACAACTGGACATGTCAATAAGCTCTTCGCTGATTGGCTTTTGTAAGAATGTGTCATGTGAATTTTCCACTGGAGTAGAAAATCCTACAACTTGCACGGAAGACGCGAGTGAGGCGAATATCGTGCATTCACTATAAACGTGTCGCGTATTTTGCATCATTTGCGGTATTCGGCGTGAATTTGCCTCTGTTCACATCTTTGCATTGAATTTGTATAATCTAGAGCGAGTGATGGCATGTGCATATTCGCTTTACGTTTGGTGTGAACACACCATTACATGTGTGGAGCGTCTCAGACTTCATCTCTGCATATTGTTGCAAGTTTGGGTTTATTTTAACGTTCATCGTACGTTTTTAAGGTAAATCATTTATAAACCTACACAAACAGAATACATTAATATCTTTCTCAATATGCTAACTGTTCATCACGATTTCAAAATAAAAGTTTAAACACTCTCTCTGACTTTACATGTTTATATATTTACATTTTCAGTTACATTGGCTGGCCAAATATTAAAGATTAATTGATTCTGATGACTCGGTTAATTGTTAAAATAATCGACAGATTACTCGATTTCTAAAATAATCGTTGGTGACAGCCCTAAATCTGAGGTGATTTGAGTTTATGTGACTCACATGATGATTTGACAGTCAGAAGCTCCATCAGAACAGGGGTTCACAGATTTCACAGTTTGGGTTTCCGTAGCACAGAGTACGGCTGTGGTGACCATACGGTGATTTACATACGCGCACCAGTTTCTAGCAGGAGAGAGAAGGTTTGGGAGGATAAAACATGATATTAAAAATCAAGAAAGACAAGGGAAAAGTGAAAGTTGAGAGCAGAGATTACAGGCAATCACAGACTGATAAAGATGTATGCTCTCGAGTCCCTGTTTTTCCTGTTGTACCCGTTCCAGTATGCTCAGGGCTAGATATAAATCCCTGCGCAAACGGTTTTATATGTCTTTCTATTGGCATGTTAGCTACTTTTGTTGTTGTATCAGAGAGAATCTGATAAGCTCACATTGATTTCAATGTCTACACATCCTCAGACACATCCTCAATCTTATTTTGGCAAGTCTGTGCTTTTCTGTATTTCATAAACATACAATAAGTAAACAAAGTATATTTTGCAAAAAATGACCCAGTTAGAAAAGTCGTCAAACGGTATGTTTGGCAACTCTTCTGAACTGCTCAAAAGTTGTGTAATAGCATTGTAGTGGCCTCATTTCCCAACAGTGACGAATGCTATAATTGCTGCTAACGTATAAACCGTGTTGCCTGAGCACGGTTCTCATTTTGAACATTATATAAGAGCTGACAGGAAAACACAAACAGGATTTTTCATGTCTTTCTGCTGTCTGTGTTGTTCATGCACAGTTTATTCCCCTCAAATGACTTGGGTGCTTTTCTCAGAGGCTGTTCACACAGCATATGCATCCGATATTCAAAGGATAAGACACGATGTTTTTTCACTTTTAATTTGGCACAGCACAGCAGTGCATCCTGTGTAAATGGTCATCTTTAATCTCTGTGATGTTTTTGTATTTTTCAGCATCGCCTACGAAAGGATCAGCGTTTTTAAGATGATTTGTCAAGGTAAAAACGCAAACATGTTTCCATTTCTTTTCTAGCTGTTTTCAAATACGAGAATACGTCCTGTATGAACGACGCCTTACTCATGCTTTTTCAGTTGACCTTCCTTTGTGCATCCGTTGCAGAAACAAAGAGATGAGATAGCGGTGGGCTGTCCTGTTTCCTCTCATTGCCACCTTGAACCATAGTCCCTTTGTCCAGTAAAACATCAGCCCCTATTCAGACACTGATTCAGTCATAGTTTGGCTGAATGTTAGTCCTGTCTGCCGCTTTATGGCTTTATCATTAATCTGTCTCCATGTACCCACATCTGAACATCCTTCATCAGTCTACCTTTCATCTTCACCCTTCTTTTTATCTCTTTCTTATTTTGCTTTAAACACCTAAACACTTTTGATTAGCACTCCTCCTATGTCTTTTCTGGACACAGCTGTTGCTCATATTCTTTTGTTCTGACTCAGAAAGGTAAATGTCCTTGAAATCTGCTGTAGGGGTACCTGTCCTCTGCCTTACTGTTGTGCTGCACTGAGCTCAGTCCGGGCTAATTCCTTTCTCATTGAATCCCATCCTCAGGAAATCACCAAAGGGGTCCCAAAGCTGATTAGAAGTGGACAGCTAAACATTGGAATCACAAGACCCTTCCTAAACATATAGGGCTTTCATCACAGTATGTATATATTGGATTTCACACGGAGTTGGAACTCAGTCACTACATAATACTTTCCCAGCAATTGTTTCAGATTAGATCACTGAAGCCCAACTTGTGTTTTCATTGTAAGATTACTGTAATCAAGCCTCCCGGGCAAATTCATTTCAGAACAAAGGAAGAATATAATGGACTTTAGTCAGGGTAAACTGCATATTTCACATGATACTAATGAAAACAGAGCTGTGTGGGATACAGGTCATTTAGACCAAAAATCAGTAATAAATAAATTCCAGAGCATACACTACCAGTCCAAAAACGTTTTTGAACAGTAAGAAGTCTCTTCTGCTCACCAAGCCTGCATTTATTTGATCCAAAGTACAGCAAAAATAGTACAGTTTTGAAAGATTTTTACGGTTTAAAATAACTGTTTTCTATTTTAATATATTTTAAAATGTAATTTATCCCTGTGATCAAAACTAAAGTTTTAGCATCATTACTCCAGTCTTCAGTGTCACATGATACTTAAAGAAGTCCACTTCCAAAACAAAGATTCACATATAATGTACTCACCCCCTTGTCATCCAAGATGTTCATGTCTTTCTTTCTTCAATCATAAAGAAATTATGTTTTTTGAGGAAAACATTTCAGCATTTTTCTCCATATAATGGACTGATATGGTGCCCCGATTTTGAACTTCCAAAATGCAGTTTAAATGCTGCTTCAAACGATCACAAATGCGATTGTAAATGATCCCAGCCGAGGAAGATGGGTCTTATCTAGCAAAACGATCAGTTATTTTCATTAAAAAAATACAATTTAAATCATTTTTAATCTCAAACATACTCTCAAACTTCTGACTCAAGACAGTTAGGGTATGTTGAAAAACTCTGATCGGATTTTCTCCCTCAACTTCAAAAATCATTTCAAAATCATCCTCCATTGCTGCAAAAGTACCGACCCAGTGTTTGCAAAGTGAACATGCAAAGATCATCAAACACCCTTAACAAAAAAGGTAAAACAGCGATATAGGGCGATTTTGAAGTTGAGGGAGAACATGAGATGCGAGTTTTTCGACATACCCTAACTGTCATGAAGCGGAGAAAAACAGTCCAGCCAGAGTAAGCCAAGACGAGCGTTTGGCATTAAAAAGTATATAAATTGTATTATTTTTTATGAAAATAACTGATCGTTACGCTAGATAAGACCCTTCTTCCTCAGCTGGGATCATTTACAACCGCATTTGGGATCGTTTAAAGCTGCATTTAAACTGCATTTTGGAAGTTCAAAATCGGGGCACCATAGCAGTCCATTATATGGAGACAAATGCAGAAATATTTTGTTTTGGAAGTGGACTTCTCCTTTAAGAAATCATTCTAATATCAATATTTAAAACAACTGAGTACATTATTTTCAAGATTCTTTGATTAACAGAAAGATTCAAAGATCAGCATTTATCTGAAATAAAAAGCTTTTGTAACATTATACACTATACCATTCAAAAGTTTGGAGTCAGTTTTTTTTTTTTGGAAGGAAATTATAGAAATTAATACTTTTATTCAGCAAGGATGTTTTAAATTGATTAAAAGTTATGATAAAGACATTTATAATGTTACAAAAGATTTCTATTTCACATAAATGCTGTTCTTCTGAACTTTCTATTCATCAAAGAAACCTAAAAAAATTCTACTAGCTTACTACTCTACTTCTATTTATTGTTTTTGCTGTACTTTGGATCAAATAAATGCAGGCTTGGTGAGTAGAAGAGACTAAAAAAAATTAAAGATTGATTAAGTGTAAATATATATATATATAGTTTGAAAACATGTTAGTTTGACTCACCCTCTCTGTGCAGATGGATGTACAGTCTCTCTTGAGTGGGACGCTGAGTTTTGAGCGTTGTCATCTGACTTTGGGATGCCGTGATGTTCATGGGACAAGGGTAGGTGAGCAGTTTCAAAAGTGCCTGAAATATGCTGTACCCTTCCTCCAATCCCCACAACCTCTTCTTCCTCCACATCGGGGTCCCTAGCCCTCACCTCACTGTGGCAGCTCAGGGAGTTCAGCACAGCCAACAGCAGAAGAGGCAGAGTTTGGGCCATCTTGCTTTCCAGAGGTACTGAAAGTATTCCTCCGGATGGCAGTTTTTAAAAACTAGCCTTAAACAATCCTGGAAACTCCCCACCCCACTCTCCTTCTCTCTCTCTCTCTCTGTCCAAACGAGCCGGTATCCTCACCAGCATGCCTCTCTCTCCCCACCCTCTCAGTTCCCACTCCCCCTCGCTCCTGCTCTCGTTCCCTCCTCTCCCTGGACAGTATCAACACCCTCCAACAATAGGAGGAAATCTGCTGCTTGTTAACAACCTTAAATCCGTGTATTGCACTACTTGCAAAGTTACAGCTCCCTTCCACACTCAAACTCATGCATGATGCTTGTTTACAGGAAAAAGGTTGAGTTTCATATTTATACTGTTTATACTTTATCCAAAGTGGCATTGCATTCACTTTTCAAATCGTTAACCTTGTCATTGCATGCTCTACCAATCAATGTTAATTCCTTTTACTTTTTTGGTCTTTATATTATACACTGGTAACACTGTACAATAAGGTTCAATTCATTAACATCAGTTTCTGCATCAGGTGTAATGAACTAACAATGGATACAAGCATTTGTTAATCTACTGTACGGTGCAAAAGTCTTAGGCCACTAGCATTTTCACTAGCTAAAAATGGTTTAGTCAGTTATTTCTATCTCTTGATGTAGCGTACCAGTAGGAAATGTCAGTTTACATTTCCAAACATTAATTTTGCCATTAACTGTAATAATCCAGTGATATTTTTGTTTGCACAAGGAGTCTGACAACAGCCAGTGCTCCACACAGACATCTGATCTCAACCTCATCCAGTCTTTCTAGAATGATCTAAAGAAACATAACAAACTGAGACCGACTAAATCCAGAAGAACTGTGGCAACATCTCCACGATGCTTTAAGAAACCTACCTACAAAGCTACAGTACTGTTAAAAGTTTCAGGCACTTGTGTAAAAATGGATGTAAAATGAGGATGCTGTCAAAAAATAATGTCATAATTAGATTTTATTTATCAACTTGTATTAACTAAATTAAATCAACATTTGGTGTGACCATCCTTTGTTTAAAGCAGCTTGTGCCAACAGAAATCTCACTGGATTAGTTTGTGAAAATACTAGTAGCCAAAGACTTTTGCACAGTACTGTAGACTATACTAAAGGGCTGTTGAATGCTTGAATCTGATTGGCTGACGAACGTTCTAAGGTTTTTGAGGAAAGCATTTCAGGATTTTTCTCCATATAATGGACATCACTGGTGCCCTAATTTTGAACTTCCAAAATATAGTTTAAATGCAGCTTCAAAGGGCTCTAAACGATCCTAGCCAAGTAAGAAGGGTCTTATCTAGCGAAATGATCAGTCATTTTTTTCAGAAAATAAAAATTTGTATATTTTTTAAGCACAAAAGCTTGTTTAGCAACGTATTATTGAATCATGTCGAAAGGTCACGCAGAACGTAGGCAGAACTACAGACCCAGTGTTTACAAAGTGAATGCGCAAAGACTAAGAAAGTGCAAGTAAGTCAAACACTGTTTACAAACAAAAAGGTACAACGATGTCGGACGATTCTGAAGTTGTAGGAGAAAATAAGATGGAGTTTTTCGCCTTACTCTACCTTTTTGAACCAGAGTACATAGACGATGAACTTAGACGTGACTCGTAGTAGTGATGGGAAGTTTCAGATCATTTTACCGAATCGGACCTTTAAGTCTCGTTCAGCAAAATTTCTCGTTCATTTTGTTCTTTTTAGTAAAATATAATTAAAATGTTACGTGTTACTTCCCTAACACATCTACTGCTTACACAAACATTGATCACACTACAAACAAGACAAAACTATAATGCTGTAAGAAACAGAAAAAAATAATTCATTGTTTACCTGGGTCTTTAGTCTATAATTAGCTCACCTCACCTCTTATCTGACAAGATTTCGTGTTTAAGTCGTTCGTTCATCACGTGACAGCCCCATAAGCTCAACCAATGCAGTGTGAGCCTGAAAAAGAATTGATTAGTTCCTCTCTCGAGTCTTCGGGTTCGAGTTGTTTGTTCATCACGTGACAGCCCCATAAGATGAATGAACGACTCAAAAAACCTTAAAACTCTTGTTTGAGTCAACTAGATGATTACAGCACACTGAAAATTGTCAACAACGTGATGTTCCTCTTGTGCTGCTATTGTTGATTTTTTGTTTTAAATTAGAAATTTTTTTAAATTATATCTTTATTGCTAATAATAATTATCAACCTTGGCATAAACAGGCCTTTACACTCTTCAAAATCAAGGTTTTCACAGAGATGCCTTGAAAAAACATTTTGGGTTCACCAAAGAACCTTTCAACAGCCATTATTTTCCTAGTGTCAAGAGTATTTGAATAATCTAAAGAACCCTTTTCCAATGTAGTAATCCTTTTGTGCAATGGAACGATTCCAGGGATATTATATATTTGCATGGATCCATAGACGGCCATAAAGAACCTTTATTTTTAAGAGTTTACGTTTCATATTCTGTGGCTCAAAAATTGTGTTTGCAAAAGAAAGAAAAAAAAATTGAAATAGATGTCAGTGCAGCTATATATATGCTATGGTTCCAGCCCAGAGATTGTCTGCAGTGATAAATGGCTGGAGTTTTTATAACACACAAGAGCCCTTGTTCTTAGCGCTGACCCCGTTCCGTAAACCGTGCCTCCCGAACTCCATCCTCGAAGCAGACATCAGCTGCTCTTTCTCAGCCTGGAGAGAAAACATCCCACCTACCAAGAGGTCGCACTAGATTTAGACTGCTCGAGGTGGGGGTTTACACACAGAGAATGAGTTACTGTCAAACTAAGAAGGCATTTTCTCTGTGGTGTGGTGGTCCTCGGGGTCTCTGGCTTCATGTCTGCGCTTGACTGCCTCAACAGTGCGCAGCTCAGCTGTGACAACAAACAATTGGATCTCTTGGGCTGGCCACTCCAAACCCAGCCACCAGCTTCACAACGCGTCTTCGTGCACTGCACTCTGACCACAGACTTCCTGTCTGTTAAAATCTGACTCAACCTTGACCAGAAAAGAGGTTATATGCTTACTTAGGAGGAAGGGCATGATATCATCTGCTCTTATTAATTATTTTTGGATGTTAAGATAAGAGGGGATTTTTAGTGCAGGACTTTTAAGTTTCAAAATTCAACTTTCAAAGATAAGTGTAAAAGTAGCCTTAAAAAACTTTGAAAGCTTTGACAAATGTGAGGAGGACACATTTAGCCCAGGAAGGTAGTAAGGACCAGTGTTGGGCATGTTACTTTAAAGTAAATTAGTTATAGTTACTAGTTACTTCTCACAAATGCTGAGTTAGTAACTGAGTTACATCATTATAAAAGTAACTAATTACCAGGGAAAGTAACTTACTTAAAATAACTTACTTAAAAAAAAAAAAAAAGTTTAAATATGTCAAATAACTTGGATGCCCCCAATATTAAATATGTTAAATCAATAAAACATCGTACACTAATCTACATTATTTTAATGTTGCTGTGGGACAACGTGAGAGACACCTTCTAGGAGCTAAATATCACGTTATATCGTTTGAAACGGCAAGAAACGTACATAACAGCATGTCATTTCTGTCTCTACGTGGACGCGCGTCTACAATTTCTCTGCGAATGCGCAGACGGGATCGCGGAGTCCATTCATAAAAACGGATTTACTCTATATGCCACAGAATTCGTCAGTTTTTGGATGAATAAAGCAAAAGTAGGTCTCTCACTTAATTCGAATCGCGATATGGACTAGTGTAGGTAAATATTAAAACGCAAAAAGACGGTTTGAATCCTCCATGTTCCGTTTGGCTCCATATGAATGAATGGCGGAGACGCGGTTTTGTTTACTAGACAAATACTAAAGCACACGTGCGGCTCGTTGTGGTTTTCGGCCTTTGGGTCTCATTATATGACAACATAAAACCATGAACTTAATCTCCAGAGCTGCTCTAAGAGTCACTTAATGTGAATTTTACCGTTTCATTTGAGAAAATTAGCATCATATCATAGTGTACTGTAAACAAAAAAACTAACCGGCAACCTGTCAAAATAAGTACTTCGACCGTGTGGAGTGGCCTTATTTATTTTACAGTCTAGAAAGGTTTGGCCTTGGTGACAACTTTATTCGTTGGGTTCGTTTACTTTACTCCGCACCTCTTGCTGCTGTTGTCACTAACGGTCACAGGTCGGACAATTTTTCTTTGTTTCGGGGCACTAGGCAGGGTTGTCCCCTTTCCCCGCTGCTTTTTGCTCTAGCGATAGAGCCACTGGCACTGGCGATTAGGGGGGAGGCAACCATTTCTGGGGTCTCAGTGGGTGCTAAAGAGCATAAAATTTCCCTTTATGCCGATGATGTTCTGCTTTTTCTTTCAAACTTTGAATCTTCAGTGCCAAGTTTAGTAGATATTATTAATTCATTTGGGAAATTCTCAGGGTACAAAATAAATTTCTCCAAATCTGTCACTTTGCACTTAAGACACCCAAGCACACGTGTATTTAATATGTCTTCCTTTCCATTTACGGTTTCGGAATCTGGTTTTACATATTTAGGAATTAATATAACCCCCACGATCTGTCAATTGTCTAAAGTTAATTTTATCCCACTGTTGGATAAAATTCGGAACGATCTAATTAGATGGTCAGATCTTCCTCTTTCTTGGCTTGGGAGGATTGCTGTAGTTAAGATGAATGTAATGCCCAGGCTTCTTTATCCACTACAGATGATACCGATTTTATTGCCGAATAAAAGAATAAAGGAATAAAACGGATGGCTTAGTTCATTTATATGGAATAAGCGGAAGCCTAGACTACAATTTTCTAAATTGCAGCTTTCTGGTTCTTCAGGGGGCTTAGATTTGCCAAATGTTAGAAAATACCAATTGGCTTGTCAGCTTAAATTCATAGCCGAATGGCTTAAAGAGGACCCTAAATTTACTTGGTTGGATTTGTAAGAAGTTTCAAGGTAATTAAGACATTATGTGTTAACAGAATTGT
Organism: Labeo catla; assembly: GCA_012976165.1. NCBI lineage: Eukaryota > Metazoa > Chordata > Actinopteri > Cypriniformes > Cyprinidae > Labeo > Labeo catla. The sequence continues at coordinate 197,764 of VONZ01000812.1, read as the reverse complement.
ATGTAATACGTGGAAGGCCTGGTCTATTATACGTAAAATAGAGGGCAGGGCTGACTTGTCTTCTTCTCTAACCCCCATTTGTAATAACCCAGAGTTTTTGCCTAGTCTATCAGATTCAGGTTTTAAAACTTGGAACTCTTATGGGATATATAGACTTGGTGATTTGTTTGTTGAAGGTTCTTTAATGTCTTTCGAAGATTTGGTTATAAAATATAAGATGCCAAGATTTAATTTCTTTAGATTCCTTCAAATTAGGGATTACATTTTTAAAAGTACTACTTTTATTAGTAACTCCTCCATGTCAGTTATAGAAAAGATTTTGCTGAATCCCCCGTCGTGTAAGCAGATTTTGTATTTTTATATCAGTCTTTGTTCTTATGAAGTGGTGAACACCCAGGAGCTTAGAAGATTATGGGAGGGGGAGCTTCAGTTGACCATTACAGAGGAGGAATGGGAACTGGTCTGGAGTCAGGCAAATAGGATTGTGCATAGATTGCATATTACACCCCTTCTTAGAAGCAAGTTTGACTCAAGTAATTCACCATTATGTGTTAAATGTAAGGTGGGGCCGGGAGATTATACCCATTTATTATGGAACTGTCCTGTTATTAGAGCTTATTGGTCAAAAGTTATTGTTTGTATGAGCCGTATGTTTGGACTTGAGCTACAGTTGGACCCATTGTCTTTGATTTTAGGTCTTCCAGTTGGACAATTGCGGAACAAATTCAACAGACGTTTATTTGACATTCTAGCCTTTGCTGCCAGAAAAAATCTATTGTTAACTTGGATCAGTGACAAACCCCCATCTTTGAAAGGATGGCACAAGATTATTAAGGAAATGATTCCCTTAGAATTTTTAACTTGTCTTATTCATATGTCTACTGAAGCTTTTCCTCAATTTTGGACTCCATACCTGGATTATATTGATGTCTCGTTAAGCAATATTTTGAGTTTTGGTATGCAATAATGGTCTTTTTTTTTTCTCTCTCTTCTTTTCACTAGCATTGTAAAAGATGGGCATTGTTTGTTTGTTGTATGTTGTTTGTTGAAATGTTCATAAAAAGATGCAATAAAAAAATAAATAAATAAAAGTACGGTTTAAACATGTAACAGACATGTCTTGCATTACTTTACTACAGTATAATGTAGGCGTTTATATATTCCTATTTCTGGCAAATTTAAATAAAACAATTAAATGCTAAAAAAAAATAAAATGAATAAATATTACAACAGGTTTAACCACCTAATTTTTTTTTTTACAATTATTATTACATTTTTTAAAACAGAATATTCACACAATTTTTCTTCCATGTATTAATTTTAACAGAAAAACCTCTGTTTGTTTGGCAACAAATAAAAGGCATTTATTTTAATTTCATTTAAAATAAATCAATGTTTAATGCCTTCATTTAATTATCAGAAAAATTAAAACACAAGAATTACTGAAAAAAAAAAAAAAAAAAAAAAAAAAAAAACATTGTAGGGCCCTATTGTTTAAAATGTTGAAACTGAGATTTCTGGACTTATTTTTTCACTGAAAAAGACGTAAAAAAAACCCTGAATCTCAGTGAATACCTTCCTCATAGTCATGAGAAATACATGTATAGAAAGCTTGTAAAATGTCTAAATTGTCTTTTAAATGAAGTAAGTCACGTTGAAAACAAATATTCAAATATTCTATAATTCGTATGATACCAATGCGAGCTCCAGTTTTTCCCATCTAAACTATTTCTAATGTAATCACGCCCATGATAGGCTCCACTTTTCAAATTTTAAACATCCACGTGAGACGCGTGGACATGTAGATAAACACCCACATCACCTCCGTAAACAAACACGTTTCATCTCGGCTACTTTTTGTTTGTACCTCAGAAGAAGAACGCAATGCCATGCGAAGATTTGCAGGCCGGATGAAAACCACTTCAGTGAGCTCAACTATAGTAAAGTTGCATTTTATTGTCAGTAACTGTAACAGCGTTGTAACGGGGAAATGGTAATTCGTTTGATTACTCGTTACTGAAAAAAGTTATTCCTATCACTGGTAAGAACATCCTTAAAATAATCCGTGTGACATCAGTGGTTCAACCTTAATTTTATGAAGCTGTGAAAATATTTTTTGTGCACAAAGAAAACAAAAATAATGCCTTTATTCTACTATTTATTCGACATGCATTCACGCGAGTACCACAACAAATGAAGCACATCAACCTATATTTTTCAATTTCCGTTCTTTCATTTGCTTTACAGTAGTTGTAAGTGTGATGAGTGCTTCAAATCAGTCCCAATGGGAAATCCCAGCATGAAGGAAAACTGTGTATGTTTCCCATAAAAGCATGTTCTGACTGGCATGTGTTTGTTTGCAGTGGAGGAACTGAGAACAGCTGGTGTATTCACCTGCAAAACACTGGCAGGGAGGTGAGATGCATTCGGATGTATTTCTGTGATATTTCTGTACTGTGTTTCTCTGTTGAATCTCTGATCCTTTGAGCTCTTCTGACAGCACAGTATCAGCTTATTTTCAGCTCTTTGTTATGTCATGCTGGCAGTAGAACAGCTTCGATATAGACTACACAGCAGTCTACAGCCTGATGGATGCTTCCGTTCTCTGCATGTTTATGTTATGATAAGTACTGAGGATCATTTCCCAGTTAGCGAAATAGCAGCACAGCTTGTAATCTGAATCCTTGCTTACCTCCTTCTTTACTATGTGCTTTTCCAATCAGTCATAGTTTTGGGATGCATTTTTGCACTCAAACAATGATTCATATTTTAATGAATTCATATATGTGTTGCATGTCACTCCACATGGGCCAGAATACGTCATTCACTCACAAACATGGAAACAGCTGACCATCTGATGCACAGAGTGAAAGAGTGTCCTGTCTGATCTCATCAGAGATTACTGCTCTCAGGCCTCAGCGCTCCTTCACAGCCTCAATTTCCTGTGTCAGTCATCATCCTGTGATCCTTAACCAATCCTCAGCCACCAGGTGGGTTGGTATTTGTTATTCTCACCCAATCAGGTTGCATCACACCACAAATTTCTTGCTGAGTTGTGACTTTCAGCTGACAATTGAAAATATTTTTAGCATGGGAAGTAAGGAATGATTCAGCTGTTTTTGTTCGATTTTTTTTTTTTTACAATCCTATTAGCAGGCCTGCAGCAAATGTAACATATTATACCCGCGAATTTTGATATTAACTCTACCTATGTTAAGAGGAACATTCTATCCTCTAACATGTAGGCCTAATATACTCTATTAACATTCTATCTATATATTAATATTAATAATAATAATAATATATAATAAAATATTAAAATACAAACGTGTATCACATTGGGTTAACGTACAGTGTACTTTTTTATTAAAATACATATTAGATCCTTGTTATAAATATATATATAACAAGGATATATATGTATATCACAACACACAGCGAAATATATATAGTATATTACATTATGTATATATATTTTAATATATTATGTAATTTGTTATATTATATTAATAATGGAAAATGTATGCTAAATTACATATATAAATGTGTGTGTGTATATATACACACACACACACACACACATTTATTATATTATTTAAATGTACTTCATAATACTTTTTAATTTTTATAATACTAATATAGACAAATAGATATAGTACATATATTTTATATACATTTATAACAAACACATATTTTAAATAGCTGTATTTAATAAAAAAATACATATATATACACAGTATATATTGTGTGTGTGTGTGTACATAAAATGTATAAAAATAATACATTACATTAGATACAGATTTTAGTATTTATTAAAATACTAATATAGTACATTAGATACAAATCAGACAGACATATTGCAAATATGTACATATATATATTTGTGTATGTGTATATATAAAATTTGTAAAAATACTATTACAGTAGATATAAATTAGATACAAATATATTAGAAATGTTATATATCTGAATATATATATATCTCTCTTTCTCTAGAAATATATATATATATATATATATATATATATATATATGATATAGATAGATATATGTATCTATATAGATATAGATATAGATATATTACAAATTACAGATATATTACACTATCTGTCTAATATTTGTAACATTATATATATATATATATATATATATATATATATATAACACTAATTTTTTTTTTTTTTTACTGTTATTGTGGTCATTTTCTAAGTTTACTGTGGTAATGGTAAAGTGTTCATTTTCATGGGACAGATGTGAATGTTTGTACAAATAAATTCCCAAAAATAAAGAAATAAACAACCAGGTTGTGAGGCAGGACGCATTTGTCCCCAAGGTGCAAGAGGATGGCAATAATTGTAAGAAGCATCTGGTTTTAATGCACTGCTGGCTTGAGCGTAATAAATATGTAATCAGTCTGTTCGACATTGCTGTGAGAGGCAGTGCGTGTCTGCTGTGAGTGTGAGTGTGTGTATGGAGGGGGGTGTGGGTGGGGGCTGTAGCCGCAGCGCGACTTAAATGCACTGCAGCATCCAGCAGGTTCTGTCTCTCTGCATCCTGTTCTCTTGCGCCTGCTCGCCTCTCTCTCTCTCTCCCTCTCTTTCTCTTTCATTCCACTGCTCTCCGTCCACAGTGTCCGTGCATCCGTCTGTCCCGGCACAGAATCCATCCATATTCCTCTCTCTTGTCATCTAAAACTTCCAGCATATAGACAGACGTCTTCAGCCCCTGCAAATTCTGCCAGGCCCAGTCCGTCTGCAGAGCACAATCGTCCAACTCAGCGTCCAGGATGGATGTTCTAATGAAGGGATTCTCCATGGCCAAGGAAGGAGTGGTGGCCGCCGCTGAGAAAACTAAAGCTGGAGTCGAAGAGGCAGCTCTCAGGACCAAAGAAGGAGTCATGTATGTGGGTAAGTGCAGATGGTTACTGCTAGTCTCTGTGTGTGTGTGTGTGTGTGTGTGTGTGTGTGTGTGTGTCCCACACAGGGTAAAATTCAGCATTGACAGTGGTAATAATAGCTGCGTTCTATAAAGGTCTCTGCAATTATTCCCAATAGAGTTAATGCAGATGTGATGGATGAGTCTGCATTAGTAAGTGTGTTTGTGTGTGTGTGAAGGAGAGGAGGGTCTCAGTGAGGTCGTGCTGAGAGAGAAGATGGAAGCAGCTGCAAATGTGAGATACACGACTGTTAAAAAATACTGCAAAAATGGTGCAGGGAACAAAACCTGGGGTGTGGTGAAAAAGAGAGTGATGGGAGTGCAGACCTGAACGGGACAAAGTAAAAGCACATAAAAGCAATGACACTAATGTGCACTACTATTTCAGATGAAGTTCATAATTAAATTAATAAATGTAAATAACTTATTTTACACCTCACACATATGATACACTATGACTTGCACCTAATTTGAATTATTTTGTTTTTATTTAATTTAATAAAATCCGGAATGCTCATTACACATACTATTAACAATGGAACAAGTAGTAGTTTAAAACCAAAATTGGTGGCATTAATAATTTAATATTAATGCTTTAAAATGCAGTTCACTCAAATGCTGCAGAAATGCCATTTTTAGACAAAAAAATGTGCTTTTTTTTTTTTTTTTACTCTTTTGACATTTCCTGCATATGTTCATGTGCATGTAAATGAGAGATTTACCTGTCCACTACAGTATAATATTCCAACATCATAAACTAACACTCGGGACACTATTTCGTCCCGCACGCACTATTAAGTGTTGTTTATGTGCATGTGAACGACTGAGAAAATGGGGTGCATATAGAGCGGATCAGCTGAGCACTGCAGCATTTACTCCCTCCCTCTCTGCGCTCCCATCTCCTTGCGTCGTGTGTGCCGATGCAGCAGGATTTGCCTGGTTGTGAGTGGACTGTGATGACTAACCCTCACCATCCCCCTACGCCACCATAGAAAGAGATAGAGAGAGAGATGGGGAAATGAGGTGCAGTGCTCAAGTGTTATGTCATAGGCTTGCAGCCCCATAGCGTCTGCTTATGCTCATCAGCACAGAATGAACAGATGGCGTAGAGAGAACATGACAGAAAATACAAACTACAAACAATTCGGCACCAAACCATGACTGTGTAGTATTCAATGCATTCCCGTCCGAATGGATGCCGTAGAGTGTTCCAGAAAACACTCCTTGATTAACCTGACTGTGGTAATCTCACCTAATCCAATCAGATCAACAATCAACCCAGCATGCATTTGGGTGTGCTGTAATCTCCATAAGCAATTCTCCACCAAGGTCACTTGTGAGGTCGCAGGCCTCACTCTAGTGCATGTATTGGCTTCAGAGTGCTTATTATGTGCACTAGAGCTTGAAGTCATTACTCAGGTTGATTGTTGCGAAGACACTCCTTTTAAAAGTGTAAAAGCTACTGCTTTTGATACTGTGAAAGGCCTTTGATCCAGAACTGTATGTTCTGAAGATGCAGCGTCGTCAGCAGCGCTGACGCAGTGGAGATCTCCACAACTGCAAGTGATAGTGCAAACACTTTATCTAACAGCTCAGATTCTGATAAAGTCAGACTGAAAAGCAAACAGTGCAGATAGACTCTGTTTTGATATAAAGAGCTTTAAGGCACATACAGAATGCAAGAGAGCAGATGTGCTCAACCATGCAGAAACCATACAAAACTGAGCTTTCGCAAAAAGAAAGCGAATGAGACAAGAGAACTCTAAGAATAGAGATGGAGAGACTAATGCATACGTACAGTGTAAATGAAAGAGAGTAATACGGAAGCAGTTTGCATCTAAATATTACATAATCTATGTGATGAATTTTTCAATGCTTGATGACAGCAAGGCTAGATGAAGGTAGATGTTAGACTGATAGATAAACTCTTTGAAGCATAATGTCAATGTTAGTGAAGCATTTGGAATCTTACTTTGAAGAGGTGTTGGAATTTCTCTTTATTTGCATAGATTTGTATAGTCCTCTGTCATGTGTGAATAGAGACATATGCAGGTTTAAATGATGAGATTATACTGCTATCAAGAATCAACTCCACATACTTTAGTCACTAAGACAGAAAAATAGTGTAAATATAACAATTAATTTATTTAGTAATTTGCATTTTATATGCATTACTGTTTAAGGTCAGTATTTTTTTTTTAAATATTGTTATTCAGAAAATACATTAGGTTTATAAACTGACAGCAACAACTTCTTACATAATTAAACAAACAAACATAGATAGATAGATAGACAGAAAAACATTATTCGTTAAAGAATCCTTAAAACATTTATCAGGGTTTCCACAAAATTATAATTTTTTACTTTTATAACACAAAAAGTTTCTTGAGGACAAAAAACAGTTCATGTATATCAAGTACATTAAAATATATTAAAATTATATTTTAAATCATAATAATATTACGTTTATGTCTCAGTGTCTCAAGTATGTTGAAAATCTGTTGTGTGTATATTGTTAATATTTATTGTTTCACATATTTTTTATTGTTTTTAATTATTAAAAAGGATGGTAGCGTCAGAGGTTGTATTAGACATAAACATTGTCCGTCATTTTGACGGACAGGGTCGTAAAAATTCCATGATAATCTATTAATACCAGTCATTTTAATTTTCATATTTTCATTATAATAACACATTTAATTGTTTTTATTTTTGTTCACGTTTAATTCCATTATGAACCTACATGACGATATAGGCTTGTGCGTTTATTTTGAAGAGAACAGATGAACAGATTAACTGCATAACATTTTGTGTTCAACACCACCCGGCAGTGACAGCTATTTTAATATATTCTCATTTATATAAACCAGTATCAATTCGTAAATTCCAATCAATCTTTTGGTCTATGCTGTTTTCATTCATAGTGCGCCTCTCATCCAATAAATCGCAATAGGCTAAGCATTGTGTTACTTTTGATATTAAACAAAGTCTCAGATTTCAAATTTCAGTAGGTCCATTTGGTCTGTCCGTTTAAGTAGGAAATTAAGCAATAAATACAGTTTTGGAGCTCTTTAATGTGGCGTTGATAGATCGTTGTAGCTTCTGGGTACTTGCCTGTGCGTAATCAAACGCATAGGAAAACATTCGTAGCAGTTTCATTTTTGTTCTGGATCCAATGCTCTGCTGCTACACTGGAGCAGAGAAAAAAAAAAATCTGCCAATGACGGACAATTGTTGGTTAATGCAACCTCTGAGTAGTGTGTACAGTACTATCCAGTGTTCTTAAAAAAAAAAAAAACTATGCAACACTAAAACATATTTTAATGGCTATATGTGTGTAAAAAATATACATTTCACATGTTGACACAGAATAGCAATAACTAGGATCTATTTATGGAATTTTATTTGCTGTTTTTGTACCAGTTTTGCAATTTCTGAAGCACATTTCATGTTTATTTCTCATGTTTCAGGCAACAAGACAAAGGAGGGAGTGGTGTCAGGTGTAAACACAGGTGAGAAATTAATATGCGTTTATCTTTAGAGGACAAAAATCTAGAAATAAAATGTCATTAATTTACTCTCTGTACTATCGATTCTCACAGTTGCCCAGAGGACCACCGACCAGGCGAATATTGTTGGTGAAACAGCAGTAGGCAGCGCTAATGAAGTTGGACAGAAGACAGTAGAGGGACTGGAGAACGTGGGTGCATCAACCGGCCTAGTCAACCCGGTGAGTTACTGTGCAAATATACTCTTCTCCACCAGCACTAGATGTCGTCCTTTCTCCTTTTAGTTAAGCCAAAAACGAAATTAATTAACATCTTTTAATTACCACTGTATCTTTTATTTAATCTTTCTTGTGTATTGCATTTAAATTACTGAAGCCTAGCCTAAGGGATCTATGCCTGATCTGAGATTACCACAAACTCAACATCTTTTTGACTTCAAAACAGTTTTAACTACATGTACTGTATAGATACTGTTTTTTGTGTCTAACATATTCTGTTTGTTTTTCCCTGTTTACAATTGTGCTGTTAACAGGATGAGGCTTTATATGAGGTGCTTATTAAATGGGGTTGGGAATGGTTGATTTGGTTTGTAGAGAGAAATGCGCTAGTATATAGCCTGTGAATGTGGCATATATACTCCATGCTGCATATACGAGTCTGAGCTTTAACTTTAGCTGACTGCTGTATCACACCACACTGATGGGGCGAATGTGCACAACCACCCACATAACAGCAGGGCTCAGTTATCTTCATTCAATCCCCCTGGAGTCATTCTCTCATTGTGCATAATGAGAAAGAATGGCTGCATTGATTACCTCATTGATTACCAGAATTCCCATCAGTTCCTATCAAGTTAATGAGCTAATATTGTGTTCAGTAATTTTCTGGGGCGAAAAAAATACTTCCCTACAAAACTGCCAAGGCAGCAGATCAGTGTTATTCGAATTTTTTTTAATTATTTGTGAATATTTTGATTTAGCTTTTTTGTATTTTGTTTTCATTTTAGTTTATATTTTAGTATTTTTTTATGTTTTTGTCATTTTTAGTAATTTTACTAAAATTAAGGAAGATTTTCAAATTTTTATTATTTTGATTTTCGTCTAATATTTATGTTATGTATTTCAGCTTCATTTTAATTTATTCATTTATTATTAATAATAGTTTTAGTTTTAGTAACAACACTGGAGCAGATGCTGAATTAACTGCAGTGATATTTAATCACTTGACAGCAAAATTAAATTACGCTACACTAATACCATCATCAAAAGAAGCAAATATTCACTAAATATTGACATGTGGGTGACTTGAATGACAAGCAAATGACAGATCTTTCCTCATATTATACCTGTCTCTCATTCCCATTGCATTAACTAACAAACTGGGAACTCTATCATAATAATAACTCATCTTCTAACAGAACATATGTTCTGACAGGACAGAATCGATACAATAAAATATAATTCACCAAGTAAATGACGCTAAACAGTTAAACTTATACATTCTCAGCTTATCAATGGCAGTGTGCCATTGCATCCTGCATTTCTAACTGCTCGTGGACGCATGTTTTTGTTCTCGCTGTGCAATATTTTTGCTACTTGCTGATGCTCCTCTTGGAAAAACTGTTGGAAAAAAATCAATAATATAAATCTTTTGAATGTTTGGACATTGTGCATGTGGGAATGATGGCCTATCTAGAACCAAAGTTTGGCATTCTGAACATTACTTCAAGTACATAAGATGTTTGTCTTCAAAATCTCTCATGAAAATGTAAGCACTTATTACTGGAAACAACTGTCCTTTTTGGCAAATGTTATGGATTGCAACATTCTGTTGAATAGCCTGTTTAACTCTGATGAAAGTAAAATAGGTTGCAAACAGCATGTTATGCTAATTTTGGGAGATGTAAGGAAAGATTTGGTTGGGGATGCAGTGAAGAAAGAGATTAGATTAAGTCTGCTGTGAGCAAGAAAGTCCTCTGAGTAGGACAGTGTGTCTGGACCTGACAGTGACTCAGCAGAAGAGCTCAGCACAGCCGTACCGCAGAGACAGAACAAATAAAGACAGAGAGAGAAGAAGATGTGCCTGCCAGCTGCATTAACCTTCCACTGGAACTTAATGGCCATCGTTAACATCCCCCCTGTCCCTCCCTCCATCTCTGCAGAGACAGCAGTCATAACACACTGCAGTGAAAAGACATCGTCCCTCTGCACAGGCAGTGTCTGAAAGGCTGTGCTGCATCCCTGCATGTTATTTAATATGGCTGTTTAACATGACAAAAGCTGTTATTGCGCTCCATATGAAGATTCACTGCTTAATATGTGAATGGAAGATGGATATAAAGCAGAAGGCAGCTGTATTTTGGATGTTAACGGTGTGTGTATTTCACAGGGCGACTTCTCTCATGGGGGCATGGAAGGAGGTGACGGTGGAGAGGTGAGAACAGAGAAAAAGTAACTTGCTTTCCATGAAAACAGTTTACTTTGGTCTCCCATTATAGAGGGTTTGCACTTACATCACAATTTGGTCTGTTACCTGGATATGCGGCCATATTAGCAATACTCGGATGTAAACAACAGCATGGATTGCACGGTTAATGTACTACTGAATATGCTGTTCTGATAATTTATGGTGTCTAAACCACAGGAAAAAAAACCTGTGAAAGCTGCTAAATTATATAGAGAAGCACTTAGCAAGTAGGAAAGGGCGCAATATTTTGACAAACTAAAGTTAATAGGTGGTAAAGATACATACGAGCAGTATTAATTTAGGTATTATTGACCTTGAGCTACTTTAACATTGTTGCCCTGGGTTGTTTTTAATGTCCACGGGTTGAAGTGACCCCAATGTTTTGAAAACCTGCCAACCCTGACAAAGTGCAGTAAACCGTAAAACTGTTTGCACTACAAACCAATGTGTTCATAATTATGATAATACATTAAAATAATATGGTAATATACACCAGTCTGCAACATCATGTAGCAAAACAAGCTGTTTTTTTCAGCTAAAAATAGCTGGAAGTGAATACCAGAAGCCAGGCACATTATGTTAAATTTACCAAATAGTTGTGCTCAACCTTAGGAGGAAAATAAGGTGGACAATAGCGTTCAAAGGTTTAGGGTATTTCATGCTCACAAAGGCTGCATTTATTTAATTAAAAAAAACTGTAAAAACACTAGTAATATTGTTAATTATAACCACAAGAACCATTTCTTATTCTTATCAGTCAAAAACCTCTGCTTACATTTTTTTTCCAGGATTCTTTGATAGCAATATTCAAATAATAGGAATCTTTAGGAATCACTTTTATACCAATTTAATTCATACTAAATAAAAATTATTAAATAAAATAAAAATTTCGAATGGTAGTATCAAACACTACACTACCAGTCAAAAGTTTTTGAACAGTAAGATTTGTAATGTTTTTTAAAGTATTCTCTTCTGCTTACCAAACCTGCATTTATTTGATACAAAATACAGCAAAAGCAGTAATATTGTGAAAAAATTTTACTATTTAAAAAAAACTGCTTTCTACCTGAATATATTTTAAAACGTAATTTATTCCTGTGATCAAAACTGAATTTTCAGCATCATTACTCCAGTCTTCAGTGTTACATGATCCTTCAGAAATCAATCTAATATGCTGATATGCTGTTCAAGAAACATTTTTTAATATTATTATCAATATCAATATAATATAATATTAAAACAGCTGAATACATTTTTTTTTCAGGATTCTTTGATGAATAGAAAGATCTAAAGATTAGCATTTATCTGAAATGAAAAGCTTTTGTAGCAATATACACTATACCATTCAAAAGCTTGGAGTCAGAAGAAATTATAGAAATACTTTTATTTAGCAAGGATGCTTTAAATTGAGTGATGATAAAGACATTTGTAACTTTACAAAAGATTCCCATCTCGGATAAATGCTGTTCTTCTGAACTCTATTCATCAAAGAAACCTGAGAGAATTCTACTCAGCTGTTTTCAACATTATAATAAATGTTTTTGAGCAATATATTAGCATATTAGAATGATTTCTGAAGGATCATGTGACTGGAATAATGATGCTAAAAATTCATCTTTGAAATCACAGGAATAAATTACATTTTAGTATTAATCCAATAGAAAGCAGTTATTTTAAATAGTAAACATTTCAAAACTTTACTGTTTTTGCTGTACTTTGGATCAAATAAATGCAGGCTTGATGAGCAGAAAAGACTTCTTTAAAAAAAAAAAAAAACGTTCTTACCATTCAAAAACTTTTGACTGGTAGTGTACATTACATGATGATAGTATTTATAACCGTTGGTGTATTAAATTTTGGGGGTGTGAATCACAGTAGGCAGTCTGTCAGAACTGAGTGAGATGGTGTCTTAATTGAAGAGAAGCACTCATCAGAGTTGGTTGATGACTGATTTACTGAAGACTTTTTGGGTATACATATGTGTGTGGTTTTTCCACGTACACACTGTAACCCAGTATAAACCCGAAGTCAATGTCTTTGAAGTAAGACTGAATGAACTGCGATCTAGCTCCGCCTCCCGAAGTGACATCGCTGCCATGCTAAACACTCTGATTGGTCAGAATCATCCGGGAACTTGGAGACAACTGGGCCTTTTGTACAATTATATATAAAACAAAAAAGTTTATTGCTAGAAAATTACACGTTATATATCCCACGTTTGCATGCCGATTTAAATATTTAATTTGACCTCCAATCCTGACAGTTAAAGTTAAACACTTTCTACACTGACCATTTCCTTAAAAGGAATGACTTTATTGTGAACTCTCTTCATGGAAAGTGTCTGAAGCATCTGCATCCGTTTAGATAAGAATCCCAGTATTAAACCATCTGTGAAATGACTTAATCTGTGTTCTTTTTGTTCATCAGGGTTATTAATCCTGAAGCCCGAAGCTGAAACGGTCCCCTCTCTTCCCTCTGACTCTCCACCTCTGAGTTTCTGCTCCAAAGCCTCGCCCCTTCCAGACTCCAGATGTTACTGATATTTTTTTGTGACTGTATGGAAAACCAGAGACTTTCCCTGAGCCCTGTAGCCGTTAGATGTGTGACGCTTCCCCGCCTCCCCATCTGTGGTGTCGTCATGCTGTTCTCTAGTGTTATTGTCATTCCTCTACCTGTCCGCACCTCATCTAAAACACATACACTCATACAGTACATACACAAAAAATGGACAGGAACCGTGAAGCCCAGAGGCTGATATCAGAGGTCGAGGTGGTCTTTTAGGAGCATGGCTGGAAAAAAATAAAAAAAGATACCCGCATGACCAGAAATGTAAGAAAAGCAATACATCTCATTTCATCAGGGCATGTAGCAATGTGCGTCTGGATCTTTGTGAGATCGTAGCCATGTTTCAATTTATTTAGTCTTGAAAATGCTGCAATGTACGCAATGACAAGTTGTGTGTACATTAAGAGATACATTACATTCCTTTAGTTCTGTATGTGTGCAGAATAGAGTTACCGTGTGCTTGACCAATAGACTTATCGTGTGATTTGTTAGAGTAAGAACAAATATGTTTATTCACAAAATGTGAACACATACTGTATACATAGATACTGTAAAACAAAAAAACGATTATCCGTATTGATGTAGCTGTGCTAGACTTGCATTTCGTCATTAGCTTGTACACCTGAGATTTGGTTCCGGTTGGGTTGATTGAGGTTCTGCTAGGACAAGGAGCTTTTCGATGTTACAGAAAGAGATCAAATCTTCCAGCACATCCTGTTTTGTCCCGATTTTGTTGCAATGCATGTGAAGTCGGTGTGCGACCATGAATTTGTGATGCCCGCAATGTTAAAGCAATACTACAGCACCATTGCAAGGTTTGTCATTGGTCTGTTCTGTAGCACTGTGCTGTGCTGACTCTAGGCACTGTGTTTTACAAAGGGAATGCTAAGAAGTGTAAAACCGTCTTCATCTTCATTCAGCCTTGCCGTTATGGCCACCCAAACCCCGCCCCTGTCCTGTCACTCAGCAGTGTGTTCAGATCCACCCCAGGCTTGTGTCTGCTGTAGGTAACTAGGACGAAGCTATCAAACATCGCAGTTTGTTCTTTCTTTGAAGCCACAAAAAACTGAAGACTGCATGTTGCCTTATCAGCACTCCTATATTCACTTACACACACACACACACACACTCACACAAAGCTGATCAAAACACAAAAACACACTCTTCTCAAGCTTTCTTTCTTTGAGCCTTTCTCTTTTTGCTCTCTCTGAAACACACACACACACACACACACAAATGTCCCACACACCTTTTACGTTGGCATCAAAGCAGGCAAGCTGATTTTATAAACTGTATAAGTGAAATAAAGAGTTTTGTTGAAATCTATAATGCTGTGTCAAATTTGTGTCCTTTCAAATGTATGCACTACAAAATACACTGAAAATAATGTGCAGAGAAAGTTTCACAATTATAAAGAAACACCAAGTAACAGAATTGAACAAAGTTTCAAAGTAGGGACATATATATATAGACCAATTTGGAGTAGACATCACAGTTACGTCACTTGCAGCTGCGCGTGCATTGTGGTTGCAGAAAAACACTGGTAACAAGTGGAGGCAAATGGGTAAAATCCATGAAATAAGAGAAAAACAACAATTTTTCTGCCTTTTGATGTCAAAATCGGAATGCAAATAAGTTTTATAGAATATTGTCGTCAAAGACGCCAATTGAAGCTAAATGCAGACATTTAAACACATATTGTGAATGAAAACTGCTATGATTACTCTACTTTTAAAGCATAAATTTAATTTAAACAATAGGTCTACATAATATTCACATATGCTGTTCATAGGGGACGTATTGTATTAGCCCTACAGTTACAGCATTAAATATTATTTAAATCTATTACTATTAAAATTTTTACATAACGTTTATTTACTTAACTCACAGTTCTGACTTTTTGTGTTGCAAATGCAAGTATATATCTCCTAATTCTGACTTTATAACTTAATTTAACTCAAAAATAGTGAGTTTGTCAATTCTGAGGGAAAAAAAGCCAGAAGTGTGGGATATAAACTCATATTCTGAGCCGAGGGGAAAAGAGAGAATGACAAGTTGTTTTTCCTTATTAGAATTGTGAGACATAATCTCGGTATGCAAGAATAAAGTCAGAATTTTGAAATATAAAATCAAAGCTACCTTTTTATTCCATGTCTCTATAGACTGCCACAAAAACATCATCCCTGTTTTGGATCTGTAAGACTATCCAACTATCTAACATCAATTTCATTGAATAACAGTGTTTATCGCTGGGTGACAAACTCTTGTAATATGCGAAGAACATTTTGAAAATGATATCTAATAAATATAATCTATAATCTTAAGTTTAACTATTTTGTACCATATCCGTGGAATTCTCTAGCGTAAACGGTATCTCTCCGGGGGTTTTCTGCAACCATGATGCACGTGCATCCCTAATGTTAACAAACTTATAACTGGTCTATACTGCCATTTAAAAGTTTGGGATCAGTAGAATTTTTAATGTTTTTTTTTAAGTAGTTTCTTATACTCACCAAGGCTGCATCTATTTGATGAAAAAAGCACTAATATTGTGAAATATTATTTCAATGAAAAAATAACTGTTTTCTATGTGAAAATATTTTAAAATGTAATTTATTCCTGTGATGCAAAGCTGAATTTTCAGCATCATTACGCCAGCCTTAAGTGTCTTCAGAAATCATTCTGATATGCTGATATGCTTATTATCAATGACGGAAACAGTGCTGCTTAATATTTTGTTGGAACCTTTGGTACATTTATCAGGATTTTTTAATAAATAAAAAGTTAAAAAGAACAGCATTTATGTCAAACTGAAACAAAATGAACTACCATTTAAAAGTTTGTGGTCAGTAAATTTTTCTTCTTTCTTTGGAAAGAAATTAATGTTTATATCCAAGGATGTGTTAAATTGATAAAAAAAAAGTGAAAGCAAAGACTTATATTGTTGGAAAAGATTTCTATTTTGAATAAATGCTGTTCTTTAAACCTTTTTATTCATTAACCAATCCTGAAAAAGTATTACAGGTTCCAAAAAAAATATTAAGCAGTACAACTGTTGCCAACATAAACAATAAATCAGCATATTAGAATGAATTCGGAAGGAGCATTTAACACAAGACTGGATTAATAGCTGATGAAAATTCAGCTTTGCATTACAGGAATAAATTCCATTTTAAAATATGTCAAAATAGAAAATAATATTTCACAAAATTACTTTTTTTGTATTTTCGATCAAGTAAATGTAGCCTTTATGAGCATAAAAGTATTATTTAAAAAAAAAAAAAAAAACTTTTGTAGTGTATGTAGTAAAATGGTGGTGGGGGGGGGTTCACTCATCAACTGCTAATAAGTTTCAAAAAAAAATTACAAAGAAACAGGTAACATGTTAAATTGAACATGAAGTAGAAAAATTGAAATACATTGTAATTTTGTAAAACACATTCCAGTAATCTTTGTTTTATTCACAACTTCCAAAAAATCAGTAGTTAAAACCAACACTGTTGGACAGAAGTGTACAGAGGGGACTAGCAAAGATGAAACGTGTACTTTTCTGTAGTATCTGGAACTATCTGTAGGGGGCAGTAATTTACAGCTATATATTTTTGACCATAACAGAGACAGCCTTTATTTGGGGGCTAAAATTATTTTATTTCCTTACTTTTCATTTCATTTCATTTCATTTTATGTTTTTTTTTTATATTATTATTTAATTATTTCATTTTATTTTATTTTATTTGTGTAACCTAGTTTTAAAAAAGTCCAAACAAGCTTCCTTTATGATGCCAATAAACTTTAGGAAGAGTAATGAACTGCAAAGTATGTTTTTATGATCTAGCATTACAGGATCAAGATCTGCAGAGCTCAACAAATAAACATCAAGCCAAAACACATTCACACACTGCAAGCAATTATCCACCACTCCCATCAGCACACACTCAGCATGCATAGCAAACTACTGAGTCTGGTTAGCGAGACTCAGTAGTTTGCGCTGGGGGGAAGAAATGAAGGAAAAAGCAGATTTGTATGCACATGCTTGGTAATGTGCAGGGTTGTGGAATAACACATGTAATTGCATTACATAATTTAATTACACAATAAATATAACCTACAACCTGTCTGAACGTTGATAAACTGATTATCAGTTGAAAACATATGTTAGAAATGTTAAAAAGTAATCAAATGTAATCAGTTGCATTATTAAAGTAAATTAAATACTTACACTACTTATTACATTTTAAATAGAGTAACCTGTAATCTGTAACCTATTATTTTTCCAGAGTGACCCTCCCAACACTAGTTATGTGTCTTTTGACCAAATATTGATTAAAAAAATAGTTACTCACCCCCAGGCCATCTAAGACGTAGATGAGACCTTTTTTTTTCTTCATCAGAACAGATTTGGAGACATTTAGCTGTACATCACTTGCTCACCAATGGATCCTCAGCAGTCCAAACAGCTACTAAAAACATCACAATAATCCACAAATAAAAAGTTGTGTGTTTATAAAAAACAAATCTATCATTACAGAAATAGTTCACCCCAAAAATGCTGCTAATTTACTCACCCCCAGGTCGTCCAGGATGTAGGTGGCTTTTTTATTCAGTAGAACAGGATAGAAGTTTTTTTTATCTGAAACTGTTGTCCTTAGCGATTATACACTGCACGTCTGTAGCTGCTAATTTCTGGGTAAAAAAAAAAAAAAAAAAAGGGGCATGACCAAACTGATACCCGACGTCTTATAAAGCGAAACTATCGGTCTGTTAAAGAAAATGAACTTTATTTACAGATTTTTTACTTTTAATCCACAGCCTGGGTAAACGGTTCTCTGACGCGCAAACTTCCTGTTGCATAACGACAAACGCGCGGGCGCATCCTCACGCTTGAGCTGCCGCTGTTTGTTTACAATGGAGCGTGAGGACTCATGTGCAGACCTAGCAGTACCAGCGTCTAAAGCTCATAATGTAAAAGGTACAATGCTGTTGATTTCGTCGTGAAACAGAATACAAAACACTATCTTAATGTATTATCCACCTTATTCTTCAATGCGGAAGTAAGCCTATGGGTTTAAAGACTTCCGGTTCATCATGGGAGAGTATCACAAATGTATTTTTGCATTCCCATTTGCTCAAATATCAACAGAAACACTCCACGATAATGTTTTACGACTTTCAATCAAATTAAAAAAATGAAGAGAGGCTGATATCAGCGGCCAGAAGACAGAACGATGTCAAATTTACCGTCCCTCCCATAGGCGCGGCATTAGAAACACCCTTGCATTAGCGTTAACTCGTTTTTTGTAGCTTGTTGAAAAGGTGATATAATACAAAGTACAGTGTTATAAATGTACATATATTTAAAAAGAATTAAAACATGAAAAATTTCCAGGATTTATGATGATGATTACCGTTGAAACGCGTCATCACAGTCTTATGAAAAGGGTCCATGACAACACGCAGTAAATGGTTAAGCTGTTTGCAGAACAACTATTACAATTATAAGATAATACATTAAAATTATATGAACAAACCAATTTGCAGTATCAAGCAGCAAAACGAGCTGTTTTGTATAGCGAAAAATAACTGGATGTGGATGAGACCGGAAGCCAGACCCATAAAATTTACAAATGCCTGCGACCACTCTTACGGAAAAATAAGGTGGATATTTAAATTTCATCCTAGATTTTCAGTGTGGTGTCAGACTATTAGACCCCACTTCACAAAGGAGGTTTCTGTTCCTTTGCACCTGAATTTCAACAAACCCACCAAATATAAACACATTCTTTAGCACCAAAATGCATAATACATAAAAACAGAAAAAATATAACTACAAGCAGTGATTGCCAGGGTTCAAATGCTTTAAGGCATTTAAGCCGTATGAAAAAAAACATTATTTAGCAAACCTGTAACCACCAATCAATGATTTAAAAAAGCATTTTTGGCAAAAGCAGGTACTGTACTATAGAAAAACAGAGTTTCTGAATGAACAAAACTTTAAAACTTTGCATGCTTGGTTAGAATCGCCTGTTGCATGTGCTCTGCAGGTTTCATGAAGTTTTGAGTTTTCCTTTAGGCTTTATAGGGTTTTGGGTAAATTTGGACAGGCCCCTTTTCTAAACAAATTCGTTATAGCTTCCCAAAGAGTACATTTCAACATGTTTTGATAATTATTGACCTAATGAATTTTAGAGAATTGTACCAAAGCGTTTTTTTTTTTCCAAACTGAGCGGAAAACCTAGGGCTAGTTCGCAAAAGTAGGTGTTCTACATATTCTCGATCATTTCACAAACAATTTGATTGACAGCAGTAAAACAGGTCAAACAGGCCCACAGAGTTTCGTTCCCATCAGTCTCCATTAACCTTGTCTAACAGGTGCTCAAACTTCGTTGGCCAATGTCCTTATAGACCTGTGTTGCACTCTGAGCCACAACAGTGCACAGCAGTTTTCATGTTGATAGGACAAATGATTGTGCAGTTATAGCCATTTTTGAGGTTTTCCCTCTTATAGCGCCAACAAGTGGCCGAGTTCCACGATTTTTTTCCCTGTGACCTCAGATTGAGCTCTTACAGAAGTGTTCTGAGTTTGGCTAAGATACCTGATTCTGTTCAGGGGCCAGTGGCATAAACTTAGCCTCTATGTTAAGATAATGTCTTAACAAGAAGTTTGACCAACCAGCAGTTAACTAAGGGGTAATCAGTCTTATATTTTGGATTCAACTTAGACTATTCTAAGTGTTTATGTAACTGAATTTTAAAAGTTTTAACCAGTCTTTAAGAAAAAAAAATTGGAAGACTAACTTTTGAGACTAGTCTAAACCTTTTAGGCAACCGACCCCAGGAGTTATAGGCATTTTACATTAACGTTTAGGCGCCCCTTTGTGACGGTGAGTCGAAAGTTACAATTTTTTAATAATTATTGATATTCACTCTCCAGAGAATCCCTCAGGTGAAAAACCTAGGACTAGTTTGCAAAAGTAGGTTTTTCAAAAAATCCAAAATACCCGAAAATTTTGACTGACGGTTTAGGAGTTATGAGCCATTTCGTACTTTTGATTGCTGTAGCGCCCCCATCGGGCCAATTGGCGCAAGCCTTGGTCATGCTGTTGGCGGTGTGAGTACTACCATCCCTCCAAGTTTCAAGTCTCTATGATTAGAGACGTGATATGTGAACGGCTCTGTCATGCGAGCACTAAACAGCGCTGTGAGATCCAGTGTGAAACACTTCAGCGATGAACACAAATGACTCAATGTGGTTCCAATGTGGTTCAAACTAGTTTAAAGCTGTGTGCAACTAGACAGTCAGAAGGCTTTTCAACCTACACATTGCGATAATTTACCATGGATTTACTGTAGTAACACTCACTGCACCATTGTATTGTGGCAGCAATGTGGGATATTCACATTGAATTTTATTACAGGAAATGGTATATAATTAGAGTATGTATGTATTTGTGATTAAGCTATAGCATGTGTGCCTTTATACTGAATGTTTTTAGACTACCGTTTTTCATACAAATAGGCTACCTATAAAACCATGTAGTTATATTTTTTACCATGGCATTGAGGTACCATTATGTGTGGTTTTAACTGTGTTTCAGAATAAGTTTAACCATATAAAACTGAGGTTGCTACAATTTTCACAAATGTTACTGATTGATAATGAACAAAAATGTACCTCTGCATCTTCAAGCTACTATCAAATGTGCATTTCTATAAGACAAAAAAGTGATATTATTATTATTATTATTATCATCAGACAACCCAAACCTATTTCTTGATTTAAAACAACATAACTCATTAGAACATGCAGAAATAAATGTTTCTATTTAGATATTTATTTTGTTAAGGAAAATTAATGGTCTGGTTTCTACAACTTTCACTTTGGAGCGAAAATCTGACTTTAAACTTGAAAGAAATAAAGATTTGACATTTATTGTGATAATTATCGATATCGACTGATATGAAAAAAACTGAGCACTAAACAGCGCTGTGAGATCCAGTGTGAAACACTTGAATTCAGCGATGAACACAAATGACTTGGCTTGATGTGTGTTTAAAGCTGTGTGCAACGAGACAGTCAGAAGGCTTTTCAATCTACACATCGCCATCATTTACCATGGATTTACTGTAGTAACACTCACTGCGCCATGGTATTGTGGCAGCAATGTGGGATATTCACACTGAATTTTATTACAGGAGTAATGGTATATAATTATAATATGTATGTATTTGTGACTAAGCTATAGCATGTGTGCATTTATACTGAATGTTTTTAGACTACCGTTTTTTATACAAATAGGTTACCTAAAACCATGTAACTGTTAGTTATATTTTTTTCCATGATATTGAATACCTGAGGTATCATTATCATTATCAGACAACCCAAACCTGTTTCTTGATTTGGAACGATATAACTCATTAGAACATGCAGAAATTAATTTTTCTATTTAGATATTTATTTTGTTAAGGTCTGGTTTCTACAACTTTCACTTTGGAGCAAAAATCTGACTATAAACTTGAAAGAAATAAAGATTTGACATTTATTGTGATAATTATTGATATCGATTGATATGAAAAAAAATTGTGATAATTTTTTGCCCATATCACCCAGCCCTAGTTTTACATGAAGATTGCTGATCCTTGGCCATTCTAACAATTACCTTAGGGTTTCAGCACTATGCGCTTGAACCCAAATCATTTCAGATTCTGTACATCTCAAAAACTGAACCAGTGTAAACATGCTTACTGCTTGGCTCAACTCATTTTTCCACAAAGATTCTTAGACTGCTTCCTTCATGCACTGTAAAAATATTTTCATTCACATAAATAAAAAAATTTTTAGGGTAATGGTTCACATCTAGATTTTATAATTTTAGCCAATGAAAAATAAATAACTTGCCCTAAACAATATTTTCTATGTCTATGAAAACTATTTTATAAAACTTGACACAAAGTATATTTTTCTTGTTGAACAAAGTCAATTAATTTAAATTTTTTTTGTTTAGATCAAAATAATATTGTTTAGAACAAGTTATTTATTTTTCATTGGCTAAAATTATAAAATATAGATGTGAACCATTACCCTAAAAATTTTTTATTAGTTGAATGAAAACATTTTTATTACATCTACATCAGTTGTTTTACTATTCCAGTTTGTTGAACTATAAAATTAAGAAAAACAACATATGCAATGTTATATGCAATATTCTGTTTTATTTTAATTCAATTCCAAATGTTAATTTAAAAACACAACAAAACGTTTTTCTGAAAACATTTCCACATAAAACATGAAAACGCTAGTTTAACAAACTTTTTATGGTTTTATTCCACTCCCAGTTCACAATTTTTGCAGTACTGAATTTTAGGTGCTAACTCACCTTTTCTGAGGTTGAGCATTACCTGCTGAATAAAATATAAAGTGCTTTTCATACACTTAGTACAGGTGCAGGGCATAAATCAGTCTGAAAACAATGGACACAGAAGGCCTGAGATCAGTCAGTCCATCCATTACAAAATTTTCTTCCAAGATGATTTCCACTCTAGATGGGTTTTGAGCTGTGGACTTTCTTGGTCTGTCTTGTCAGCTGCATCCTAACAGAGGAAGAAACAGATTGACAAAGACATTATGAATAATTATGAGTTCTACAAGGACATGAACGCTTTTCCCAAGTTAGAATCTTGTAATTATGGCGATTGCAACATGGGATGAATGCACTTACATACCTGGTTTACTGTAAAAAGAGCTGGCCTTTGAATTATCATCTGGGTGATGTCAGGCTTGTCATTGACAACTTTTCTGTGAAGAGCAAAAGTTTGTAAAAGAGCAAGTTAGTCTTTACAAGGGCATCTGACTTAATGGTTTGCATTTAATTGTGCCGTGTGCTAGTCAATAAAGTGATCATCCTCAGAGTCAGAACAGGGGGCTGTTTCATAAAAAACGCTAAGAAAAGCAGGGAAAAAAGTCCAAAACCTGACTTGAAATAACCTAACAAATCGATCAGGACTAAAGCGGTTTCATAAACGACAATTTAAGTTCACGCAATCTCACTAAATTGATCCAGATTCAGTGAGTCAAAATAATGTCAGCCCTTATGTCAATCATAGATCAAATCGATACACCATGGCAAACAGCAATATATTTGTGTTGTTTAATGCATTTAAGACGTGGTGTTTTCCCCAGTGCATAGCGGACATGACACACAATACACTGAATACAGTCGGTTGTAGCCTATATTTTTATTTATTGGATTTATTTAAGTTGCATTTTTTTGTATACTTTTATTTTTGGACTGGTAATAAAGTCAAATAATTGTATGTGAGAGACAAAGGGCTTACCTTAGCCTGACAGTTAGCCTGCTCTGGACCTGGTTAGTT
This sequence comes from Labeo catla, assembly GCA_012976165.1. Taxonomy (NCBI): domain Eukaryota; kingdom Metazoa; phylum Chordata; class Actinopteri; order Cypriniformes; family Cyprinidae; genus Labeo; species Labeo catla. Next base: position 173,918 of record VONZ01000812.1, on the reverse strand, counting down.
TCCCAGCATAAGTTGCCAGAGTTACTGAGCTTGATCTATGGTAAGTTTGCTTTCTGAAACCAAATCAAGTGACAGTAAGTCAGACTAACTGAAATAATTCTGGCTTATTTGGTAAACCTGTTTCATGAAACAGCCCCCAGGTCTCAGTTAATCCACGACATACAGCTGATCTGGAGTTTTGGTATAAATGTTGTATAAGTGTACAGATTTTGTGCATAAAGTGATTTAAATGTATGTACATGTCTGATGTAAACAAAAAAATTATTCCGTTCTTGTATAAGTTTTGTGTTTGAAAACAGAGACAAGGTTTCACAGACAGGGCTTATCTTAAGTCAGGACTATGCCTTAGTTAAATTAGGATATTTAAATAACTTTTATAAAAAGGCCCTAAAAACTTTACTGGTGTGCATCTTGAGACAAGACAATGGCACTGACATATTTTAAGATGTGTCAGTAAAGATATTTTCAGTTAAGACTGCTTGAACATGCATTTTAGTCTGAGACTAGCCTTAAGTCTTGTCTGTGAAAACGGGGGTATAATGTTTAACACAGCTGTGCTCTCTTATAACAGTTATGTGGATCATACTTACACTTCCAACGCATCTCTTCTATTTCTTGTTCCCTCCAAAACAAGACAGTCATTAAGAGGGCTCTCAGCCTAGATAGAACAGAAGTATATTCATCAGTTTATGTATTTATACCGTTAATTAACTTAAACGTACTCTTTCAAACAATAGCCATGTCTCAAATAAACGTGGTAAATTATTGCACTCACCATATTAGCTCCACCATTGTCTCTCCTCCGCTGAAATCGCGGCTGCGGTATGAGTAAAACCAGTTTACACTCCTCACAAACAACTTCGAGTGAAAAAAAGGAATAGGCGAAAAAAACGTCAAGCTTACTCGCTGGTCCGGCGTTCAAGCGCGGGTCTGTCCGCTGCAGGCGAGTGAGAAAACGAACTAGCTAACGGAGAATGTCCCATCATTTAAACAAATAATTTTTGCCGAGCACAAACAGATTTTTCGTGGGAAAGAAAGAACGATACAATGTAAATAGCGGAAAAGAACGTCCATAGAACTTTCTAAAACAAAATTTCCACCTTCTCATCCAAAGCTCCTTGAACTCTCACAGCGGCGGAAATAGCGTCGGTAACCGACTCTCAGCACCAGTGTGGGTGAGGCGTGGTCAGGAGATGAATTAATAATTTTAATTTAAGTTAATTAACTTAACCTTGATATTTTACATTCGTCAAAACAAAATTTTAGTTGAGCTCTCAATTAAAAATATTTATATTTAACAATGTTTTGAACTAAAAAAAATATATTATTTGAAAAATAAAACAAAAAGTTGTAAACTGAATTGAAAGACAAATTATTAATTGGATGAGGAACTGCTTGAAAAACTTTTTTCAGTGTGAGTCACACAACCCTGTATTCACCCAAACAACAATTCAAAAACAGTGAAAGCTTGTATTTCCAGTACTTCAATAGTATTGTGTGTGTGATGCCATGCCCTGTATACAGTACAAACAATACTTCTGAAGGGGTTAATATTGAAGTTCAATGCTTGTTTTAGCAATTAAATGAATTTGACTTTCTTCAGTTCTGAATACTCCTTTCATGCGTGAGAAGAGAAAAACAGACATGAAGTGACAGAGATGAGTAATAGCAGAGAGGTGGATGAGTTTGAGTGGGTGTTCCTCATCCAGTGCTTTGGGGGGGTGTGTGAAAATGTTAAACACCAAAGCCTATAAGTACGCACGTCTCTGATGCACACACAGTTGCTGATTGACATCAGACACGAAACATGAACTTCCTGAAGGGAGCAGCGGATGGGCAGGTGGACAAGGTAATCGATCAGGCTGGTAAGTTGAAAACTTACTTTATAACCTTGCATTTTTGAAAATGAAACACCTGAAATGTATGCCTTGAAAACTAATGTAAGCAATTAAATTAACTGCAAGAAGTGCTAGTAATATCTGTAATTTACAGCTTACTTTGTACAGACATGATCATTAACTCTTGTAAATGTTACATCAGCTGATGTTGCCAAAGAGAAAGTTGGAGCATTGATAGGAGGAGACAAGAAAAAGCCAGGAGGTGCAAAAGACCAGAAAGGCGCTGGAGGTAATTTTAGTTTTCTTCGATAGGAGACCTTGGAAAAGGTACCTAAGTCTTATTGTATTTATCCAGTCTGAAACTCTCTGATCAATACATTCTGTCTGTAGGCATTGGTGATGCGTTGAGCGGCGCAATCGGCAAAGCTGCTACAGACGCTGCACCAAAAAGTGCTGCTGATCAGGCTATGGACATTGGGAAGAACCTGTTCAAGTGAGCCTGTATACTTTAAACATAACTTTCTCACTCATCACTGGACTCTAACTGGACCTGAAGAACCTGCATATTTTAAACTGTATATGGCAGCACTGAATGTTTCTTCAGAAGCTGTATGTTTTATGTCATCTTAAACCAAGCATATATTTAATATATTTGAGAATATATATGAAACAAGCAATGCATATATTTCTGTTTTCTCCACCTTTGAGATTTGTAAATTTAAAAAAAAAATCAGAATGCATTTCTATAAAATGCACACATTCATAAATATGCTTTAGTGAAAGTTATTTATAAATATTAGTTACACAAAGCCAATAAAATTGATGCTTAACATGATGGAAATAAAGAAGTTAAGAGCTGTTCCTCAGTGGGAGATTGAGTTAGTTTACATGGTTAAGTGTTTTTCTTTTTTGAATGCTTGAAATGATTTCTGTATTATTGTCAAACATGATGTCATATTTTAAGATAAGACAAACCTTGCTAATACCACAAAACATTACAGAATTAATAAAATCCATTACTACTACTTGTCCTGGTGTTTGTGCTGTTGCTATCTCACTAAAATTATGTCAGTGCCTCGTGGATTTACTTCAGGAATTAATTTTGTACAGTTAAAGCGGCGTTAAAAAAATAATAAAGGGGAAAACCTTATAAATGGACTACATAGTGCGTTCAAGTCACGTCTGATAGATCACGAGTTTAAAACACACGAACGGCAACTGAAAGTTTACAAACAGGATACTGCGTTTTTTCTTAGAGCTACAATTGAATAGTTTTCATTTTCAATAAAATTAGCTAGGTTGCATGTACAAAATGGTAATAGTGTACACTTCCGTCCATCCACCTCATTTTTCTTGAGAGTGTGCGCTGACTGTAAAATTTGGCTTTCTAGCTGTATCTAGCTGTACAAAACAACTCGTTTTGCTGCTTGATATTGCAGAGTGGTGTGTTTTGCCATATTATTTTAATCTGTTATGTTAATTATGAACATACTGATTTGTAGTGCTAACAGTTTTACCTTTTAAATAGCATCTAACAAACCGGAAGTAGGCTTACTTTCGTGTTGAAGAATAAGGTGGATAACGATTCAGTTTACAGCACTTTCCTGAACTGAAAAAAAAAAAACCTATACAAAAACAAACCTGATGCACATCAGTAATTATTTTGTAAAAGTAGAGTTAAAAGACAAGAGAAATGTTTTAGAAAATCCTTTTTTTTTATCACGAAGTGATTTATTCCCAAGAAAACATTTTTCTTCCAAAAGTTTTAACGAGAAAATGTCCAAAACAAAGTTTAAAAACAGTACCTACACTAATTCTCTGCTTGCTAAAAAAAATAAATAAATAAACCCAAAAAAAAAAACAGCTAAAACCAGCCTAAGCTGGTTGGTTGGTGTTAGCTGGTTTTAGCTGATCTTCCAGGCTGGCTAGACTGGTCAGGCTGGTTTTAACTGCTTGTTCCAGTTATAAAGTTAATAGGTGGTAAAGATACGCATGAGCAGTATCAATTAAGATATTACCCTAATATTTCACCTGCCTGAATGGAAATAAGAACAAACACGAATGTTGTCAAGATTCTTGCCATGGAAATCCTGGTTCGGTTTGGCCAACTCTTCTCCTCCATTTTTTATAACTTTTGCCAGTCTACACCAAATGTTTTTCCTGGTCTGACCAATTGGCACAGCCCAAAACATGACAATAATTACCCATTTTTATCAATAATCAGCTAAATATGCGAGTTTTGTTCAGTCCAGTGCCACCGATATGGCCGATCGATGACTTTGTGAAAACACTCTATAGTTACACCAGAGTAGTTACATCATTTAAAATCCACCCTTATTTAAATGAATTTTCAGTCTGAATTATGACAGTGGGAACGGGAAAATGAACTACATAATAGGGATATTTATTTACAAGAATGTGATACATGTGGTATATTAGTGACACTGAGGAAAAAAAATACAACAGAAAATAAATTATGATAATTTGTTTTATTCTCAACAAAAAAGGCAATACAAATTTCCAAAACATAGTTCCATATGTGGGTGCAGCTAAGCTTGGCGAGCAACTTTAACTCTCATTTAAGCGCGAGCGCCCCGGGTCCTCTAGGTTTATCAACTAGCAGATCTCTAAAAGTTAAGGGGTTTGAACTGCCTCAGATACAAAAAAAAAAAATCTGTACCGAAATATACTGCACATTGCCAGCTAGAACTTTATTACATCTCTAGGTCAAAACATTGAGATGAGGAGAATCATGGCTGGGTTTCCCTTTGTGTGATCCACTACATGAACAAAAAAAATAATTCCTCTGAGTATAAAACTTTTGCTCACAGGTGTAAGGCATCTTTAACGCTCTTCATTACTGTAGCAATAACCATCTTTAAATGGTCTGCAAGAACGAACAATAAGAATAAAGTAAATAAAACCTACCAAGACAAAAACGCACCAAGTTGAAGTAATATTTTGAGGTGAGAGGAAACTGTGCCAACATGACAAAACAACAGTGCGCTACAGCTGTGTCTGAAGAGGATCACGTTAGTTTACCACAGACCAATACAAAAATCAAGGACAAACTAAACAAGTTACAACAATTATTGGCGCCAGGTTGTTTTGAGACTACGTCACATACAGCAAAGCAGTAAAAACTGCAGCCTCAGAACAGAATAAACCGCTTTATAGTTATCTCATGAGGACGGAGCTTCTGGGACATGACAGTGTTATAATAGAGGAAACAGGGGTTAGGCTGATGTAAACTCTGATATATGTTAAAAAGGTTGTGGAGGGGGATTGAGAGGCTGATGGACGTTTTTGTCTTCTTTCTGCAAAGGGAATTTTGTCATTTATGTAAAGGTCAGGCCAGCCTCATTGTACACTTTGAAGACCTTCTCGATGGCATTGACGTAAGCTGCTGTCCTCAAATCCAGGCCAAGGTTGTATTTGTTTGCCGTGCGCATAATTTGCTGCAAAGGGAAAATATAACTATGTGAATACAGGTTTGACTACATTAAAGCATGAACGATAAACATTAAGATAAACAAAAACAACATTTGTGCAATGGGCAAGGTGTTTTTTTTCTTTGCATGATGCTCATACCACACTAGACTCAAATCTGCCTGAAGCGAGGGCTGAACATTGTGGACGAGTTAAAATTATCTTCCAACTGTTTTATGACAACACAACCCTGTTATTAAGCAGCTGAGGTGGAGTCAAGTACCTGGTGTTGTTTTACAAACATGATTGTGTGTCAGCTTCAACATGCAAATCTTTTCAATAATATTAAAAGAACGTACCCTGGCCGACCTCTCCATGGTGTAGGCAAGACCAGAGTGCACAATGTCCTTCTCTGAGGCACCCTGCATGACAAAACACATCACATCACATCAATGAACAAGCATGATATGAGGATTAAAAACTGCTGATCTTGGAGATCTTCCAAAGCTTTGTTCACACATCAAATAAATCCAGTTTGTTTAGGACATTTAATTCAATTTGTTAAGATAGACTGACTGCACTGTCATTCTGTAAGCAAAGAAATCTAGTCATTTTCTGATATGTCGACATCAGTTTTTGAACTTATAGGGATAATTCACCCAAAAATGAAAATTACCCCATGATTTATTTACCCTCAAGCCATCCTAGGTGTATATGACTTTCTTATTTTAGACGAATACAACCGGAGTTGGCTCTTCCAAGCTTTATAATGGCAGTGAATGGCTGTTGAGATTTTGAAGCCCAGAAAAGTGCATCCTTCCATCATAAAAAGTACTCCACTTAACTTAGGGGGTTAATTAAGGCCTTCTGAAGCGAATCGAGAAAAATATCCATATTAAAAACTTTATAAATTGTAATCTCTAGCTTCTGCTATGAGAAAGCTACACTACAACTACATCCTACATCATCTGCTGGAACGAAACTCAGTTAGCAAAAGCTAGAGATTACAGTTTATAAGGTTTTAAATATACATATTTTTCTTACACAAATGCATTGCTTCACTTTAGAAGATCTTTATTAACCCCCAAATCTGTGTGGAGTACTTTTTTATACGATGGATGGATTCACTTTTTTGTGTTTCAAAAACTCAACCACCATTCACTGCTATTGTAAAGCTTAGAAGAGCCAGGACATTTTTTTAATATAGGTTAGATTGTATTCGTCTAAAAGAAGCAAGTCATACACACTTAGGATGGCTTGGGGGTGAGTAAATCATGAGGTAAATTTATTTTTGGGTGAACTATCTCTTTAAGCTCAGCATTTTTTTTTGCTGTTTTGCTGGCTACAGTCACTAAATAAACTAGAAATGGTTATGCCAAAAAATAAAAAATCCGCTTTAAAAAAAAAAAAGTACAATAAACAAAATACATTAACTAAATACAGTTGAGGTCAAAAGTTTAAATACACCTTGAAGAATCTGCAAAATGTGAATTATTTGACCAAAATAAGAGGGATCATACAAAATGCATGTTCTTTTTTAGTTAACACTGACCTGAATAAGGTTTTTGTTACATAAAAGACATTTTACATGTAGTCCACCAGAGAAAAATAACTTACAAAAATTACCCCGTTCAAAAGTTTACATACACTTGATTCCTAATACTGTGTTGCTACATGAATGATCCACAGCTGTGTTTTTTGTTTAGTGATAGTTGTTCATGAGTCCCTTGTTCGTCCTGAACAGTTAAACTGTCCTCGCTGTCCTTCAGAAAGATCCTTCAGGTCCCACAAATTATTTTTTTCAGCATTTTTGTGTATTTGAACCCTTTCCAACAATGATTGTATGATTTTAAAAATCCATATTTTCCACACAATCCACACTGAGGACAACTGAGGGACTCATATACAACTATCACACAAGGATCAAATGCTCACTGATGCTTCAGAAAGAAACACAGTGCATTAAGAGGCAAGGGTTAAACTTTTGCACAGAATGAAAATGTGTACATTTTCCCTATTTTACTTAAATATCACTTTTTTTTCATTTAGTACTGCCCTTCAGAAGCTACAGAAGATACTTACATGTTTCCCAGAAGATAAAATAAGCTAAATTTACCCTAATATTCAAAATCCAAAAGTTTTCACCCCCAGGCTCTTCACACCAAAACACATAAAACATGGTTCAAATACACAAAAAAAAGTTGAAAAACTAAAGAATTTGTGGGACCTGAAAGATTTTTCTGAAAAACAGCAGGCAGTTTAACTGTTCAGGACAAACAAGGGACTCATGTACAACTATCACTAAACAAAAAAACAACTATGGATCATTCAGGTAACAACACTATTAAGAATTAAGTGTATGTAAACTTTTGAAAGGGGTCATTTTTATAAATTCAGTTATTCTCTGACGTGGACTATATGTCCATAATGTTTTTTTTTAATGTGAAATATCTTATTCAGGTCAGTATTAATAAAAAATAACATGCATTTTGTATGATCCCTTTTATTTTGGTAAAATAATTAACATTTTGCAGATCTGCAAGGTGTATGTAAACATTTGGCCTCAACTGTACATGCATAAAACTAAAAAAAAAAAAAAATCAGATTTTATCAGTGTAGTCAACATCTGGTATATCAACATCAGCTAACATTCTTCTCAAACTATGATTCACAAAATTTACTTTCACTAAATATATGTGTGTACGTACACACACACACACAAACAAACAAGGCAAAGACTGTAAACCATTACGGACACTTACAGCTACACGGGCCTGGAAATCAGCAGTGGGGACAATGGGGATGGGGCCACCCTGCTTTCCAAACTTCCTTTCAAGACTCTCTTGCACAGACACTGGACAAAAGAAAAAAAAAAACAGATTGATTAATTATTCAAATAAAACTTAAAGACAGTTTTTAATGTTTATTATCTTAAACTGGAAGTTTGTTCTCCACTGATTTGTGTTAACAGAGACAAATTTTTACCACCACCACACTGTAATGTTAACAGTCAACTTTACTTCAGTAACACTGACATATCTCTTCAAAATCAGCTTCATTACTCTGGTTTCCATCCCATCTAATTACTGCAAATTAACATTAACATATCCTTTTTTGCAGGCTTTGACATCTGGATGTCAATTAAATTGGTGTCACAAAGACAGAAAGACAAAGAGAAGCTGTGCCATGTGATCCAGCACATACAACACAAAATAGCAGGGGCGGTTCAAACTCTACTGTAAGAAACACGGTCACACCCTGCCGATCACAGCCTCGCATCAGGCCTGCCTGCATGCTAAGATTAAGTGCCAAAAGGGAGGGAGTGATGCAAGGAAAGGGAAACAGGAAAAACAAGAACATACAAGTTGCTACAAAAAAAACATTCTAAAGAGATAAAGATGCTTGCTGGCAGACAATAGCTTTGAATAATACAATGATGCCTGAAGTCTATTGATTTAATGCTGCTACTGTTTGAGTGACTGAGGTTGACAAGATGCTGTAGAGCAGCTAAACACATACTCAGCAGGTGGTAGTTGGAGTCCCTCTCATATTTGAAGGTCAGACGACCGTAGCTGACGTGGTTCAGGTTCTTCAGCCACTCAAAGTAGGAGACTGTGACACCTCCAGCGTTCAGATACATGTCCTGCATATCAAGATATAAATCATTATTCCCATTTCTATTTTCCTAAAGCATGACAGAGTTTGAGAGAATGTCGTTTTCTTACTGGAATGACCATGATGTTCCTCTCTAAGAAGATCTTGTCAGCATCTGGTGTAGTGGGACCATTAGCACCTTCAGCAATAATCTGAATCAATAAAAAGGATATGTTCAGCATTGCTGAAGAGCATTTAAGCATAATAAGCACATCTGGATGATGCTGTTGGTGTCAGACCTTAGCTTTGATATTGTGAGCGTTCTTCCTGGTCAGCTGTTTCTCTCCGGCTGCAGGGATGAGGATATCACAATCAGCTTCCAGAATGTTTCCCTCATATGGCTGAGAGTTGGGGAAGCCCACAATGGTGCCGTGTTGCTAAAGAGAAAACACAAACATGTTTCAAAAAACAATTTAAACACAAAGAATGGCAAAAACTCAGAGATTTAGAAAACCAATTGTAAATGGATCCTTAACTGACCAATTTGTAGTCCTCCAGCTCTTTGGGGTCCATGCCGTTGGGGTTCCAGATGCTGCCATCGATTTCAGCAATTCCAACACACTTGGCTCCGTAACGGTGGAGGTAACGCATGGAATGCAGACCCACGTTACCGAAACCCTGCATGACAGGATAAGAAACTAGGATTAGTTGTGGTAAAAACAATCCTGTTTTTTTTTTTGTGGAAATGGCGCCCCCGTGTGGTTTCATTTAGTGTAGTCTAGCTATCAATGGTTCCCAAACGCAAACGGTGAACGTGATTTCACCAAGTACAATATGTTCCTGGATCAACATCCTTGTTCATCTTGGATCAACATTTCAATCAGCTAATAAGAATTAAGGATTAACTTTTCAGGAAATCTCAGTTTTAGGCTTATAATCAGAGTTAGATTTTTCTAAACCCTTGTTAATCAGCTATCATTTCCCTCTGACATTAGGAATAAATTATGATTAGGGTTAGGTTTAGGGGTAAGGATTGGGTTAAGTCTATATTTTTGGAGAGTAATGTTGATCCAGGAACATGTCTTACTTGGCAAAATCACGTCGACCGTTCTTAAACAGGCATGTTCAGCTTCCAAGAGAGCCTTTAGGATGACTAAAAAGTATTTAAATAAATAAATTACTATTAATATATTTATAAAAGAAACGGTGCCCCGTGTGGTTTGATTTAACGTAGTCCAGATAGGAATAGTTTTCAAATAAGCTTCCCAAACTTTAAAGAGAGCCTTTAGGTTGACTAAAAAAAATATTTAAATGATTTAATTATTACTCATTTATTAAAAAAGAAATAGCGCCCCCGTATGGTTTAATTAATGCTAGTCTAGATATGAATAGTTTTCATATAAGCGTCTTAAATTTCCAAGAGGGCCCTTAAGATGACTAAAAAGTATTTAAATGAATAAATTATTTAGTCATTAAAGAAATGGTGCCCCCGTGTGGTTTGATTTAGCGTAGTCTAGCTATAAATAGTTTTCAAAAATAAGCGTCTTAAACTTTCAACAGAGACTTTAGGATGACTAAAAAGTATTTAATAATTTATTATTAATTTATTATTATTTATTTATTTAAAAAAGAAATGGCGCTCCCGTGTGGTTTAATTTAACGTGGTCTAGCTATGAATAGTTTTCAAATAAGCATCTCAAACTTTCAAGAGAGCCTTTAGGATGACTAAAAAGTATTTAAATTAATTACAAAGAAAGAAATTGCTCCCCCTTGTGGTTTGACTTAGCATAGTCTAGCTATCAATGAATCTCAAACAGACGTCTTAAACTTCCTAAGATGACTAAAAAGTATTTAAATTAATATATTATTATTCATTCATTAAATAAGAAATGGCGCCCCCATGTGGTTGGATTTAGAATTAAAATTGCATGCTAAAACAAGCATCTCCGGCTGTTAAGATGCCTTAAAAGTATTTCAATTAATACATTTGTATAATTTTTTTTAAATATTAGAACTCAGAAGACATGCAAAACCATGATGGAACCTAAATTCTTACATCTTATTACAATAATAAATAATCAAATAAAAATATTTATTTTCCCCATCTTTGATAACTGTTGTTTTTAATTAAAGAACATACAGATCTCGAATCTTCTCACAAACGGAATTGTGATTAATTAATTCAAAGTGTCAATTCAGCCAAAAATGAAAGTTCTGGCATTAATTACTCACCCTCATGTTGTTCCAAACCTGTAAGAACTTCATCCATCTTCAGAACACAAAAATTAATATATGTCCTTACTAACTTTCTGAGCCTTGGAACGTGTCAGTTGCATTGCTGTCTATCTAGGGTCAGAAAGCTCTCGGATTTGATCAAAAATATCTTCATTTGTGTTCTGAAGATGAATGAAGGTCTTACAGCTTTGGAACAACATGAGGGGTGAGTAATTAATGCCAGAATTTACATTTTTGGGTAAACTAACATCAATACTCTTAAGAAAAGAGGTTTGAACAAAAGCATCTCTGTCATAATTACAACAGAAATACTGGAAATAGCTTATACTTGGAAGCCTATTTACCTCATCAACGGTATTTCTAGCAAGATGTCAAGTCGAAAGGGAAATGCATATGGCTGCTCAGTGCTCACATTACAAAAGGACAAACGGGAAGCAGTCATACCAACTCAGAATTATGTAACCCACTTCTCTCCCGAGGCTTTGTTTGATGCTAATGACTAGGCTATCTCTTTTCTGTGCGGCTCTGAATCCGTAACACGTGACATAACATTGTCTTGTCGCTACACATGGCAGTAAATCTTTAGAAAGAAAATGTAATTTGTGAGGCAGTAATCCCAGAGCAACAGTCGATGAGAAGCCCTTCCCCCATACTACGGGCTGCACTGATTGATTTTAAGAGTTTCGAGCACACTGTGATTAAGACCGAAATTCATTAGAACCCAAAGACTGCAACAAAACAACTCTAAATCTTAATCCTGGAGAATAAACCTGCAGGTTCATGGTAAAGTCAACAGATTTCACAGCTGTGAAGCAGAGCAGAGATTTGCTGTATTTGCAGTGGGATTCTTACAGCACGTGATTTAAAGGAACTGAGATGTACTTGATGCTGACATATGATTAACTCTTCCTTTTTGGTGTCAGCAGATGTATATTTAGTCAGCAAATTATTTCAGCCCAAAATGAAAACTGAAATCATTTAGTTACAAACTGATATTACGTTCTTATGTGCCACACAAAAAGCTTAATTTTTGTATAATATTAACAGTGCTTCTTTCCATAACGTGAAAACTAATTTTGATCAGTGGAAGTTATGTTGCTAAAATTACTAAGTAGTCCATATGAATTACTAAGACAATAAAACCAGTCATAAGGGTAATTTTTTGACATTGAGATTGAGATTTATAATATATAAGCTTTCCATTGATGTATGGTTTGTTAGGTTAGGATTTATTTGGCAGAGATACAAGTATTTGAAAAAAAGAACAAAAAAAAAAAAAAAAAATAGAAAATAGAAAAAAAAAAAATCTAAATATTGAGAAAATCACCTTTAAAGGAGCCCAAATGAAGTTCCTAGCAATGCATATTATTACTAATTAAAATTAAGTTTTGATAGATTTACTGTAAGAAATTTACAGAATATCTTCATGGAACATGATCTTTTTTTAATATCCTTATGATTTCTGGCGGAAAATAACAATCAATAATTTTGATCCATATTCTTGCCTATTGCTACAAATATACCCGACTGGTTTTGTGGTCCAGGGTCACATATTTAAAGTCTTCTGAAGTCATACAATAGCTTTCTTTTTTTTTTAGCTCAAACATTCCTGATCACAATAGGGATGTGCGATAACGACAAAAAAATTCTCTCTCGATATTTTCAGGAATTTTGCCAATAATGATAATTAGACGATATTTTGCAGAGTATGTTTTTGTGCAGGTTTATATTCTGTGCAGTGGTTAGTTTGCAAAAGTAACAGAAATGAACTTTTCCAAAAAGTTTAAAATAGGTAATTTTTACCTTAATGAGGCCATTTTTTCCTAACCTATTAAATGTATGCATCATCTTAAATAGTAAGACAATATAGGGCTGTTACCAATCAAATAAAATCAATATCAATAAAATTTGTATTTGCAATGCAGAGGTGGCACAGAATCTGCATCTGAAGTGGCATTTAGAAGCATTCATACAAGCCCCTTTTACACAGCGCATTGATTCCCAAAAATTGCCGGAAAATTGATTGATTAATCCCAGAACCAATGCCGTAAAGCCTATGTCATAGTGATGACTCCTCACTATCCGCGCTAAACCGGAGATTGTTAGCCAGTTTAGTGGAACGGAACGTGTCGCACTACACGTCACATCCTAATGTCTTTACGGGATCTTTAGCGGTTGTGTGTGAACGCACGCATATACTGTTTAATGCAGGACATGAATGCAGTTAAATGCTAAATACTGTTTAAAAAACAAAACATGCAATAATGATATTTGAAATGATTTTGGAAATGTAAACCTAAAATCGCCAGTAGGTGGCAGTAAATCACTGCATGACTGAGTCATTCATTCATTCAACCGATTTATTCAAAAGGCTGATTGATTCAGTAAGGAAATGTCATGGTGTGTTGCTCAGAGAAGCACAACAGTTCTGCTGTGGCTTTGTTTTAAACTATTTATATATGACACCAATGACAAAATAGAGCAGCAGCAGCAATTGTGTCTAAAATATCAATATAAAAGTCAATAAATTGTAACTTTTTTACTGGACTGTTTTATAAAATCAAGATCACATTTTCAGTCATACTGATATTTATAAAAACGTCAGTCACTTTTGGTGTGATTTTAACTATGTCAGATTATTTTAATATAAAAGTCATACAGGGAAATTTTTGCACCCTTATCTTGAATTTTGGGGGATTTCTAAATGTGTTTTAACAGACTAAATTACGCAATGAAATGTGTGTTTTTGTTTGGTTTTTGCGATATACTCGACAACGTCAAATCACAAATAGCTTAAAAATTACGATATTATCATAGACGATATATATCGCACACCCATAGGTCACAATAAGCTTTCGTTGCATAAAAAAGAGCAGCATGAACATTCTGCTAAACATCTCCATTTCATATACTTCACTCTACCAGTGAAATTTTACTGTTATATAGAAAACTAAGGTCCAATCATTCAAATATAGTACGAAAACTAGTAAAAGTTTAGTCAAAAGTTAAATGTGTCAGCCAGACTCTGGTCTTTTATACCTGAATGATAAAGGTTTTGTCAGCAAATCCAGGGGTCAGGCCCAGTTTGCTCATGTAGGAGGCTTCATTGATGAAATTCTCAATGCCGTGGAAGACTCCACGACCAGTGGCTGAGATTCTGCCATGGATACCACCCTGGCTAATGGGTTTACCCGTCACACAGGCGTGGGCATTAATGTCCTACAGAGAGAAAGAGAGACAAACAAACACAACAGAAAAATGGACCAATTAGTGTATTGTACTTTCAACTGCAGCAACACACACAAACATTTAAAAAAACACAACAGGGTTAATATAGTTAACTACTATAAAACTAAAACCACAAAAAACATTGTTATCTGACATTAAATGAACACTGACTGAAAAAATGAATTAATGCAGAACCATTAAAGAAACTGACTGTTATGGAAAACATGTTTATTTTTATTTTTTTTTAAATGAAACCTGTTCTGAATAAAAACCAGTGCTTGGTTCTCAACTCAACACTGGTTGTCTGTTTCTCATCCAAAAACACAAGCACTTCTCAGGGCTGTTTAGAGGGTAGGACGAGGACAACATGTGACACAGTAACAACCAGAGCTCTTGCATTGGTGTGAAGGGGTCTAGTGCTGTCATAGAGTACGTGAGAGGCGTCACACTCCAAGCGTAGCTTGCAAGCTTCTCCAAGGGCAGCTGCCATAGCCCTATTAAGTCACTGTATGAGGAAACAGCAGAGACAAGAGACCTGTGCTCTACTCACAGATAACACACAACAGTGGCCAGGGCAGAGATTTGTTGCAGGGGATGGATAAAACCTTAATAACATACTGTATGTATTACAGCAACCTAAATCACATTATATGCATCATAATCAAACACCTGCTGGGCTGAGAAGATTAATCAAAGTATTCATTACTGCTGGACATGTCTGATAAGTTAAAGCTTATGCAACGTTTCCCTCGACTGCACATCTGCTGAGACTGCAGTATTAGCAAAGAGTGATTATTGCCCTTTATAAACTCAACCGTATGATCACCCACTTATATCATCAATCATTTACCGCTCCCTTGTAGAACAGTGAGTTTCGCTTGTGTCCAAAACACACCAGCTTTGGGCCAAGCGACATTTTTTATTTTCATTTTAATTTGTCAGCGACAGCTTGTTTTACCCATTTTTACATTTAGATCAACGTTATAGCTAACTAAAATTACAAAAAAAATGTATTGTATGTTACATAACGTGTTGCATTTTAAGGTCAGGTTGTTTTCCAGGGTGACATTGTGCTTGGACGTGACTGGACTCTTGTCTTCTCCACCACCTGACTTAGCAAAAATCTACCGTCCAAAGGATCCTTTCAGGATTAGTAAAGCTGGATATTGTTTAACACAATCATTACCTTCCCATTTAAAAATATAAAAAAAAAAAAAAAAAAAACCCTTACCATTCTTTTGTTGCCATGGTGACAGTGCTAGTATTGCATTAGAGGATGATGTAATTATAATAAGAGCCCTCTAGGGAGAATAACCCTGACCACAAGCACCACACAGCACATAAAAAGAAAGTCTGTATGATTTGCCCATTTTCATACACCAGTGACCCAGCTTCATTCTCTTTCTGTGCTAGTTAAAGCTGTCATCCAAAATCATATCACAAAAAGGAAAAACACTCTAAAATATGTACATATGTAATAAGAAAGCAAACTGGTTGCTGTTGTCCGTGCAAATGAAGCCTTGACATCCATTTATTAGGGCACAAAGGTAAACATTACACAGTCTGTCATATAGATAGCATTATACTACCAGAGACGGACAAACAAGGGGAGTACGGATGCTGATAAAGATGACGAAAGATTGACTTCTCACAAAAGACTCTAATCACTGTGAACTATTGTTTTTGAAATATTTATTGCTTAAATATCCTTTATGGTATACGTTAACCATTCAATTTGTCAAGGAGTTGACCGATATGTGTTTTTCAGGGTTAATGGCGATTACATATAACCGATATTTTGTCTGGTGCGAAAATGAAAATGAATGTCAAAATTAGGAATAACAAGGGCTCTGACAAAACTTTCTTTATATGCTTTTAAATTATTTTCATCAGCAAATCGGTTTTGAAAATGACGATAACCATAAAAAACTTTAATATCGGTGCCGATAATCGGTCAAAGGGATAGTTCGCCCAAATAAAATGGCATTACAAACCTGTAAGACCTTTATTCATCTTCAGAGCACAAATTAAGGTAATTTTGATGAAATCCAAGAGCAACTGACACGTTCAAGGCCAAGAAAGGTAGCGAGGACATTGATAAAATAGTCCATGTGACACCAGTGGTTCAACTGTAATGTTATGACGCTACAGAAATATTTTTTGTGCGCAAAGAAAACAAAAATGATGACTTTACTCAACAATTTCTTCTCTTCTGTGTCAGTCTTCGACGCACATACACAAGAGTACAACAACGTTGTCTACGCGGGGTCAGAAAGCTCTTAATTTGTGTTCTGAAGATGAACAAATGTCTTACATGTTTGGAACGACATGATTGTGAGTAATTAATGGCTGAATTTTCATTTTTGGGTTAATTATCCCTTTAATCTACAGGTGATAAAAGGGAAAAACCTCAATGGGGGTTTTATCAGCATGGTTAATAATTTAATGAAGTGTTAGAAGAGACAGTTGCTTACAGTGTGGGCAATAGTGTTAGCATAGGTGTCAGCGATCCAGGACATTTCCCTCTCACCAGTGCTCATGTCAGGGGCTGGTACGTCAATGCCAGGTCCTGATTGGAAAGAATGGGGAAGGAGAGAAGGAGGAGATATTTTTACAATTTGTCAGCTGCAGTTGTGTTATGAAAGCAGACGGTGGTCGTGTGACCAGGCATAGGGATTACTCCATGACTGGCACCAGTTATGAACAACTTCAGGGAAAAGTCTTTAAAGAGGCAATGCAACAAATGATCTGAGTAGGCAGCTTGTGTTGTTTTCATGGAGAGCTGGAGTTTCAGTGCCCACGCTGACGCTGTGAGAGTGCACTGCCCTTCCCCCCATACCAGCGCCAGCTGCTTTGGCCAGGAAAACAGGAAGGCATCCAGATAAACAGCTATGCAGGGAGCCTTGCTCCCTGAATACATTTCTAAAAACAGCTTCAAAGGGGGCAGGGAAGCACACAGCGGGAATCATTTTTGACAGCACCAAGGTACCGAAGCTCTTCCGGGTTAAAAGAGCAAGGAAGCAAAGTTAATAAATCCATGAGGATTTCCTGATATCTCCAGAATTGCTGCAATGCACTGCAAAATGTATTTAGCTTTTAAAAAAATTCTCTTATGCTCACCAATGCTGCATTTAACCGATTAATAATGCAGGAGAGATTAATGAAACATGTAAAAACATGGTCCTTCAGAAATCATTCTAATATGCTGATTTGGTGCATATTTATTTTTATCAATGTTGAAAACAGTCATGCTGCTTAATATTTTTGTGAAAACAGTGATATTTGTCAGGATTATTTGATGAATATAAAGTTTAAAAGAACAGCATTTATTTGAAATAGACATTTTTGTGGGAAAAACAAAAACAAGAAATCTAACCCAAACTTTTGGACTGTACTGTAAATTGTGTTATATTTTCCAGAATGCCTTCATATAGGGGTCATGTGTGGTATTTCAAACAGTGTGGTAAATAAGCAGAAATGAATCAATAAACTCACCAATGAATCCCTTTTTGGCCAGCTCAATGGTGAATCTTCTTGTGATTTTCTCCAACTCATTATCCTGAAAAGCACATTCTCAAATTATATTTTTTGCCCCTTATAACAACCATAAAAGCAAACAAAGAATATCCGTGGATGTCTTTCTTTAAAAGACTGCACTTTAAGCACTTCCATTTCCCTAAAGTCATTCCTCTGAGAAACTGTTTAAAAAAAAAATCCTTCAAAACATTGTCAGATTTACTTTAAATGCAGTTGATAAAGAACAAGCTAAAGGTCTAAATGTAAAGAAAGAAAGAAAGAAAGAAAGAAAGAAAGAAAGAGGACCACAAACTCTACACTAAACAGAACAACAGGAAAGATCTACTGCTGCACATTAAAACATCTTTATATTGTGGATTCTTTATTCAGGACTTCAACCAATCAGGGAGCAAGGCCCATTTTAAAGAGAAAGGAGGACAGATGGCATGAAATGTGTTTCCACTTCACTGAGCCTATGAAAAAGGCCAACAAAGCCCACAGACATAATTAAGAATTCTTTCAGGAGTCTGTGTGCTCAGAGTCTAAACATGCGTGTTGCAGGGTACTTACAGAGTAATTCCTGGGGTTGATTTTCACTCCAGCTTTAGCTCCACCAAATGGCACATCTAGAAATAAGACAAATTATGTGTAATCTATGAGGATGAATAATCTTCTGAACTCTAATATAACTCAATGACTTAACTTAAAACAATGTATTTGAGTGCAATATAAATCTAACGCACAATCCAGCAATTTATCAAGTGTATAATTCACCAAAGCTTACCCACAACAGCACACTTGTACGTCATCAAGGAAGCCAAAGCTTTAACCTCATCCACAGACACATCCATGCTGTATCGGATACCTAAAAAGGAAAAGCAAAAGGGAAATGAAACTGGATGTAATCACAGCCATTACAATGAGTCAACTGGCTACCAAAACCTCGGCAGATCTTTCCTCTACTCACTAATGAGGATCAAACACAATGGGCTTAGACTCTGAAGCAATATAGACGTACAATGCAGTTTAGTAATAAACTAAGCATGTTTTAAGACTTTTACTTTTTTGCGCTAGTTCAAGTTCACATGACACCGGTCACCTTTTCCAGCTATGCAGCTAAAATTGCAGCTCAATGTGTGTGCTCTGGTCACGCTCCATTAGGACAGGTGCTACTGCTACCTTCACTCCCTTCTAGAGAAGCTGGCGTCTAACATTGGTTTCCTAAAGCAAGCCACAGCACGGACGTGACCTCAAAGGACACAGACACTGTGTTTCTAACTAAGCATAATGTATATATGCTACACACACCTTAAGCAAACAATGTTTGTTTTCAATGACAAACTGTGCGTCCTATTGTGTAACAATGGATATATAATTGCAGAAATAGCTGCACAGCAATGAATGAATCATGCATGTAGATCTTAAACCTTTACCTGTGCAATCAAAAGGACACATTTAATAATACAGAAAATTTCAAAAGGAAAGTATGCAGTGTTCTGTACAACCTGGCGAGGCAAAGGTTATCTGAATGTCATGTGTGCACTGGGAGTCCTGTGTATATGTGAGCATGTGTGTTTTGGGCTGGAGGCTGCAATGATTCAATGCCCAGTCAGCAGGAATCTTGACTGACTGTGTGAACGAGTGTGTCTGTCTCTGACACACACTTCCACACGGCCTGGCAGATGCATCAATCGCTTTTACAATAAACATAAATAACACACTGGCATCCTGCATAAGCAGCAGGAAATTGGACTGGGAATAATCTGAATGCATTAGTTCACAATGCTTCTGTAAACGCAGATGAGGATGTCTGGTCCAAATGGGCGAAATTATGTGCTCTAATGTTTAATCATATTTAATATTTGTAATACAAGGCCAAAGTGGAACTAAACCACTGAACATGATGTCTTTTTTATTGCTGAAAAGGCAATAAGAAAATCAGCCCCTCTGGGTGTCTTTTTGTCTGTGTTTAAAAGCTCACCAGCTGTAAGGATGTGCTTTTTCCACTATAGCTGAAATGGTCTTCATTTATGCACACAGAGGGGAGGGGAAAACGATGCGAGGGGGA
This sequence comes from Labeo catla, assembly GCA_012976165.1. Lineage (NCBI taxonomy): Eukaryota > Metazoa > Chordata > Actinopteri > Cypriniformes > Cyprinidae > Labeo > Labeo catla. The sequence goes on along the minus strand of VONZ01000812.1, from coordinate 154,010 downwards.
TGGCGGGGGCTCTCGAGTGGAGGAATGACTCAGCATAGCTCACCTACTGTATCCGAAGGACGAAGGAAGAAAAAAAAAACAAAAAAAAACAACCAGCATCTCCTTCGACTCCACCTAGCAAGCCAAATGCGCCTGAGCACAACCAGGACGTGTACTTCCTGCACAAGTCTGACTCATGCCATCTTTTCCATTACTCTTGCATATACAGAATACGTAGCAAAACATTTTTGCTGATCCGGTGATTCTGGTATTCACGTGCACGGCTAACAGATGATGAAATGCACAGAGCCATTAGCTGACAGTGTGAGATGACTGAATTGCTCTTGTACTTTGTAATGTGTACCTAATCTTGTCTATTACACATAGATAATGTCAATCACAGCACTTTTGTCCGTGATAGTCTTTGAGCCATAGAGAACAAGGGTCTGCATCGCATGAATGATTAAAGGGGCTGCAGTTTATGTCGGCCGTTTTGCACCAGAATATGCAAAAGCGAGAGTTTCTGATTGGCTGTTTTTCTGATTCATCATGATTGTGACATTTTGTGCCTGCTAATCTTTAAGCAAGACACTTTCCATTAAAAGGCAATATTTGAAGAGCTAGTTTATACATGATATTTGAAAAGTATGCACATTTGGAATTTGATCAATTTCATAAGTTTGCAAACTGGCATTGGTTTGTGATGAGAAAATAATGCGTTAAAATAAAAGATTGTTGTAGCGAGATGCTTATTAGCACTGGTCTTATCTACATCCGAGTGTAATGCCCTATGCAAAAAGATGGCGGGGACTGGGTTTTATGCAATACTTGTTGATTAGATTTTAAAATGTGGGCGTTGCATTCAAATATGGAGGCAGATGATCATGACCTTGGAGAGGTGGTAAGTAAAACATATGGAAGCATGAATTTTTCACAACAGCATCAAAACCATGCATATAGAAAAAAGATAAAGGGTTAAAAAAAAGTACTTTTCTGCTGTTGAAGTTGTGGCCTTTCAGAATAAGGATTTTTACTGACTCACTGCAAGGCTTAAATAAACAAGACTGAAGAGTGAACGACAACTTTTTTCATACACAGCGGATTTTCTTGTCAAAGAGACCCTATACTCTCTCAGAATTTCATATTGTTGCATGGCTGTAGTCAAATAAATATTCTTTAATGAGACAATCCAACCAAAACCAAACATTCTGTCATATTTACCAACCCAATCTCAGGCCATTTTGTACATATTTTACAAGGTGGCTATTTTGTACAAATTTGTACAACCTCACTCGTGCGAATTCTTAAAATTGCTGCTAAATTGTACGTATTTTACGACTTCCCCATTTCGTATATATTCGTATGAATGACCTACCCCAACCCCGCCTCTAAACCTACCTGTCATTGGGGTCTAGACGAATCGTACAAAATCTTACAAGCTAGGTTGTACAAATGCGTACAAATTATCATGAGATATCCTTGAATTTACTCATTTCATGTTGTTCCAAACCTCTATGACTGTCTGATAATGTTTGTAAGCAAATGGTTTCGGTTCCAAATTGGCTTTCATAGATGAACAAAAAAGACTATGAAAGTCAATGGGAACCGAAACATTTCTTACCAACATTATCCGCACAATATCTTTATGTTCCGCATAAGAATGAAAGTCACACAGATTCGAAACTACATGAGGGTGAGTAAATGATGACAGATTTAAATTTCTGCATGGACTACACCTTTAACTGATATGCTAACATTAGGGATTAGAACAAACACACACTGGTGAGTCTCCAAATGCTGTGATCAGAGTGGTCCTGTCACACAGATGACGAGCCAGAGGGCCTGAGATCCACCCCCATACCCACCCTTAAAACTCTCTCTCACGATACGTCACCCCACAAATCACCCACAATGCAGTGCCATGATGACATCTCCCCCTCCCACTCTACACGGGCTCAATCTCGTGATGACCACTGCTTTTTAACATCTGCTGTTAAGAATGAATGTGATTCTTTGGGCCTCACATGATTTACAATGAGAGGATGTGCCTAAATATGGGTGTAAACCCCTTTCATTGGAGTATACGCATGTTGTTAAATCACAGAAAGTAAACAGGTATGGATATTTTCCCATTCCAATCACATTTCATGCTTTTGATACATAATAGACTGCGTTTCAACCTCTGGCACCCAGGCAAATGTTCATTAACCTAACATGAATGAACCTTCTGAACCTAAATGAATAGCATGAATGATTCTTTGTTTATTGAAAACACACAGTTGACTTGAGACAGCTTGTTGCCCTTGTTGGCATAAGGGTGCAATCAGTTGCATCTTAGTATAAACAGCTGAAACTGGAATGTTCACATTAATGACTAATAAAGATGTCAAGCAGGAAGGATATTCTGCAGATATCCAAAACCAAAAGTAACAAACCAAGTCACAAAAAACTCTAAACCTGATTGTCTTAAGAGGGCTGAACGATTTTCTTCATTCCATTTTTTTGGAATACCAAGTTAATTTAAAAATGGACAAATGCACACAGAAATATAAGGGTTTTCATTCAGTTTTCCATCAATAATAAAATTTCATCTTAATGTGCAATTGAATAATCTATTGCTAATTTCTAGCAAAATGCAACAGTACTACTAATAATAAATTGTTTATAAAAGGTTTATTAAGAAAAAGCACAAGCAAGAGTGGTGTTGTGCTGAATATCAGTCTGTGATTCAGCTATAGAGGTCTTCTGCAAAACTCACAATGTTGTGGAATAGAATTATGCATTTATTTGGTGTTGTTTTGGATTATGCTTTGGACTGAAAGCAGTTCATTTGACAAAATCACTGACTTACATAGACTATATTCATCTGACTAAAGCTTAGTTAAAAACTTAGTTGTAACTGCTTCATAATTAATTTGATTAGGCATGATACTGGACAGCAGATTTGAATGAAATCATAAAATCCATAAAAAATGGAAAACAGAATAAATTTAGATTAAATTTGGGGGATGTAATTCTTGCTTAAACTGTGTCTGGCTTCTCTCCCCAGGTGACATACACCTGTGCAGGTGCAAGGTGTGTCAAGATGATTTATTATTGGCAGGGAAGCACTAGTCAAATCTATACAAATACCATGTTTAACGCGGTACAAACATTATGAAATTAATAAAAGATAACACATTTAGGTTTGTAAATCACTGCGTCAACAACTGTCAGCATGAATGTACTTACAATGCAAACCGAAACTGCTGTGAAACCTCTTGTTGCGCACAACTCATGCAAACTGATCTATTATGTCTTATTACTGCACGATATTAAAAACATGAATATCTCTTACCTCCTTTGCAGGGAGTTCTGTGCTGGCTGTGTTGTGCCCGGTAACCCTCGATAACCTCCCATTCTCCGTTGTCTCTCTTGATGGGGAAGGACACGCTCAGGACATGGTTGCAGGGCTTGATGATCCTGAGGATCCCACGCACACGGTGTCTCTTCTGCTCCGGCGTCTCCCGGGTCTTCAGGTCCTCCACCAGCTTGTTTTCGACAATAGCAGCGCCGCGATCGAAGAAGCCCTCCACCATCCTGAAGAAGTTCGGGTCGTCTTCTTTGTCAGCGGCATCGCTGTAGTGACGCACCCTCAGCAAAGACGAGGAAGCCGGCAGAGCGGACTCGACGCATCCCGAGGCCAGAGCGTTACCCGCTCCGCGAGTCAGCAGCTCCCCAAAATACCGGTACATGGCGACAAGGGGCGTTGAAAGTTACGGTACAATGGAGAAAGTAGAAATTAAAGGATGATGGGTTATCGACGAGGTGAAAAAGGGAAACGAAAAGGGGGGTAAGTGAACGAGACTACGGAAGCTCCCGAGCCTGCCTCGTTCAGTGTCAAAGTGACAGCGCTCATGCCGTCTCTCGCTTTAAAAGGCAGCGGCGTGTTTGGAGGAGTCGCGCAAGCAGACGGAAGGTCATTGCGTGTCAAGAGGGAGGAGGAAACACAAGCGCTACTTTTGAATCTCTTGTTCTTTAAGCAATATATTACTAGAAACAGATTATTTATTCTATGATACTATTATAATTGTTGGTATTAATCAAGATCACACACTAAAAGCATAATTTTAATAATACGTGTTTTCAGGGTTTTCAAAATGACTTTTTCAGTTAGAAACATTATTACTTGCACACTTGCAGTTTATAACTTAATAACTTACCCCTGGTTTCACAGAGAAGGCTTAAACCTAGTCCGAGCTGTTTCAAATGATGGAACCCTGCTGAAAAAAAATGGCTAAACTGGTTTTAGCTGGTCATCCAGCCTAGTCTTAGCTGGTCAGCAGGCTGGTTTAGAAGGGTTCTGGCCACTTGCTTAGCTGGTCAAGCTGGGATACCAGCTTAAACCAGCTAGGTCCAGCCAGCCTGTTTAGTCTTGTTTTTCATCAGGGAACCTTGCACTGATTGATTATAAAATATGTCAGTGCCCTTGTTCTGTCTTGTTATGTAATGTTTTTTTATTAAAAGAATGTTTATAAATATATATATATATATATATATATATATATATTCTAATTGAACTATGGCCTAATCCTGTCTAAACCCTGTCTGTAAAACCAGCCCTTAAAGTATTAACTTAATTAATCCAGAATTACATATATATCACGTCGTGTCATTGACTCTTGTATTGGTAATGGTTTACAATATTATTAGCATTACTACTACTACTACTACTACTACTATGTTAAAATCTCTTGCAAATATCCATAGTATGGGTTAAAAACATGCACCAGTTAAGCTACAGCACACATATACTGTCATACAAATGTATAAAACCTGAATAAATAATTTTGTTATTTGTTTTTAATTTATATTTTATGTTATATACAGGTATAACAATGCGAAAATCAAAGTCCTTTCATTTTCTCCCTGGAACTTGTCACCTGTCCTCCAGTCACAAGGTCATTGCTAAATTAATGAGTTCCTGCTGTGATATTCCAAATCAAACACCAAAAATGATTGTGGACATAAAGTTTATTAAATCTTATCAGAAAGCTTTTTATGGCACACACCAAGAAGGTCCTTATTATATGTCCTGTTTAGCTTTGATTTTAGGCCCCTCCTCCACACCTCTATTTACCCTTCATTGAAACAGCAAAACCAGTTTTAACTGGGAGCCCATAAACTTAAACTGCTTTATCACTGCTCAAGAACATATGTTTTCTAAAGTACACCACGCATACATACCGTCTTTAGCCGTACTGCACCAATGGACAACATGGGTTTTGCTGATGTTGAATACACAGCGGCCTAACCTTTACACTGAGCTCACATCACCCTAATGGACTCTGCACAGAAGATAAGATTAGTATTGATCCCTATGGAACCAGGTACAAATTGGCCCCAAGTCTGGTTAAGAAAATAAGCAAATATTAACTACAAGCTTTAGAAAGAGTATTTGCTAAAAACATGTAATTCGAGAGAAGCACAGACCTCACGTCATAGCTAGTAGCAAGTGTGTGAAAAATAAATCCCAGAAACTTGCAAAGAAATATATGGCTGTACATTGTTTTGTCACCTCATGATAGCTGTTATCCAGTTGTTTCTCAATAGCTCTGCTAACGGTTGTCTGTGTATCTATTTAAAATCAGCCAACATATGTTTTTATATAGTAAGATTAAGCTAATGCACTTAATAGTAGCTCTGCAGACAATTATATGGAAAGTTTATAATATTTTAGTGATCTCATCATGCTAATTTAAAAAGTTCATTGTGCTTACAACCTACCAATAGATTGACTAAAGGGTCAGGTTTTATGCTATGATTGCCACAATGATTGTCAAGGGACAGTTGAAGTCTCTCATCAGTACAGTCAAACAGGATAAGAGAAGATAACATTGTCGTTCAGAGAAAGAGACATTAGGCAATATTCAGTTCTCTCATTCACAGCTAATATCTACAGAATGGTAAGTTGTAAAGATAAGGTAGAAACTACATGCTAAACTGTCATGAGTTCAGAGAGCTCATGTGGGACAGTGATGCTACTGTAGACAACAGCTGTATATATATATATATATATATATATATATATATATATATATATATTCTTAACCTTTAATTAAGATGTACTTGACTTTTAAGAACAATGTAATATTACAATACATTTTATTAAGGCAAAATTGTGTTAGGCTACTGTTTAAGAGTAATACATGTGATTTATTCAGCATGGTGATGATAAAAAAAAGAATTAACTGAGGCCGAAGATCAAGGAAATGATGTTATGCTGAACTGGTCTGGTTTGTCTCACGCCCCTCACATGGCTCCTCTTCACACACGACTGACATACAATAATTTATCATGGTTGTATTTCAAAGGACAAGTGCTTGGCCATTATTGGCTCACACGCAGACAACACCCACTGCCTGATTGGATAAACGAAGAGGAGGGAACGTTGGGGGCGGGGAGAGGTTGTAAATTAACTGTCCTTTTACGTGTTGTTCCAAGAATAGCTTCCCCTTTACATTGAAAAGAATGTGCAGCCCCCCTTCTATCATTGTGTAGGATTTCTTATTTTAGGTTTTGGGAAATTGTCACGTTTTCATGTGCATCAGCAATGCCCCATGACACCCTAAACCCACCCCCAAGTTACTCAGCATTTGGTGTCTCCATCTGTTCTTCTATGTATTATTATTCAAAGTAAATAGTAGGTAAACATTATTTGTGTGTGTGTGTGTGTGTGCATTATACACATATATATAAATATATATATATATGACTCCACATAGCCTATGGTCTCTACATAAAGGTCATAGAGACAGCAGAAAAAATAATGCATCAGTAGGCTATCACTGAATATTATCAGTTTAATATAATTAACAATGCTCTTCTAAAAGACCTGTCTTAGAAGGTACGATGTTTGTGTGCACTAAAACACAGGGTGGTTGTCCTGGGCGGATCCTGTCATCCAATAGACATGCTTGGATTGTTTGCAGAGTCATTTGCTTGTGGTTGTGAAGTTCTCCAACAGCGACATCCTTTGGACAAAGTGAGTACTTTTTGAATGCCATCTGAACCACTAATGTTAGTCTGTAAATATGGTTAGGCTAAAAGGTGTTGTTAGGAGTGCTACTTTGGTGCTACTCTATGACCATTACTATATAACCAAGAGACTGCTTGGCTGACGTTTTAAAGAGTGTGTTGTTACTTTTAAGGAACCCTGGTTCAGTGGCTTTTTATTTATTTATAAAATGTTAAATATGAAATGCTCTTTGTTCTGTATTTTGGCTTTATTTATTTTGATAACATCTATTGAGATAAAGCATGGTAAATACTTAACAAATTTTGTATCAATAACAAATATAATGAAATCCTACAGAGTGCTAGGATTTATTCAGTTAAGCATGTTTTTAAGATTGAATATTTCATACAGTATACTAGTGAATTTTGTTGACTGGAAAAAGAAACAACTATTAATTTGCTTTATTATTGTATTTACAATTTAGATTTATTTATTTTAATTTTTTAAGAGTTAGAAACCTATAACAATACAACCTATATTTAGAACGTATTATAACCTAAATCTATATTTAGAAACTGGTGTGTGTCTGATGTGCATTTTATTTTCATTATGACATTTTGAAATGTTAAGAACACAACCATGAGGATTAGCAATTAGCAATTATTTATTTTATTTATTTATTTATTTATTTTTGTAATTACATCTACTGAAAAAAAACTTTACACTACCAGCCAAAAGTTTCTGAACAGTAAGACTTTTACATTTTTTTAAAGAAGTCTCTTCTGCTCACAAAGCCTGCATTTATTTGATCCAAAGTACAGCAAAAACAGTAAAATTTTGAAATATTTGTACTATTTAAAATAACAGTTTTCTATTTGAATATATTTTAAAATGTAATTTATTCCTGTGATTTCAAAGCTGATTTTTAGCATCATTACTTTAGGCACTATGATCCTTCAGAAATCATTCTAATATTCTGAATTGCTGCTCAATAAATAAATAAATAAAATATTATTATGCTGAAGTAGAATTTTTCAATTAATTTAATGAATAGAAAGTTCAGAACAACAGCACTTATCTGAAATAGAATTCTTTTATAACATTAAAAATGTCTTTATCATCACTTTTGATGAATTTAAAGCATCCTATAGCTAAAATTATTTCTATAATTTCTTTCTTTAAAAATAAAAAAAATAAAATAAAAAAATATACTGACACCAAGCTTTTAAATGATATCGTGTATAATGTTACACTAGTTACTTGTTACAAGCTTTTTATTTCAGATAAATGCTGTTCTTTGGAGCTTTCTATTCATCGAAGAATCCTGAAAAAAAATACTCAACTGTTTTAAATATTGATAATAATAATAATAATAAAATGTTTCTTGAACAGCAAATCAGCATATTAGAATGATTTCTGAAGGATCATGTGACACTGAAGACTGGAGTAGTGATGCTGAAGATGTAGCTTTGATCACAGGAATAAATTACATTTTAAAATATATTCAAATAGAAAGCAGTTATTTTAATTAGTAAACGGTCTCACTGTTTTTAATAGTTTTACTGTTTTTGCTGTACTTTGGATCAAATAAATGCAGGCTTGGTGAGCTGAAGAGACTTCTTTAAAAAACATTAAAAATCTTACTGTTCAAATTCTTTTGACTGGTAGTGTAAATTTTACATAAACATTTGGAACAAACAAAAACAATGTTTTAAAAGCACAGCAATTTATGTAACTTTTTGGGGAATTAATGTTATTAATGTGACTGTGTCATACCTCTTGTTTCTTGTGGTATTGGATTTTTTTTCTGTTACTGTAAAACATTGTATTGGTCAATCAGAAGCCAGGACCAGGAGAAAGAAAGTAAAATAATTTATTTATTTATTTATTTTTTTTATTTGGTGATTCCTCAGTTGTGTAATACATATGTTGAAAACGAAAAAAATGCCAAGCACTGGTTTAAGCTCATAATACAATTGTACAATAAGTAAATTTAACTGATGAAATGTTTAATGACAACAAACATACAAGCAATCTTGAACAGCTAGCGCTTTGCTGTGTTTGCCACTAGATGGAAGCCAAAAGTCAAAAAAGGAATCGTCGCATCATTGACACCATGCAGCGGAAAAAGCACGGACCTAAAATGTCTTGAGATGAGTTACGCTACTTTCATAATATACAATTTTCCTTCACATTTCGCCTCTCACATTCCTTTAAAGTTTTACAACCTTTTAATCCAGCTCACATCATATCATAGGCCTATAAATATACTGACTTTAATAAAATGATTGTTGTTTGCAATAAATATCCTAAATATCCTGGTATTTTGAACCGTGTTTCACACTACTATATACTGAGCTGACAGGTTTCATCATGTAGCGCTTGCACACACAAAATCTAGACAGACTCAGAGAAGTGTGTGATATGAAAAACTCAAGAGGTAAAGTGTCGAACAAGTTCCCACGAGAAAGCTCCATTCGTGTGCCTTACTGCCGGAAATGGTGGTTATGTGGTTTGTGTTTTTGCGTAAAGCTCATTGCATCTGCCTGGCGGACACAGTGACAATACCTCACAGTGACTGGTCTCGAATCAGTGACTGTCGCAGTATCAGATAATGTCGAATGCAGTGTTTGCAATGCAGCTAAGTAACGGCTCTACATTGTCTTGTTCCTCTTTTAAAAATCTCAGCTGAAATCTTTGGTATTCAGGTAGCAGCTGCACAAAGGTCTCCTCCAGGTCAGGCTGCTGTGAAAGGGCAGAAGTTGGGTGTCAAAACCTCTTTGCAGACTGAAACATGTGCCACAGAAATCCTCCAGTGACAGTACAGCAAGTGCTCTTCTTATTTAATCCCTATTTTAAAAGAATAGTTCTCCAATAATAAAAATGTGCTGAAATGAATTCACCCTCCAGCCATTCAAGATCTTAGTTTCTTCACCAATGGATCCTCTGCAGTAAATGGATGCCAACTGAATCAAGTTCAAATAGTTTATAAAAACATAATGTAAGTAATCCACAAGCTGTATTTGTAATAAACAAATCTATCATTAAAAAGTTTTTAACTTTAAACCACTGCTTCCAGCTAAAATGTGAGTCCTCTATCCATTATATTGCTTTCTTCACTAAAAATAGTTGTCTCGTCAAAGAAATACAGTATGCACAGATCAAGCATGCATGACGGCACCCATTCACTCCAGAAGATTCATTGCCAAGAGATGGTTAATTTCTCCAAAACTGACTCGTCAAACTCATCTACATTTTGGATGGCCTTAGTGTGAGTACATATACAGCAAATTTTCATTTGTTTAAATATGATCAAATCAGAGTTTTTTCTCCATCCACCGAACAAATTGTTCTAATATGCAAACTCACAAGATGCTACACTCCGAATACCGGAAACAAAGATTTATTTAGATCCTTCCTGTATGGAAATCATCTACTGTCCAAAAGGTCATTGTGTCAGTCCATCCTTACATAACGCAAAACTATGATGATAACAATAATAAAAAATCATAACTCAAGCATTGTCTTCTCAACAAACAGAACGCTGACAACAGGAAGACATAAAGTAAGCACTCTTATGCAATATTTAAATATATAAACTGCTGATTTCATTATGTTACAGTAACGTTAAACATCAAGATGAGAAACTAAACATGAAAATGAAAATATTTCATCAGAATGTAATAAGATTACTATAAATGAAACTTAATTGGTACACACTGTACTTTTATTTTGCGCTACATAATTCTGAGTGACTACAGTTCTTATTTGCAGCGGGACTAGCTTCTAATGATCTATTGACTCTTCCTTATTTGTGTTTCCCTTCTCTATGGAAAATATCGGTCTGCCACTGAGACCCTCTGCATTATGAGAGGCTCTTGAAGATGTTTGCAATCCCGTTGGGAATAAGGCCGGTTGGCTTCAGTCCACATTCTTCGTGAGAAAAAGCAACTTATTTGAATAGCAAAAATAAGCATGATTGACAAACAGGGGTCTATCAGTCTCACTTCTGTTTTATAATGGTATATGCACTGACATATAAGTTCCACATAAGCAGGTAGCACTTCAACAAATTAAAAAATTTAAAAGAGAACTCCACTTCCAGAACAACAATTCATGAATATTTACTCACCCCCTTGTCATCCAAGATGTTCATGTCTTTCTGTCTTCAGTCGTGAAGAAATTATGGTTTTTGAGGAAAACATTTCAGGATTTTTGTCCACATAATGGACTTCATTGGTGCCCCGATTTTGAACTTCCAATATGTAGTTTAAATGCAGCTTCAAAGGGCTCTAAACGATCCCAGTCGAGGAAGAAGGGTCTTATCTAGCAAAACAATTTTTCGAAATGTTAATTTTTTTGGAAAATACAATTTTTATACTTTTTAAGCACAAAAGCTTGTGTAGTACAGGCTATGGGATGCGTGTTCACGACGCTACGTACTACTGAATCAAGTCGAAAGGTCACGCGGAACGTAGGTGGAACTACAGACCCAGTGTTTACAAAGCGAACACGCAAAGACTAAGGAAGTGCAAGTAAGTTTGTAAACGCTGTTTACAAACAAAATAGTACAACGATGTCCTCCTCTCAAGTTGTAGGAGAAAATAAGATGGAGTTTTTCGCCATACTCAGTACACAGACGATGAACTTACACGTGATTCGAAGTAGTGATGGGAAATCCGGATCATTTTACCGACTCCGACCTTTGAGTCTTGTTCAGCAAAATGAACTAAACTTTTTTTGAGTAATTTCGTTCATTTTAGCAAAGTATAATTAAAATGTTACGTGTTACTTCCCTAATACATCTACTGCTTACACAAATGTTGATCACACTACAAACAAGACAAAACTATAATGCTATAAGAAACAGAAAAGATTAATTCATTGTTTACCAGGATCTTTAGTCTATGATTAGCTCACCTCACTTCTTATCTGACAAGTTTTTGGGTTTGAGTCGTTCGTTCATCACGTGACAGCCCCATAAGATGAACGACTCGAAAAACCCGAAAACTCGAAACAGGTGAACTAATTCCAGTACAAAACCTAGTAGGATCTTGTGCATGCGCCACTGAACGAATCACTCCCCGAGACGACTCGTTCTTCCCGAGTCACATTAAAGATTAGTTCAAAATGAAAGAATCGTTCAAGAACTACCCATTACTAATTCGTAGCATTGTAGATGCGCACCCCACACTGTAAAAAATAAAAAACACAATTTGTTGAGTCAGCTTAAAATAATTTGTTACCCTGCTGCCGTAAAATTTTAAGTTCAATCAACTAAAATAAGTTTATTCAACTTGAAGTGTTAAGTTATACTAAGTAACAACTTAGATATTTGTGTCTGCTAAACTTAACAGATGGGTAAGTAACCCAGCTGCCTTAAAATTTTACGTTGATTCAACTCAAATATCTAAGTTAGTATAATTTAACAGTTCAAGTTGAATAAACTTTTTTTGAGTTGACTGAACTTAAAATTTTAAGGCAGCCAGGTTACAAATTATTTTAAGCTGACTCAACAAATTGTTTTTTACAGTGCAGAGCCTGTACTACTCGAGCTTTTGTGCTTAAAAAGTACACAAATATTTATTTTTCGAAAAAAATAACCGATCGTTTTGCTAGATAAGACCCTTCTTCCTCGGCTGGGATTGTTTAGCGCCCTTTGAAGCTGCATTTAAACTACATTTTGGAAGTTCAAAATCGGGGCACCAATTAAGTCCATGAACATCTTGGATGACAAGGGGGAGAGTAAATTATTTTTAAATTGTTGTTCTGGAAGTGGAGTTCTCCTTTAAAAAAACTATATGCCTTTTTTAACAATTGATTTTAAACACTTACTTTAATAGAGCACAAAATGTACCTGTACTTACATGAAACTGCACATAAGAAAAATATTACTATTACTATAATCCTCACATGCATATAATAGGTTGGTATTAAAACCTGTGATGGATCAAGCTTTTAATATTTAATAACTTAACTGAAGAGAAAATGATTGTATTTATAAATGGTGATGAGTTTATATAAATTTAAAGTAATTCCCTGGCTTACCCAGATTATATAGATTAATAGCTAAAAAGATTTCTATGAACCACATTGAACTAGTTACGTAACTTTTACGACCCCAATTTGGCAACCGACTGCATCAGTGACATGATTTAGGTTATGAAACATCTATTGTCACACTGGAACAATTACTGGATACATACTGCAGACTTCATATCGGCAATATTAAACAAAATCACTCCCATTCTACAACATCACATTGTAGAAACTTCCTCTCTGAAAGTGTGCCAGTGAACTTGCAATCAAACTATATCTTGGTCTAAAAATGATGAAAATGAATTTTCCTATTCTGTTCCATGGTTTGTCTCAGATACAGCTGAACACAATGTTTCTTTTGTGACTGAACCATAGCTGGAAGTATAAAAAACAACAGTCAATAGTCACACAATTCTCTCTTTTTTGTTTCTCAGCTACAAGTGAACACAATTCTTTGATTTCTGAAGAGAATAACTCTCTTATCTGTAAAAATCATGTGTCCAGTTCCACACATCCAAATCCATTGTTTCTTTTTCTGAAATTCAGGCTGCATCAGGATGCCTTTCTGAGGTAATCTGCATCTCAATAAAAGGATTCCCATGACAATCAAAACATCTTACTTGCGTCTCCCACTGAATTCCCACCTTGATCCATGTATGAAAACCTAACAAGTTAATGTAGCCTGTATATTTTAGTTTAATCGATGCTCTCGGGTTCCTTCGACTCCCAGAAGCGTTTGATAGGAAGTGTTTGCTTGTTCAGTGTTTAAATATTTATTCCTTTTATGGTCATTTGTATGTTTTGGCGCTACGCATTTGTTTGCGGCCAACAGTATCATGGTCTTGTGGGATACAGAGGCCAGGATCGGAATGTTCCTGTAGCCTAATTGTTATGTCATTAAAACAAGTTCATTTTCTGTATCTCCTGCCGATTCCTTTTGGCTTTCACTGACATTTTTGAACTCCCATAAGCGGAGTAATTAATCATATACACAATTTGCTGGTGTGGATTGCATTGCCTAAATGTGCCAATACACTTTAATAATCACTAATTTAATTACATTTCCACTCATATCCACCTTATTTTTCCGTCAGAGTGGCAGCCATTTGCAATTTGAAAATTGTATGGCTTCTGGTGTAGCGTCCAGCTATGTTTAGCTATACAAATAGCTCGTTTTGCAATCTGGTGTGTTTTACCATATTATCTTAATGTTTTATCCTAATTATGAACACATTTGTAGTGCAGAGTTCTACCATTTACTGCAGTTTGTTATTCTTCTTGTGAATCTGACGTGTCGCACATTCACAGAAAACGACTTACTTCCGCGTTACCCAGCGCATTATTGCATTATTGCATAACGTGCATTAAGAAAAAAGAAGGCTCGTAGGAAGAATAAAAATGAGAATGATTAGGTAGCACCATTTATGTTTTAATTTCTTTTACACATAATGCAATCTTTCATATTTTTTAATGCTACAAAGAAAGATTGGAATACAAACGCTCGTTACTTAAGCCACTAACCTGAGAATAAACAATCACAGACTCTCAAAGATATACGATAAAATTAGCTTTATATATTTTGTTAAGAAACTCACAGAAACCCCAGAGTATCACGAGAAGGTGATACACATCACAAAATTGAATACAAAATCTAATAACCTTAAACTACTATATATATATATATATATATATATGTATATATATATATATGTAAAAGAGAAAGCTACAGATTCATTTCTGTCTACCGCTAGGTAGACAAGACCGAGTACCAAGGCACTTCTGAACACCAAATACAAACATTTTTTACGTGTTACAGAGATCTACAAAGACCTCATCTAATGTAGACACAATAGATATGTTTGTATAAGAAAATAAAATGCGAATTTACAGTTTGGTTATTAAAGAAAGAAGATGGGTGGTTAGTGTTGGATGGGCCTGAGAAGATGCCCAAAACATATCACTATCCTGGGGCGTTTCAGTTTGGTCTTCTGTTTGCATCTTTTAAAATAAAGTGCTTTAGATGACATAAACTATACAATACAGCATTTGTCATGATTGTGAAAAGTAGAAGAATACTAGTACTAATATTCTACATGGGAAAACAGATTTGTTTCTGAGCTTTCAAATGCCACGTTTGTTGCTGGTACAATTCTGAAGCAAATATTTAAGGCAATAGTTTGGCAAAGCAGTTAACTGTCTTTGATTTATACAAACACAGTAGTCGTATTCCACGCTGAATAAGTTACAAATTAAACCACCATTTAAACTATATATTATTGTATCTGTTCTAGTTAGTTGAGATATAACATTGCAACAGTGAAACATCAGGTAAATCTGACCATAAATGTTAAGAACACTTAGCATCTGAAGGCACAGGACGATATTAGAGTTTGAGACAGCACAGAATGTGGTACACCGAACACATTTTAAACAAGTAACAATCAGATTTTTCAAATATATATTAAAATATTACACAGGTCTTAAATGTACAAATACGTCTAAATAAAGGCTGATAATACATGCGTAAAAGACAACAGCATATATAGACAATGATGGGTGAATGGGTCGCCGCAGAAGCTCTGGGTCTACGTAGTCTGGTCCAAAGCTCTCAGAAGGTCACTGCCCTGAAGCAGATGCAGGTTTCCCTGTAGAGGCACGTTTACCTCACAGTCATATCGCGTCAGCTCTGGCAGATAGTACGAGTCAAATGACGGCCCCAAGAGTTGACTTATCATGCCTGTCACAAATAAAAAAGATGTAACTCAAATGTCACATAGATAAAGACCCATTTGATCCAATTATGGTCTGGAGATTATTTTATGACGGCAGAAGATTTGGAATATGCGTGACCATTTAAAGGTGTACGGTCAAAGATCAAAGAATCTTGAAATGTTTTGCAAATATTAAGCAGCACAACACTGTAAATATCAAGAAATGTTTCTTGAGACTGACCTGTGTGTTTGTGTGGAGGAATCATGTAATATTGTCTGTTACTGGGAGAGCAAAATGACTCTGGGAAATGCTGTTTGAGATCCTCTGAGCTCCCTTTAAGAGACTGGCTGCAGCCCTGAGGAGCAACCAATCCACTTTGCATGCATGAAAATTTATCTGTCAAAAAAGAACAAAGGAGTGTGTAAATTTGGAGTGTAGAAAAACTGGAAAACAACTACGTATGTCTGAGAGAAAGAGTTAACGTACCTGTTAGCACACTTGTGCTGAGAGACTTTCTGACAGAGAAGGCGCAGCTGTCGACGTTCATCGTCTTCATCCTTTTTTGCATGCCATCTGCTGACTTGTGAGGAGCTACCACCTGCTAAAGAGACAACAATTTAATATTCTGTCTTTAGTGTCACTATGTAAACTTTACTCATTTTCATTAGTCTACAGTGAGATCTGAAAGATTACCTTTGGAATATCAGTGAAAGAGCATGATGAACTGAACTCTGACTGCCTCTTTCGTTTAAAGTTGTTGACGAGAGCTATTTGACCCACACTCATGCCTTTTTGCACAGGGGCAAAGCGCTCAAAAAATCTGAAAATAGCAAGAAAAATGAAGTCAGTGAATTAACATGACCTTTGTTATAGTACACCACTATTAAAAAGTTTTGGGATATTCAGCAAGAATGCGTTAAAGTGATCAAAAGTGACATTAAAGACATTTTGAATGTTATAAAAAGTTGCCATCACAGGAAAAAATTGTATTTAAAATATATTAAAACAGAAAATAGTAACTTTAAATTGTATATTCCTGTTTTTACTGTACTTCTGTTTTTACTGTACTTTGATTGAGAATAAAAACTTTTAAAAACATTAAAAAAAAAAAAACTTTTAGAAACAATTTATGTAAAGGGCAGCAATGCACTGATATTCATAAAAACATTCTGCGTAGGGGATTTGTTCAAACTGGGGTCAATAATTTAGCAGAAAGCATGCATTTTCCAGATAATATAATAATATATTAAATTAAAAAAAAAAAATTAAAAAAATATATATATATATATATATATATATATATATATATATATATATATATATTATTTGAAAATCTGGAATCTGAGGGTGCAAAAAAATCAAAATGTAGAGAAAATCGCCTTTAAAGTTGTCTAAATGAAATTCTTAGCAATGCATATTACTAATCAAAAATTAAGTTTTGATATATTTTCAAATTATCTTCATGGAACATGATCTTTACTTAACATCCTAATGATTTGTGGCATATAAGAAAAATCGATAATTTTGACCCATACAATATATTGTTGGCTATTGCTACAAATATACCCATATGACTTATGACTGGTTTTGTGGTCCAGGGTCACATATTTGGTTGTCCTTGACATCAAAAAGTTTGAAGTTCTCTGTTCAGTTGTCTCCTTGTCTGCAGCTAGAACATATTTGCACCCTAATTTGCAACTGGAGTTTTTGTTTTTTCATATTTGCATGCTAATTTGTAATCGGTCTAGACTTTTTTTTGCATGTTTTCAGTCATTTATAGCTGTTTACACTGTAAGATGTCCTCAAAAGCAGATGACAGAAAACAAGATTACTGGTGCTGTCAAAGGTTACACAATTCATGTCTTGCAAAGACCAATTTCCTTGTGGAAATCCTAGTCTAGTTAATCACTGATGCCCAATTTGCGTATTGCAAAATAAAACACACTTGTGATGCAACAATGAACTCCTAAATCACCTTTGCTGTGGTAGTGCAGAGTTGAAATCACATGTTTGTCCTGGATCTCCTGTACTTCGGTCATCCATGCGTCTAATATCTGTACATTCATACTGTGGGGATGGGTCAGGGGTCCACTGAAGACTCGGTCTACGCTCCTTAGAGGAAAATGGGATGTTTGGTGTGGTTTGGTAAGGCTGCACACGAGCTGTGTCCGGACATGTGTTAGTGTTGCTCTTGTTGTCGGGAGGGAATGGACCCAGGGGCTGGAAGAGGTCAGCTACACTGCTGAAGCTGTGGTGGAGGGCTATGCTCAGGCCTGGACCTGTGTCAGACAATGGCTCCTCTAGGCATATAGGGTGCAGCTGGAAGTCCTCACCATCCATTGGGATGTATGGAGCGAGAGTCTCCAGGTCCAGATCGCTCAGGTCCAACTGCACACAGTTAGATAACCAAATATTTACTTCAAATGCGCTTTACTTCAGTTGATGAAAAAATTAAAATTGAAGGACACTGAAGGAATATTTTTAGAAGAAGAAAAATAGCTTTAATAATCATACCACACTCACCTGGGAGCCTGTGGGATTTGTTGCTACAGATTCAGGGGCAAATAGCTTCTCCGTCAGCTCCACTTTCAGATCACACTCTCCACTGCCACAGTAATCTACTGGACTGCTAGGCTGCAAACACACACGTCACAACACATTAAACACTTCAACACACCTTCTGAATTTGAAATCACTATTCAAAGAGATCATCAGGAGGAAACCAAAACTGGAACTGGTTTAAACGTAGAAGCCTTAAATGGGAAAAATGAAAATAACCACATGATTTATTTACCCTCAAGCCATGTATATGACTTTATTCTTTCAGACAAATACAATCAGAGTTACATTAAAAATTGTCCTGGCCCTTTCAAGTTTTATAATGGCAGTGAATGGGTGTTGAGATTTGGAAGCTCAGAAAAGAGCATCCATCCATCATAAAAAGTACTCCACACAGCTCTGGGGGCTAATAAAGGCCTTCTAAAGCGAATTGATGCATTTGTGCAAACAAAATATCCATATTTAAAACTGTAAACCACAATCTCTTGCGGGCTAACTGTCATACGCACCTTCACGAGAGAGTGGCATTCCAGCAGCTCCGGTGAGAATATGCTAGTCTCAAGTTTTGCTTACAGCAAAGGAAAAACAAGCTTCCTCTTGGCTTATATTGAAATCCTCAGACAATTTTTTCTACAAATCGTTTTGTATATCTAATTCGTGACAGGTGTTTTGTTTTGTTTTCGTAAGCTAGGGATTACAGTTTATAATGTATTAAATATGGATATTTTTCGTACACAAAAATAACAATTTACCTCAGAAATCTTTTATTAACCCACTGGAGCCGTTGGAGCACTTTTTATGATGGATGGATGCACTATATTGGACTTTAAAATCTCAACACCCATTCACTGCCACTTTAAAGCTTGTTAGAGCCATGACATTTTTTACTGTAACTCCAATTGTATTCATCTGACAGAAGAAAGTCATATACATCTAGAATAGCTTGAGAGTGAGTAAATCATGGGGTAATTTTCATTTTTGGGTGAACTATTCCTAGAGAACATGTCATAAGTGACTATGAAATCTAATTGACTGCTTTTGACATATGACCAGATGGAGACGGGACGTACTGTAGAACAGCTGCTGCAGCCGCTCAAGCAGGGTGTGGAACAGGGTGTGCATTTGCCTGCAGGAGGCACCGGGGGTCTGGTGAAGGTGGACGGCATGTTGGACAGTTTTCTGTCAGGACTGCCATCAGGCGGCGTGTCCACAAGCCATGATGGTCCCACCACAGGAAGCTTGGTAGACTTGGAGAAGAAGGTTGGTTCTTCAAAATGTGGCCTATCTGCAATGCACATGACAGTAAGAAGTCAACACACTTGTGGGATAAAAATAGCTGAAATGGGATAGAATTACTACATAAGAAGATGGAATAACTACATAAGAATTACTACATTACTACATGGCTCGTTTAAAATATGTGACCTTGGACCACAAAACTAGTCATAAGGGTCAATTTTTTTAGAAATTGAGATTTATACATCATCTGAAAGCTAAATAAATAAGTTTTCCATTGATGTATGGTTAGAATAGGACAAAATTTGTTTAAAATCAGGAATCTGAGGGTGCAGAAAAATCTAAGTATTGAGAAAATCGCCTTTAAAGTTGTCCAAATGAAGTTCTTAGCAATGCATATTACTAATCAAAAATTAAGTTTTTATATATTTATGGTAGAACATTTACAAAATATCTTCATGGAACATGCTCTTTACGTAATATCCAAACGATCTTTGCCATAAAAGAAAAATCGATAATTTTGACCCATACAATGTATCTTTGGCAATTGCCACAAATATACCCATGCTACTTACATTTTGTGGTCCAGAGACACATATCTGAGAGTAAAAAAATGAAATATGATGTTAAAAACAACCTCAGCCATCACCAAAAGCAATTATAGAAGTGTTGAAAGCATCACAATGTGCTGATTTCCATCCCATGCAGTGGTTTTTACATGTGAAGACATGCATTTTGAGGGAAAGAGGAATTAGTATACCCATTATAGCCCTGTTGTGAGAAGAAACACACAAACACTGCCTACTTCCATTGGTAAACCTTCAAAAGCACAGGTGATGTTCAAATATAACACCTACTTTTATTATTAAAAAAGGAACAAAACTTTATTTTAATAATACAAAAGTTTATGCTAAAGCCAACGCTAAGCCATAAGATGCCCATGTGCTGTAGAGCAGATAGATTTCCGATTTTTACATATTGCGTACCCTGCAGCAAAGCCAAGCTACAGTGCCACTGAGCTACAGTACAACGACATCTGCTGCAACATTGCAGCTTATGACCTGGGCAGTGTACGTGTGTGATTGGTTGTAAATTGTGAGGTAGAGTAAGGAGAGCCGAGGGAAGGAGCAAGAGTTCATGCATGCAGGATGGGAGTAGATTTGTAATCGGGGGTTGAGGATGTGAAGAGGGTGAAGCTATTGTAGGGGGAATGGTTGAAGTAGTGCCGGGTGGCGCTCTGACCAAAGTCCAGGGCAATGATGGCATCTCCTGGCATGGGCGCTAACTGAGCTAACTCCTCAGGCTCCTCCTTGAGCTTAGTGAAAAGAATGTCCTCAGCTTCTGAGGAGGAAGCTCCACCCTGGCTGAACAGTTCTCCCATGTTACACATGTGGTAGGGCTTGAACAGAGACTCCGTCTGGTCCAGGGAGAAGATGACGGACTGCTCCTCGACAGAACTGGAATACAATGACGGTATGAGAAGAATATCGTAACGGCATTATGACCGGGATCTGTATGGTGTTTCACTTAATGCAGTACCTCAGGACGTAGTTGATGCAGATAATGCACTGTGGTTGGGAGTTGCGATTGTTGTAGATGACAGTTGCCTGGGTCTCCATCCAGACGTAGCCCCCGTGCTTGGCTAGCATTCTGTACTGGCCACTCACCACTTGACCCTTATTACAAACTGAAGAAGAAAACAGAGTAAGGTTTTTATTTTCAATTTTTAGACAATTTTACACAATCATACATATTTAATTATCCTTGTCTGACATTATTTGGCATATGCTCTGTAGCTTACAGCTGTCTTTGAATGTCCATTACAGCATCTTGTGTAAGTTTAGTCATTTTTCAAATCAAACGATCTTGCTATTAGGTAATACTCCAGGTACTTATCACTGGAAGAGGCCAGTGAAGATGACCAGAGCACCGATCTGGATTAAAGACATCAGAGCAACCAGATCAGAGGTGCTGTACACTTCAAAGGCTTGTTAGCCGCTAATGCACTAGCTAATCGGGTGGGCCATCCTGAACAAGCGAATCTGAGAGCTTTTTGGGTTGAAGTCAAAGGGCATATAATGGGATTCAGGCCATCTACTCGGCCTCAATGCCTCATGTGGCAACAACAATCAAATCAGTTTCCTCTGAATGTACAAACTAAATCACATTCAAAACAAGGCTGGACAAGAGCTTTTGTATAAAGTTGGACCATCTTGTGGTTTGAAACTGGAAGTTGTTCATTATATTATGTGAGGGACCTAAACTCAAAACTCGTATTGCTTATGCCTCAGATGCACTGGAAATCTAATTCACGTAAATAAATCAATAGGTAATCTGAAACACATTATGCTGCATAACTATGGAAGCTAATTTCTGTCACATAAGATAAAAAGTTTAAATTATGACATAAAATGTCATATTATGAAGGGGAAAAGTCATAATTAGAAGAAAAATCAAACTTATGACATAATAGTACATTTAATGATAATAACTGTGACATTTTATGTCATTATCACCAGATTATATGTCATAAATTAGACTTTTATGTCCATGATAAATGACTTTTTATCTGATAATTAAGACTTAATGACCTGGATTCACAGACAGGGCTTAGACTAAGCCAGAATTAGGCTATAGTTCAATTAGGACATTTAAGTAATTTTTATAGATATGCCTTAGAAAAAAAAACATTACTGGTGTGCATCTTGAGACAAAACAAAGGCACTGGTATATTTTATGATCAGTCAGTGCAAGTTTCTTTCAGATAAAACAGCTCAGCCTTACATTTTAGTCTCGGACTAGGCTTAAGCCTTGTCTGTGAAACCACGGAAAAATGTCACAATTTTGACAGTTTTTGTCATAATTATCACTTTTTATGTCATAATTATGGCTGTATGTCATTAATGTCGTAACTTTTTATCTTATTAGCATGTCATAATTATCACTTTTATTTAGTTGACTTTTTATCTGATAATTAATACTTATGTAGAATGTCATAATTTTGACATTTTTTTATCATAATTTTGACTTTTTCAGTGCTCACATAAGAATTATGAAATATAAAGTTTAAATTATAACATAAAATGTCCTATTACGAGGGGGAAAAGTTCTAAAGAGAGAGAAAAAGTCATAATTATGAGAAAAGTCAAAATTACGACATACGAAAATTAAATTTATGACATAAAAGTAAATTTTTGTCTTAATAATTTTGACTTTTTATGTTATAATTACATGTTAGTATGTCATAATTTTGACGTTTATGTCATAATGACTTCTTGCCTGATAATTAAGACTAAGAATGTCATAATTATCACTTTTTATGTAATAATTATGACTATATGTCATTATTCCAACTTTGCATCTCATAAGCATGTCATAATTGTCACTTTTATTTAGAGTTATATTTTTATATGAGGTAGTACGACACAATTTTGACTTTTATGTCATAATGACTTTTTATCTTATAATTAAGACTTAGAATGTCATTATTTTGATATGTTTTCACTGCTCACATAAGAATTATGAGATAAAAAGCTGAAATTCTGACATAAAATATCCTATTATGGGGGTCTAAATTAACAGAAAAAGTCATAATCATGAGAAAAGTCAAAATTATGACATACAAAAGTCAAATAAAAGTACATTTTTGTCATAATAATTTTTGTCATAATAAGTTAGTCTGTCATAATTTCGACCTTTATGTCATAATGACTTTTTATCTGATAATTAAGACATAGAATGTCATAATTTACATTTTTTAATTTAAATTCATAATTATGACTTTTTATGTAAAAATTATGGCTGTATGTCATTATTCCAACTTTTTATCTCATTAGCATGTCATAATTTTATTTCATAATTATGATTTCACTTTTTATATCATAATTATTTCATATTATGATTTACCATTATTTATTTATTTATTTATTGCAGAAATGGGCTTCCTTACTTAAGAATGTACAACTTACAAAATGTAGAATGTATAAAATCTAGATTTTTTTCAAACCATACGGTAGGTTTCGGTTCTTGGGAAGCACAATTTAAAAGCAAAGTGGCTGAAAAGATTAAACGAAGAGTACGCGGCATCTGTTAAGTAAATAAATAATGCAATGCAACAACCATTGAGTTTATAAATATCCCTCAACAATTCCTGGAGCCCGGCGGGACATCTGTTTCCCTCAGTCATCAAGCCCATGGGAACGCCTCAGGTCTACAAGGTTTTGAACTCAAGCAGTTTACCCATGGACAGAGATGAGAGGCATGGATCTATTCCAAACTGTGAGTCATTTCAGGACGGAGTCAAGATTGATTCAAAGATAGGTAAATTAGCCAAGACGGTCGAGACCATGACAATGAGCTACTGCGTTGTTTCTTGTATGTTTGCGCCAGCGCATGAAATGGAGGTATGGAGAATGAAGAGAAAACAGAACAATTAACGTATCTAGCCTGTGCCTTTGTTCAGACAGGTATTTCTAATTCAAATCTGTTTCAAGTCTAAACAGAAAAAGACCCTACTTGTGCCTTCCAGATTTGTGTTTGTTGGCAGCAAACGGGTACTCACGATTTTGGTGGCTCTTCGTCATGCTTTCAGAATCCAAAGCATGGCAGAACTCATACACCGAACGGCCAAGAAGTTCCTCTGGCCTATACCCGATCAGGCTGCTTACTCTGAAACACAAAGACAAGTCAAGAATAAAACGAATGGAACAGTCAAAACAAAGTGTGATTGAATTAAACCACATCATTAACCAAGATTCATGACTGTCGATTACATCTGGCGAAAACAATCGAACTTGTGCTGCTGGGAGCCAATGTAAACTCTATGCTTAGCTTAGTGAGAACAAATGATTACAAGCGGGACCCTTGTTTATTGGAGCTATAAATCTCTCAAGCAAGACATTTGTACTCGTTCTGTCTGATCGTTATCTTTAATGTCTGTTTTCCAACATGCTGGATTAAAAGACAAGAACAGCTCTCATGAATCAACACACTGCCTCCAAAAGACAAAGGCCACGTCCTTTTTTTGTTTTTGAAGTACTTTAGCGAGCGCAAGATTGAAGACAGATGTGAGCTTGGCTTGTCTATTAATCACATGGAATTTGTTGCAATCTTCACCAAATCATTTTTGTGCTGTTGAATACTCCTTACAAATTCATGCAATTGTTATTTTTCTTTTATTTGGACCTTCAGTGTTACCCTGGAATAGCCTCCCATTTCCTCTTCCAGTATGGGCTTTTAATGAACTCCGTGCGGTCAATAATGAGTCCTATTAAATGGAAGCATGCAAATATCTGACCCCATCTGTTAACCCTCCTTACAAAACATCCATTGCGGTGTAGCCTGAGTAACCTGCTTTTGCAGTAAAGTACATCTGGGAGCCACGGGTGACCAAGCACTCAGAACAGCAGCACCGGCCCCGTATCGCCAGGGGATAAACTAACTCCCCTGGCTTGTTATGCAAGATATGTAAGAGAAGTCAACTGTGCCCTTTAGGAGCTTTTAGGAAATTACGCTAATCTAAAGAGAAAAGCTCATAATCACTCTCCTTTACCACACACACTGATAATAACACAGGCAGTAGCAAAACAGCATTATGATAAGAGTTTCCAATAGTGACCTTTGAAACGCACAAATTAACCCACAAATGCTGCTCACCTACGCTGACTTAAGCACAAAATGGGAAAATGGTAAACAATGTTTAACAAAAATACAGTGAACTCAAATAAATAAATAAATTTATGAAATAGTTTCATAGTTTTAGCAGATATACGCACAAAATCTTCCACTGAAACAGACAGTAAATACTGATGACTCATCATGAACTGCACAGATTTTTGACCAATCAAATGCTCACTAGAGTAAGAATGTCCCTCCCTCTCAAACAACCTGTAACTGATTGGTAACTATCAAAGTATTATTCATGGCTGTAAACGAAAGTAAAATGCTTTTTGCAAAGCTTGTGGCTAATAAATAATAAATAAACTTGCTGATTTAATAGAACAATTACATCAACACAGGAAAAAAAGCAATTTCACTGGGTCTAAAGTTTATAATATATTTCCATACAAGTGGCTTTTATATTATACACAAAGCACAAAGTTTATTAGTTTCTAAATTACAAAATGAATAAATCTACACTATAAACATTTTGATGGTTCATGTCTCATTTGCTTGCAGATGCCTTTGGGTTTGAAATTTGTAGATTTTTTTGTCTTTTGTGTCCAAATATTTTTGGGCTCACTGTTCATGCACTTATACATTATGCACATATACATCAACTAGTGAACAGTTTCTTGCCTTTCATCACAGTAGATAAACTTCATGTCCATACTGTGTCTGCTCATGAACGTCTTGCTGTCGAGCGGTGTGTCGACATGTGAGGGGTGTGGGATGGGTGCACACATCATCGTGACGCATGTGAGAGGTGGCTCCGAAAACCCACAGAGAACTTGAGGGGGGCGGCTGCTGCACACTTGGAGATGCCCCGTGCAACGCAGGACCTGACAGACAGAGTGACGACACCGTATTTTACTTGATAGCACATGCACATGTGCACTGAATGACATTTCATGATATTCTTATGAGCTCTTACCTTCCAGCTGGCCGATTTGAGGTTGACAGTGCGACCTCTGTTGGTGACTGTACATTTCATTCTCATAAAGAAATCTCTCCCCGAGCTCATGTCTTTCGCTCTTCTGCCATACACAGGTCCTGTCAATCAAACAACTCATAAGACAAGTGCTTAAAAATCATGTATTTACTATAACTGACCATTGTGCATGCAATAAAGCTTTTTCTGGCACATTCAGAGGACTTTGGTCTGTCAGTGGGTCGTGGACGCTGGGTGCAAAGTTCAACTGAATCAGTCTGTTGAAACCTTAACTACAGTATATTGAGCTCACTGTGCTATTGCATAGGGATTATCTCCAACTGACCAATGAAATGGCTAGAAAGTTACGTCACTTGCTCAAATGCTCTAAATGGGTCAGGTGACCAGCTCATGAAAGATACAGACAGTGAGAGACAGATAAAACAAGAGGAGTAGGAACATTCGATGTGAGGAAAGGCCCGCTCACTCTCATTTTGAGTGTGTCTGTGTGCAAGCACACACTGCTTACATGACAGCAACAGAAATAGTAACTTACAGAAACTACCTGAGCCAGAGTAAAGGCTAAGTTCACACCAAATTTGGTGCAAAAATGACACAAAAGCATAAAAATTCACAAGCTATGTTTAGCACTGAAACTATTCAAATCAAGTCTGTTGAATTCCTGCTGTTGCATGAAATGAACACAAATGCTGAATGAATTCCTGATTAGGCTTTTGATAGTCCTGTATGCTTTTTAAAGCTATGAATTTTATTGTCTGTGCGTTCTTTCTTTTCATATTTGAAATGAAGCTAATTAACTATTAACTATTATATTAAAGCAAACAAACAGAATTAAAAAAATGAGTAAAACAATTCCCTTCATTTATGAGACTGGATTAGTCGAGTTTATTTTACGTTGATAGGATGTACAGTTGTACTCTAAAATAATGGAATGTTACACTAAATTTCGCCACTAAATGAAAAATAAAAAAAGGTAATTGCGACTTTTTATTCCCACAATTGTACGTTTACATTTTCCAATTCCGACTTTTTTTCTCAGAATTGCATGATATGAACTTGCTACTGCGAGTTATAAAATCAAGAAATGAAGTCAGAATTGCGTGATATAAACTTGCAATTGCAAGTTATAAAGTAAGAATTGCGAGATATAAACTCACAATTCTGACTTTTTTTCTCACAATTCTGACTTTATAACTTTATCTTGCAATTGAGATTTTATAACATGCAATTTCAAGCTGTCAGAATTTTGAGATATAAACTAGCAATTCTGAAAACATATCAGTCTTTTTTCCCCCTAAAAATCAGATTTTATAACTCACAATTATGAGTTTATATCTTACAATTCTGAGAAAGAAAAGTAAGAATTACGAGATCCAAATTTGCATTTGTGAGAAAAAGTTTTTATGACACAATTCCGACTTTGACTCATAACTGTGATTTTATATCTCACAATTCTGAGAAAAAAAGTCAGAATTGCGTGAAAAAAGTCAGAATAGCGAGATAAAAATTCGCATTTGCAATTCGCAATCAATTCTGACTTTATTTCTTGTAATTGTGTTTATTGTCACACAATTCTGAGAAAAAAAGTCAGAATTGCAAGATACAAATTTGCATTTGTGAGAAAAAGTTTTAATCTTGCAATTTTGACTTTATAACTCACAACTGCAAGCTTATATCTCAAAATTCTGAAAAAAAAGTCAGTATAGTAGGATAACAAATTTGCATTTGCAATTCTGACTTTATTTCTTGTAATTGTGAGTTTATATCACAATTTTGAGAAAAAATGTCAGAATTGTGTGAAAAAAGTCAGAATTGTGAGATAAAAAAATTGCATTTGCAATTCTGACTTTATTTTTTCAAAATTGTGAGTTTATATCACACAATTTTGAGAAAAAAGTCAGAATTGTGAGATATAAACTTGCAGTTGTGAGAAAGATTTTATCTTGCAATTCTGAGAAAAGTTTTTATCTTGCAGTTCTGACTTTATAACTCGCAATTGCAAGCTTATATCTCACAATTCTGAGAAAAAAGTCAGAACTGTATAAAAAAGTCAGAATAGGGAGATAAAAAAAATTACATGTGCAATTCTGACTTTATTTCTCATCATTGTGAGTTTATATCACACACTTTTGGGAAAAAAAGTCAGAATTGCGTGAAAAAAAGTCAGAATTGTGAGATATAAACTTGCAGTTGCAAGAAAGTTTTTATCTTGCAATTCTGACTTTATAACTCGCAATTGCAAGCTTATATCCCACAATTCTGTGAAAAAAAGTCTGAATTGTGAGTTTGTATCATGCAATTTTGAGAGAAAAAAGTCAGAATTGCGAGATACAAATTTGCATTTCCAAGGAAAGAGTCAGAATTGCGAGTTTTTATCTTGTAATTCTGATTTTTTTCTGAGTTTATATCACAGTTTTAAGAAAAAAGTCAGAATTGCATAAAAAAGTCAGAATTGCAAGATATAAATTCACAGTTGTGAGAAAAAAGTCAGAATTGTGATACAAATTTGCATTTGCGAGAAAAAGCTTAGTATTTAGCAATATATATGATCACAATATAATCAATTAATTGAAAGTAATTGGTTAAATTAAAATCAAATTTTAAATTGCAATCATGATTTTTTTTTTAATCAAAAAATGCAGTTCAATTTCTTTTCCCAATTCATTCAACCCTAGCTATTCTGTTAATGCTAAAATGCTTCTGCATAACTAACTTAAAACTAAAACTGTATGAGCAGCTCCCGAACACTCATTGGTAAAACAAACATATAGCCCTCAAGTCTTCACAGAAGGGACTTCAAGCTAGACTGTGGTCTGTGGTTGTAAGGTGAGGCTTGGTAAAAAAAAAAAAAGGGGGCGGGGGGACTTGTCCTCATAGGAATCACAACAAGAATGTACAAAATGGAACATCCTGACTGTGATAAGTGCACTCAGATAAGGGCATCTTCATGGAAAATTACATCCAGAGATAAAGGAGACTGGGATTTTGTTGTACCAGTATGCACAACAGTGTATACTGCATTTCCAAAAAATAAAAAAAAACTGTAACATACTTCTGGGAAAAAATTTAGTTAACGCTCACCTGATTTGACACTGAGATTCTCTCGGATTTCTTCATGATCGCAGGGGTGCGTGAAGTCAAAGATGCTGTGGCCTGTCAGTTCTACCTGATAACATTTTGTAAGGGGAAAGTACATTTCAATGCTCATCCAGTATAAATGAAGTAACAGAAGACTTATGTTTTCTCCCTGTAATTATTCTCAAAGAATAAAGGAAATGAGGTGAGGCTCACCTGCGTAAGGCCCATAAATTTACTGACGTTTTCTGAAAGGAATATCATGTCCCCATCTGATGTTACAACAGCGACGAAGCCTTCCAGAGACTTCAGATATAGACTGTCCATCTGGCTGTCATCCTGTGACCGCGTTTGTTGGACTGTGCGGCCTGGGACAAAAGACAAGACAACTTAGTATGTGAGCAGTGTCAAACTTGTTTTTTTTTGTCAAAAAAGACCAAACCCAAAGTAAAAGCCACAATTACACTCTTACACAAACACAGACTCTTATCCTGTACCATTTAGCTTCAAGTAAACAGTTAAACAGATTATTTATCAAATTAAATTCACATACCAACATGAAATAAAAACAAGCTATTGAGCTGATCAGCAAAGAGAGGATGTTTGAGGTACACAATGCCATGAAAAGCATCAACAACTTGAGA
This sequence comes from Labeo catla, assembly GCA_012976165.1. Taxonomy (NCBI): domain Eukaryota; kingdom Metazoa; phylum Chordata; class Actinopteri; order Cypriniformes; family Cyprinidae; genus Labeo; species Labeo catla. The sequence goes on along the minus strand of VONZ01000812.1, from coordinate 124,159 downwards.
AAATAATTAAAGAGAGGCTCCATGCTGTGAGGTTCATGTCTGCTTCCCTGCAGATAAGGGCCTCCTCCCCTGCTCATTCAGATCAGGCAATAAGGGCCCGAGCGCTGAGGCTATGACCCGGCTCAGACATCAGCATTGTGCGTTTGGGTGTCAGCAGGTGGTCCATGTCTGTGCTCCCACCTCAAACCCCACAGCATTCGTCCTGCTGCTATTAATACTTCACTCTGATGTCTTACTCCTCTGGCTCTCAGCCAAACCCAAGAACTCGCAATTTTCTGCCATTCTCTGTCCATCTCTATTAGAATCATTTAAGCCTTTTCTGGCCATAAACAATGTTCTCTGACAGCCTGCTCAGCAACTGCTCTTTTATGCCTCAGGAAGTTACATTTCAACTATCAACTGTGGCTCAGAAGTTTCTTCCAAGATGCTTAGGAGAAGTAAAAATGGACATATGCTACTGTTCAAAAGATTGAAGACATAATAGGTTTATAAGACAGCCCTAATAAATAAACCTATGCCATAACTGATTTAAAATGCATTTATTTCATACTAAGTATACGTCAGATCCATTACCATATTGACATATTGCTTCAGACTTACTGATATATTACTTTTATTAAGCACATAAATATGTACTAAGCACATAATAAATGTATTTCAAATATATTTTAGTATTTTTTTTTACTAGGTAAGAATGCATTTATTTTAGCAAACATGACAGTAAAATTTTATATTCATCAAAAAAGTATCATGTTTACACAAAAACATAGCAGCAAAACTGTTTTGTACACTTATAATGATAAACCAATTATATTTTTTTAAGTGCTAAACCAGCATATTAAATTTATTTCTGAAGGATCATGGGACCTTGATGGCTAGCTGCTGAAAATTCAGATTTGCCATTGCCCAATAAATTACTTTTTAAAATATATTAAAATAGAATAAAAACACCTGGTCCTGTCAGACTCTTCTTTATGGGACTTTCTGTTGCAAATGAGGCTCAAGATTCTCCATTTGCAAAAATGTAACTGTTAAAGAGATTTCAGTTGTGATTTTTCGTTTTGACAGGAGACCTCTTTGGTTCATCTGTTTTGGGTCGTTTGAAAAATGAGGGTTCAAAGATTCATATCTCCAGAAGGATGTTTGCTGAAAATTTAGCATATCATATGACGTACCCAGTGTTTAACCAATGAGTAAGTTCAAAATGTCAGAGAGGTCACGCTTGTTTTTCATATGAGAATCATAACCTCTTTAACACCTATCAGTAATATAATTCTATGACTACGCAGTTACGGTTCCCACACACACACCTCACCGAATGACATATCAGTTTAAACAGCTTCTGGTTTTGTAATCTCAGGGCCTATCAAAGGTCACAGCATGACACAGAACACATTTAGAAACACATACAACACACCGAATTTCACAGACAGGCCTGCACGGCGCCAACGCAGAGCGTGTTGTGGCTAAGAAAAGAGTGTGAGAAGAAATCGTAATTCACAGAAAACAATACCACTAGCAGCCCCTAATTACCCCACACCTCGTCATCTCCCTCTTTCCCTGTTTCTCCACGTCCATCGATCTTCCCCCACCCACTTCCACATCACCCACACACATTTTCATCACCAGATTCCATCTCTTCCCTTTTCATTGTTTGATGCTGTCCCTCTCTCTCTTTTAGAGACATGCACATACTGTACACATGTATGTGCGTCAGGAATGGAGTCTGGAAACAATGCAAACTGCTCTTTGTCTGTCTTCCTGCATTTCTTATTGTATATTGAGGAGTACAGGACATCTCATGGACCTACCCAGCCCAAATTCACTGACACATAAACATGTTGACTTAGCTGTCGAAATGAGGACACACTGCAGACCTCTACTGTGTTTAGGTGAAGCTAATTATAATTACAGCAGACCAACCTGAACCTGGTGACAAACCAGAAAATAATAAATAAGCTTCCCACCGATGTATGGTTTGTTAGGATATGACAATGTTTGGCCAAGATACAACTACACTGTAAAAAACAATTTGTTGAGTCAACTTAAAATAATCTGTAACCTGGCTGCCTTAAAATTTTAAGTTCAGTCAACTCAAAAAAAGTTTATTCAACTTGAAATGTTAAATTATACTAAGTGACAACTTAGATATTTGAGTTAAATCAACTTAAAATTTTAAGGCAGCAGGGTAACAAATTATTTTAAACTGACTCAGCAAATTGTGTTTTTTATTTTTTACAGTGTATTTGAAAATCTGTAATCTGAGGGTGCAAAAAATCAAAATACTGAAAAAAATTGCCTTTAAAGTCGTCCAAATGAAGTTCTTATCAATGCATATTACTAATCAAAAATTAAGTTTTAATATATTTATGGTAGAAAATTTACAAAATATCTTCATGGAGCATGATCTTTACTTAATATCCTAATGATCAAAGAAAAATTGATCATTTTGACCATTACAATGTATTGTTGGCTATTGCTACAAATATACCCATGTTATGAATGCTTTTGTGGTCCAGGGTCACATTTATTCCAGTACGTATGTTTTAGCCAATATGCAGTGCTGTCATATGCTAATAACATTTGACCAACATGATCTGACCCAAATTTGATGGCAATCTGATGAAAGTTCAAAACGGCAGAAAATACAGTCAGGCATAAACTGAACAAGTGAACCCAAAAAGGTGAACCCAATATTTTTTTCAACCTTACAGCTTTATGGGATGCGAAAGACTCACCAAGAGATACAATGGAGTTTGACCTCTACTGACAGATCACATGTAATGTAACATGTTCATACCTGAGTTGAAGAGTTTGCGTGTGCGCAGGAAGCTGATAGCTAGTCTCATGATGGAGGCTTTGTCCAGGTGCGAGCTGATGCTGTGGGGTAACGGCAGCTGATGGGCCAGCTCATAGAACACTTCTGTCTCTTTACTACGCCTGCAGCGTGCTGCATCACGAGACTTTTCCTTGCGCCTTTCTGAAGGATGCCTGGAAAACAGAAGAGGTTGATGAAAACAACACATAGCCTATAGACCAAGCTTATATATGGGTGCAGCAAATGCTTTACTGTGTTGGGGAAAGTTACTTTTAAAGGTAATGCATTATAGTATTGCGTTACTCCCGTACTAAAAGTACCTTTTATCTTAGTTTTTTTTTATGTAACGTAGAGTGTTACTTTTGCATTACTTTTTAAATCTTGGCAGGGCTTTCTTGTTTGGCATTAATGTAAAAAGTTCTATTTTTAGCAAACATAAAAGCTCTTTTACACCAAAAGTGAAATTAATAAGCCTCGGGCTGAAGGAAAAGTAAATTCACTTCTGTACAGTAAAACACAGGAGAAGAAGTTTCAACACTCTTCATCAAATTTAAAAAAAAATGAAGCACAAATGAAAGTTTAAAATGTTAGTTTAATTTTAGTCTAAAGTAATTTTTGCTTATTAGGTTAAATTGTATCATCAAAGGTCAGCAGCAAAAACACTGGTCAATAAAACGGGATTAAATACATAAAGGATATTTGTGCTATTTAACATATTTAATTATTGCAAGTTTCCGTCATATTCTGAGTTCGCCTCTGCACGTACTCCCATTTTTTCTCAACATGAACACAGCAGAGCTGTCAGTCAGTCAATGGGAAAACAAAGTAACTGTTACTTATTTGAAAAAGTAACTCTTGTAAATTAAAACGTAATGTGTTACTTTACTAGTTACTTGAAAAAATTAATGATTACATAACTCATGTTACTTGTAATGCGTTACCCCCTACACTGATGCTTTATATATATACTCACACATAGTACTTGTACATTATTGTACTTAATACATTTTAATATAGAAAGGACAATAAGCCAATAAAACAATAAACTTTTACTTAAGGTTAAGATAACTTATTGTCTTTTGGCTGGCATAGTCAAATTTTGCAGGTAAAGAAAGTCTGTTATCTATTAATAAAAAACAAGGCACTGCACACAGCGAAATACACTTCCAATCCAAGCAGCTTTTTTATTTGTGTGTCACAGTTCACCAGACTTGAACCCAAGGTAAAAATTTCCACCCTCATGAGTAATTCCCGATTGCACAGATTTCCACCGAAATGAAACGACCCACAAAATTACGCAGCGCAAAGGTACACGTGACAGTGGCTAAACGCGTATTCGATTTTTTAACAAAAACTACTTGAAACCAAACAAAAATTTGTGAACGGTCAGGTTTTGAGATTTTAATTAAAATAAAATATTTTCAAATATTTTATTTTACGTTGAGCATCATTTTTGTGCACAAGCACAAACTTCATCACTGAGTCAAAGCAAAAGCATTGCAAAACCACACCTGTGAGAATCGGTGCATCAAGGTTTTAATCTAGGTTTACTCACTTGCAAAGGAAATTTAAAAAAAAAAAAAAAACTGAGTCACTGCAGGATCAAAAACTGTTTGGTCTTAAAATTTGACACTGATAAATTAAATATCAGTAAATTTGCGCCAGGTCAGTTTAGGTCACAGGGCCGGGCTCATATAGACGTCTATCTTGATCTTGTTAGTACATGTTATACAGTATAATCTGACAATCCAGGAACATATACATATACTTTAAAAAAAATTAGTCCATATTGTATTTTAAAAGCATCGCTCACCCAAAAAAGAAAATTTAAGACGGTGAAAGCGCAGCAAAAACATGCTGTCATTTATCTATCCAGACAGAACGCTTATCTTGCCAGGTCAAAGAATTCTGTGGTTTGTGGCTTGCCAGTGTGTGAAAGCATGTGTGGCAGAAAGAAGTGAACTTTCTATGGCCTCTAAGTGTGGTGTGCCACAGTGCAGTATGCCACCCTCACAACAAACCAAGCCACACAGAGCTATTTGTCGGCAAAACACCACAAGTGCTCTCTAATGCATCACATATTATAACACTAACACAGATACCAACACACGTGGCCTGCGTGCAGCGCTAAGTTTCAGTGGGAGGCCGATGTTGAGACCAGGACCTAGCGGTGTAATTCCAGTAGCTGCCTCCCAGTGTGGGTCCCCTATTCCCCGACTCTGGGAGTGTTTGTAAAATGTGCACAGCGTGGTGCGGGGGTGCAAGGAATGCAATAATCAGCCCTCTATTATACAGCTGCATATTTGGCAACCACAACATGCCCCCTTTTTGCCCTCCCACTACCCCCGTTTTAACAAAAAAATTGTCATTGTAATAGTAACTATGGATTCTTTTCACAGGAAATGGCTGATCAGTTTTACTCAGAGGTCAAACCCATGGGAATTGCACATGAATTTACTGTCGGGGCTAAATGAGGAATGGTAATTTCCATTTTAACTCAAACTGTTGCTGCTTTCTGTCTCTAACCATAAATTAAACCACATCAGGGTTTTAATGAGCAGTTCATCTCTAAAAATACAGACGTAATGGTTTAAGATAATGCAGACTCATATAGAGTTTAGCACAATCGTTTGTGGGAAAGAAGAGTGATTGTCTTTCATCACAACAGCTGATTCTGAATCCAGAGTTTAAGCGCTTATGCAATCTATTATACAATCTATTTACGGTTTTAGAGTATTTAAAATACTACGCAATAAAACATTGATGCTAATAAATTGATTTTATGTAACCTGGAGTTGTGTCAAATAACATCTAACAATCTAACAGCATCTGCCCTTTTGATCCAATTATTTTAAAAAGTGTGAATCATTTGTCAAGGACATTTTAAAAGCAGGGCGCTTTAATTTTACTTCAGCATCAGAAATGACAAACAAAATTGCGTATGCACAACCTAAAGCATTCAAAACAACAACAAAATGCTGCTGACTGCAAAATTTGAATAATGAAACATTTCGTTGCATTTAAACACTGCACACTGTTTCCTTATACTGAAAGTCTGACATGCACAGAAAACCATACACCCACCAGACAACATAATAAGCAAATTTTGAAACATTTTTATGCCAGAGAGTCTAGATAGATCTCATGTATTTAAATCCATGATAAATGTGACCAAGAAATTAAATCGTTTGGGGTTTATGCTTTTCAAATATCTCTAGTTATGTCTATTAATGCCTACAGTTTCTCTGCTTCGTCCACATTTCAGAAGAGTGGAAATCTATAATAAATAAACGGATAGTTGACTCAAAAATGAAAAACCTGTTATTATTTACTCACTCTCATGTCATTCCAGAACACAATTAAGAGTTTTCTGACACTGCATAAACAGCAGTGCATCATGGTATTGTCATGAACACGTGTCAAAGACAAGGAAGAGACGAAATTGATGAATAAAGTTGTTATTTTTGTTTTCTTTGTGCACGAAAAGTATTCTCGTAGGTTCATAACATTAAGGTTGAACCACTAAGGTGGCAGTACGGTTGCTCCAATTTCATCAAAAATATCTTAATTTGTGTTCAGAAGATGAATGAAGGTCAGAGTGGGTTTAGAACGATGTGAGGGTGAGTTATTAATGACAGAATTTTAAATTTTTGGGTGAACTATCCCTTTAAGCAATTATCACACAAGCAAAAGCGCATTTAATAAACAACAATACAGAGTAATTTACATTTTAGAGGTCAAAGTAGAATCAAATGTTTCATTCTAAACAGATCAAATCAGTTAAGTAAACAATTCAACGACTCACTTGTAAGGATGGTTGTTAAAAGCTACTTATTTGATTCTCGAATAAATCAGTTGTGTGTGCGAATGATTCAATGACAAACACTGTCACTTGTCGCCACCTACTGGCATATCAGTGTTTTCTACCTGTTGCCATCAGCATTATGCATATTTTACATAACTTGTTAGACTTAACTTAAAATAACAAAAAATACACATCTGATCATTCCAGTGGTTTTGTTATGAACCATAAAGAAACACTTCTCTCGCAGCCAGCTGGAATCGGTAACCATCACCCAATGCATGAGCTAACAGCTTATTTTTTCAGTAACCCAATCCTGCCCAAACAACCCTTGAATGTGAACTGAGCGTAAGGTTTATCTCTCTTCAGAGATGTAGTTTTTACAAACCCTTTGACCGCATTCTGGCTGGATTCAATCCTTCAAATGAAGGGGAGTTGTGTCCTCTGCCCTCAACTAGGCTACTGAGTTCTGTTCCCACACAGTCCAGCTGCTGACCTCAACCCCCAGCTACGCTATAAGCACTTTCGACATTAGCTGGCTAAACAACTTCTGAATTAGTAATGCGCAACAGGTCAAGGTAGCCCGAAGACAGAGGCCTGCTGGCCGTTTTCACTTCTTTGTCCTCTCTTTTCACCTTTCGTGCAATTGCTGAAACAAAATAGCAAGACCGACAGCTATGTGACCACTCCCACCTTTAGTGTTCTTTACATTAAAAGTGTCAGTCAAACTCTCAACAGGAGCACAGTCTGTATTTCAGCGAAAGATCTCAAGGGAGATTTGCATGAAACAGAGCTGTTACAATTCCTAAAGCGCACATAACGACCTAGCAAACACAATGGCGAGACTGCTGTACCTATCACCTACTGCCTCAGGCGTCATCACGCACAACCAAAGCAAAAGCTGTCAAAGGGAGCAGATCATGTGATTAGCAGGCTGATGTGAACCCATTCCTCCTTCTATCTCTCTCTGCATCTCGCCTCTCAACCAGATTAGGCCAGAGTTCACCAAGAGCCAAGAGCCAGACTGTACAGGGCGCCCATTCACTACAGATAATCCTATTTTCCCTAACCTCAAAGAAATGGCCAACCTTTAGTTTCCCAACTAATAATCCAGTGAAAGATTCAGTGTTAAACAGAATAAGATAACTAAACCAAGGGTGCCAGAATAGCCGTACTGCATATATTATATTGCAAGCAAGCTTTGATAGATGTCACAGTTAAATGATTACATTAGCCGACTGGCACTAATTACAAAAGACATCACAGTGCTAATGAAACACTTGGAGAGCAAGTTAAACAAACCAGATAACAGATAAGAATTGAATAAAGTGATGGAAGTAACCAGAGCAGGGAAACATAATGGCCTGTTCATGCATTTAAAAAAAAAAAAAGAGGTGAACCCTGATCTGATAAACTCAGTTTCAATTGGAACATTACGTTCCCGTTAACAAGCCACTGAGAACCACACAGAGGAACATTTAACCCCTCTTCAACATGCCTTAGGCACCAGAGAGACAGTGCTGGTTTATTTTACCACCAAATCAAAATGTTGTCCGTATCTGGCAATATCTGTCTTTAGAATGTCATCCATCAAGGGGAAATACTAAGTAAATGTATCTATCATGTAAATACTAATACTATTATTTACATGATAGATAAATGGTCAAAATAATGCTTTCAAAAAAAAGTCTTTATTCAATTATTCAAGTCCTAATAAAGATAATTAAATTTTATGAGGCATAAAATGTAATTATCTTTGCTGCTGAATTAAATCAAATACTTTAATTACAGACTTAAAAATGCTTTTATTAATGTTTGGACTACTTTTTTCTATTAAAAAAATGTATTTTAAAAGATAATAATGGCTATATATATATATATATATATATATATATATATATTACTCAGTTACTCATGTTACAGAAAATATCACAACAACCATAATTCTGAAATAAATCTGAATATCTGAAACAACTGTAAAAAAAATAGATAGATAGATAGATAGATAGATAGATAAAATGTAGTTTAACTGCTGCCTTAATTTTTAAGTAAAAAATATTAGTTCACTGCACACAAATTCACTTTTAATTTTACTGATGAATAAGAAATTTGAGCTCTAAAATCTCATTAAACAAATTAAAAACGACTGTGAAATGTTAAACTGATGAAAACAAATAAACATTAAGGCCTAATATATCAAATATTTTACAGTCGTGTTTGAATTCAACAGGTAGTTATTTGTCGTCAAACTCCATTGCGCAATTTTATTCTCAGTCTGAGCGTGTCTGTGGGTCCAACTCAAGTTTTCTGCTAACAAGATTTTCTGCTTTTTCTTTGGTCTTGCAGTATATATTATGAATGCATATTAAACAGAATCATTATTTTTAATACATTCGTTTTATAATGAGATGCAGTAAGTGTGTTTTTTTTTTTTTAAGCAGCGATTGCACTCAGGTGATGACATTTAATAACGTTTCAAGTCATTTGTATGAGTCCATTAACAAGAACGAGCCAAAAATAGGGTCCGCGCACACCTCTCCAATATCAAAGTCTTGAGAAACTAAAATTGCGGGGTGATAGGTTAAATGTTATTAACAAAAGGGAGAAATCTAAAACATGTCAGTTCAAAAACAACACCTGGAAGACTAGTAAACTTTTAATGCGATAATGTCGCTCAGGTTAAAACAGCAGTTAAAACCGCAGTTTGCTCCGCTCTGGTGCCCGTGTCATTGCGCAATAAGTCAGATCTCACCTTAGAATCTCAAAGGAAGGTAAACAACTCAAGAAAATAAAAAAATAAAAACTTTCCTGCGCCTTACCTTTTTTTCTCTCTCTCTGCTGTCATGATGCGCTTATGCTGAAGACAACGTTTGTCTTGCGTATGATGAATTCACAGAACTTTTCCGAATAAAATAAAGTTTAAACGTGTATTTTCTCACAAATGCTTTTATTTAGTTATTTGTCCTCCGTAATGTCCATTCAATGTCCATGACATTTCCAGTAATGACCGGAGCAGTTAGTGCAGTCTCAGAACACTGCCGAGGATCGCACTACCTCTCCAGAGTGACACTGACTGACCGGACGCTGGTAAAGAGCTCGTGAGCGCCGCTCCTGCGCTGCGCGTGCTATCAGCACTGTGCACTGCGCACTGCGCGCACTGATTGGTGCTCTTCACCCCCGCGCCTGCCTCTCAGCGCGCGACCCCGGGTCTCGCGCTTCCCCTCTCACATGCGCGCTCCGCGAGCTCTGTGCGCATTTGGCCTGTGAAAAAGTGCAGTTTCAGTGTCTCATATAAAACAAACACCACGTGAAGTGTCCAGTAAGGATCCAGAATGAATCAGGGTTGAGTTTCAATCTCTGTAAGTGGACAAACAAACAAAAATGACCGTTGACCAGGGAAAAACAACAGCGTCTTTTCCCGGAGCAGGGCTTAATTGGAACATATTTAACTTTAGTTCAACTCTATCTTGGAGCCAATCCCATTTAATAAAAAGCCCTTACCAGTATACCATGTAAACAAACATGTAATCGAACCCCTTTAACTAGGGCTGTCACAATTCCTAAAAATTCGAGTACTGGATTTTTAAAAAACATGGATTGCATTGTACCCGTGTCAAGTACCAGAAGTGGCGCTTTCTACAGACCGGAATTTCTACCTGACCGGAAATGATAAGAATGAACACTAATGTTGTCAAGATTCTTGCCCTGGAAATCCCGGTTCAGTTTGGCCAACCACCAACGCCTTTTGTTTCTCAGACAGTTTTTTACACTCTTCTTCTTGATTTGTTATAACGTTTGTCAGTCTATAGTCCTCCAAATGTTTGTCCTTGTCTGACTGATTAGTACAAACCAAAACATGGCAATAACTGACCATTTTCAACAGCAAAAATCAGCAAAATGTTTGAGTTTCCTTTGGTTCAGCGGCACTGTTTACGTTCGGTGCTGCCAATATGGCTGATTGATGACGCGTCTTGAAAAGTCTATTAAACAAGGATTTGATTGAGCTGTGAAGTGTAAAAACAATCGTCGTCCGTTGGCGCCCTCTGCAGTCATTTATTATAATGCTATTGTTCATAAACAGATTTGTTCAATATGCTTACTTGATTTCGATACTTTATTTGAACTAATTAGTATTACCTCATTGCTATTATATATGTATTTTACGTTGTTTCAAAGGCTATTGTTTGCTTAGGTATAGTTTTATTACCCCACACACAGACACAAAGAATTGATTTTCAGGATAATAGACAGATTACTCAATTACCAAAATAATAGTTAGTGACAACCTCTAACCCTGTTATAACTTCAGAAACCATGTAGTTGATGGAAAACTGCAATTATGTCTGTCCTTATCAGAAAAAGCCACGTTGTGAGAAGTGTGCATGTGCACACATCAAACATTTCCATTTAGGCTTTTTCTTTGAATGACTATTAAAGTACAGCTTACATCAAGCTCAATGGCAATGCATACACATGAATGTTGGTTTCACAATGTTGCTGACCCTACGCCCTCAGAGAAACCTGTTGGTATCAGCAGATTTAAGGCAATAGATGATTTGTGAGATGTTGAAATAATCAAAAAAACACTTCAAATGTCCTATCAGCTCAGTTTTTTATGTTGCACTGTATTGTAGTCACATATTTTACTTTTGCAATCTGATGTTCTGTTTCCTCAGTATGGGTGTGTGTGTGTGCACATAATACTCTTGCAACATATTACCAAAACACATCATATTTCATACATCTTGGGGTTTAATAGGTTAAACTAAACATTCACATCCTTTAGATGACAGTACATTTGGCACATAGTAAAATGCTTACGAGATAATGCTAGTGTATCCAGAAAAGAAATACCTCTGTGCACATGAAGCTTCACCATACAGAAACTAAAGTCCAATACCAGATGTAAATAATACAGCACTATCATACATATGAAACATTTATGTATTTTAATACTGTATGCGCAAATATTCAATATTCAGCCAGAGAAATCTTTGCACTTAATTTAAGAGGTAATTCTTAGTTTATTTACTTTGTTTTGACTTTAAAGGATGCGTCCTATATATCAAGTCCATTCCTTTACAATTAAAAAGGAAACAACGGGTGGAAATAAAGCTGAACGAGACATTTGGCATGATACAGTGAGGGCGACAGACAGGAAAGTGCCTGTGAGAGAAAAGGCTTCAAAGACAATCAGCAACATTGACCTAGCTACCGTGATCAACCCACAGACACGTTTAAAAAAAGAGCAACGAAACGAAAAGAAACTTCAGACAGAAAGAAATGTTTAAAGTCAGCAACCACTTTTAAAAGAACAACAAAACACATCTTATTCAAATCGCCATTCAATTGCTAAAACAAAAGTCATCACATTCCAGAAGGTTTTAATTAGTACGCCTGAAATGTACCCTTTTTTCGTTTACTTCACCTCTCCTTTAGAGTCTTTCACATTGCACAAGTAAATGATTCAACTACAGGGGGTTCACAAACTTTTAAAACAAGACTGAATAGTTTGAAAGATCTACGCAGGTTAACTGTCTGAAATAAAGCAACATAAAAAGACACAAAGGAAACGATTGACTTACTGACACAAAAAGGGAAGCGAGCTACATGTATATTGAATAAATTAAGAGCTTACACATTTTTCCACTACATTCCACAGCTTATGTACTTCAGCAAACTATGTACATGAGAATGGCAGAGAAAAGCACGAGAAAGAGAGCGAGAAAGCCTTTGGTGAAGCTCTAACCTATGCAACACGAGAAAATCAGCACACGGAGAGAAACCGAAAGAGAAAAATGTAAAAATAAAGAAAAGAACTAGGGGAAATGTGTTCAGGGTATTGCACATATATATCAAAACATGTTTTTCTGTCCATAAACTGATGCTACTCAATAACGACACGATTTGCAAGACCATGCAAACAATTGCCTACTCTAAGAAGCTTTCACAGGCTTTTGGAGCGAATACTATGTACACGTTACGTTCTGTACAAAACGACCGGACAGCTACGGGTACTGGTCGGTCTGCCCACGACTATACCTTCTTATGCATAGCGGCGGGACGCGGCACGCACACACACGCACGCACGCACACTGTAGTCTTTACACAGTCGAGCGCAAATGAAAAGCCATTGCAAAACAACATGAAAACAACCGTAGAGCTTCAGGAGGGCAAGGGCCTCTCGCTCTCATTCATGCAAACACATGCACACGGACACATACATGTCATGCACACACCTACTCAGGCCGACACTTCGTAACACAACCCATATACAGCAGGTTATCATTCCAAATGGACCTTCATAACACTGACGGAATATATATTTATATATACTACAAATGTCTTTGTATATTTTATAAAATTGCTCCCAAAATGTCACCTGAATACACAAAAAGGCATTTGACTGCACAGCACAACATTGTCACGTATGCAGGGTAAATTCCTCCTCAAGGGCAAGACCTTTCCATCAAGGGATTACGAAGACCAACTTGAAGTCCGAAATTGTAGTACAATCATTGGTATCGTCAATTTTGGTTTAAGGTAGTGCGTTCCGACCCTTCCTTCTTGGGCTCTGGAGAACATTCGTTTTCTGATTGGTTGTCAAACTTGTTGAGGCCTGTGATGAGATCCATATGCAGTAGTTTTTTTTTCTTTTTGAAGATTTGGAGAGAAATAAAAGAACAAAAACAGCAGTAAAGGGGAACTGAACCACAGGGACTGGCCGTTTTGCTCTGGTCCGGTTTGAGCCCCGTCTTCAGAACATCTGTGGGATGTGTGTTCGTGTATTGCGATGCGATGGGATTTTGAGTGTTTGTTGGTGTGTTAACATACATTTGAGCTGACAGACACCAAGTTAGGCTTTAAGACAAAGCCTCCTCTCCGAAGTAGGAGAAGCCCTTGAATTCATCCTGGTTGATTTGTTTGATGATGGCCTCGTCTACTGGCGTCAGCACGGGGTCCTCGCGAGTGAAGTCCTGGTCGAAGTTATTCACATCACGCTTGGTTTTCTATAGCAAAAGACAGACAGAGATACATGGGTTTATGAAGGTTTTCTGAGGTTCACCTTTAAAGGGATAATTCCATTAAAAAATTACAATTCTGAAATCACGTTGTACTTGAAACCTGAGAGATTTCTGCTCCTCCTTTGAAAGTCCACTGAAGTATTAGTTCACTTCCAGAATAAAATATACCTGATAATTCACTCACTCCCCATATCATCCAAGATGTTCAAGTCTTTCTTTCTTCGGGTGAAAAGAAATTAAGTGGATTATAGTGGACTTCAATGGGGATCAGCGGGCTGAAGGTCTAAATTGCAGTTTCAGTGCAGCTTCAAAGTGGTGTTGTCACAATACCAAAATTTTGACTTTTTGATCAATTTTGATACCTGACTAAAATATCACGATACTACTACTAAACCGATACTACGACAAAAACATAGAACAACAAGAAAAGTAACTGAATAAAAGACGATCCAAATGGAGATCAGTTATTTTATCTATTAAAACAAAGCATTTCATCCCTTCTTAAAAAAGCACATGCCAGTGCCACTACACAGGAATATGGTGAGCAACTACCGAGCCTACATGTATGTAGAGATCTTTGCTATATTGATAAGTTAGCTAAATGGATAAAGCCAAATGTTATTTCATGATATAGTAATTTTATTTCACAATAACAATATATATCATGATATAGTCATTTTTTGTTATTTTATCTTCGTTAATAATAAGAACCTAGATGCAAGTAACAAACTAAAGGACAATTACAGTAAAACAAAGACACAAATGAAATAAACAGGGCCCTATGAAATCTATTTTATTTTTTTTGAAATTCCATTTTAGTTTTTCTAGAGTGGTTACATTAAAAATATTAATCAAAAAGCATGTCTAATTAATTGAAATCATGAAGCTTGCAAAATTGAACAGCAATTAATTAATGTTTTTACATGTTTTTAAGGCCCTATGAAGTACATTTTTCTCAAATACAGTTTTGTTTTTGTGAATTTTATTTCATTACATTTTAATAGTCAAAAACATGTCTAATGAATTTATAAAAGACAATTAGATTTGATAAATAATTTGTTTTTGTTTTTTGACATTTGTGTATTTACAATTTTCAGGTAAATAAATTCTGGTAAATATTCCTTAAATATATTAATAATATAATATAATATAATATAATATAGTATAATATAATATAATAATATGTTTATTATTAGAAGTAGTACTATCATTACCTTAAGTAATACATTTCTGACTGTCAGGTTAAACCGAACTACTTTTAAACTGGCTACTTTTAATCTATTCATCCCAGTGTTTTACTCAGGAAATATGGCTCTTATTAAAATGCATTCTTAAAGTACCAGAACTAGTAAAATGCGTAATCGTACTGTTTTTAAAAGCAGGGTATTGTGATACTTTTTTAGTGCCGGTATATCGTGCAACACTACTTCAAAGGGCTCTATACGATCACAGCCGGGGAATAAGGGTCTTATCTAGCAAAACGATTGGCCATTTTCTAACAAAAATTTAAATTTATATACCTTTTAACCACAAATGCCCGTCTTGCACTAATTCTGCAATGCGTGTCTACGACTTCACACATACATAATCACGCTGGAAAGGTCACATATGGTTAGTTCTTCATTTAAAAAGGTAGGGTAGAAAAACTCTCCTCCTTCAAAATCGTCTGACATCGTTGTTTTATCTTTTTTTTGAAAAGGCCATTTGACTTTCTTTACATGTTTGTTTTGTAAACACTGGGTTGGTACTTTTGTAGACCTTTCCAACTTGACTACATAATGCGTGAAGTCAAGCAAGTGCAAGACAAGCATTTGTGGTTAAAAAGTATATACATTTGTATTTGTTTTTGAAAATGACTGATTGTTTCGCTAGATAAGACCCTTATTCCTCGGCTGGGATCGTGTAGAGCCTTTTGAAGCTGCACTGAAACTGCAGTTTGGACCTTCAAACCACTGATCCCCATTGAAGTCCACTACATGGAGAAAAATCCTGTAATGTTTTCATCAAAAACCTTAATTTCTTTTCGACTGAAGAAAGAAAGACATAAACATCTTGGATGACATGGGGGTGAGTAAATTATCAGGAAATTTTAACTCTGGAAGTGAACTCATTCTTTAAATCAAAACATTTAACACTTCAAAAATCTCATAAGGAGATCAAACAACCCGCATTGGTTCTTGAGGAAGCTCAACTGTATTAGCGTGACATGCAAGAACAGACCTCACCGGTTCTTGCAGAAGCTCAATCGTACTTGTTAGACGCATGAGAAAAAAACCTAATTGGTTCATGGAGAAGCTCAACCGCAAATGTTTGACACGTGAGAAAAACCTCTTGCAGAAGCACGTTTGAGCTTCTTATTATATGTGAATAAAAGCCTACATTAAATCTGTTCATCATATAATCAATCACGTTCCTTCAGAATTTCTTGGATTCGACTGCTTGATTCATATGGATTGTGCTTTATGAACTTTTGAAGTAATAAACTTTTGGTGTAATAAACTTCCAATGGAAGGAAAAAAATATCTTAATTTGTTAAAATGAAGTACCAAAATGACATGAGCATGAGTAAATGATGACAAAATTGTCATTTATTTTCATCAAAACTAACCCTTTAAAAAAGATGTGACCCTGGACCACAAAACCAGTCTTAAGTAGCACAGATATATTTTGTAGCAATAGCCAAAAAGAACATTGTATGCGTCAAAATTATCGATTTTTCTTTTATGGCAAAAATCATTAGGATATTAAGTAAAGATCATGTTCCATGAAGATATTTATGATATATATTTATATATGAGTTTGATTGAGAGAGAGAGAGAGTCAGCCACTCTAAGAATGAGCTCCTGAAAAATTACAAAAGATTAAGCCAAAAAAGTAAGACAGAGAGTGAGATAATAACAGCAAGCAAGTATAAACAACAGAGGATCAACTTGGATTCCCGTAAGACTGTTTTTTTCTTCTGGAAATATACATTTTAATACAAAAAAGAAAACTGGAACCTCTGGATTAGCATCTGGCTACTGGATCTCCACTGTACCAGCTATCTGCAGTTTTCCCTCCAAAACACTCAAGGACTTTTTTAAAGGAACTACAACTGAAAAACACTGCACAATTGTTGATCTTCAGTTGCTAAACAAAGAGGTGAGCCCTATTTGGCATAAAACAATACCAAAAACTGTATATTTAATTTTATTCAAGTAAAATTTCTCATCATTATAAGCTAAAAGCTACAGTTAGCTGCAGCTCTGGCTCAGTGCCAAGTCTGATCACCATGGCGACCCTGGCGCAAACAGAATGCAGGGAGGTGTGTTACCCAGAGAAGTGCAGGAGTGTACAGGCACGTAAAAAACACAAAGAGAAAACTCTCAGAGACAATCCTGATGTTTTGTATGCTGACTATATTCAACTCAATGGGAAAAAAATCAAGAACAACTTAATTTTCCACACCACTATGATTAATGCTTGGAAATTGGCCATCTGTGAGGAATACAAGCATGTTTTTAAAGAAGGAATTGGCCGAGGAGGAAGATTAACTATTTGTGAAGATGAAATGCTAGACACAGACAACCCCATTCTCACTATAACCTACTATACTAAAGGTACCTTCTTATTGCAAGGCAATGAAGCAAGCCTGAACTCATTTGAGAAGATTTTCCCCCTGCTCAAAGCCAGAGTAGAGAAGGAGAGAGACGAGACCCATGTGAACTGCACAGATTCCGAGGATGAAGGCGCGATGAATCCTTCACCTTCATCATCTGAACGTCAACTGAGAGACAGTTTAGCCCTACTAGAACTGGACTTCACTGAATTCAGAGAACACATTCAAGTCAAACTCTCAGACACACACAACACAAACATTTACATCCAAGAGCTCAAAGATGAACTCCAGCAGCTGAAGAAAAACACCAGCTCCTCCATTACCGAAATTACAAGAGCTCTCCGAGAACTACAAGAAGAAAACCGAACTCTTCGCTTACAGCTATGCAAACTAGAGGACGACACAGAGAAAAAAGAAAAAAACTTCTCTAGACAGCTGCAAGAAATGACAGAACAATTACAGAAAAACACAAAAGACATTACACTTCACTACAATACAGTTCCTACTACAGACAAACCAAGCTACACAAACACAGAATGCGTGTCTACAACAAACACACAGACACCTGCAGCAACACAGGCCTCACCTACCCAACCTCCAAAACCTGATCCAGATGTTCTCCTCCTTATGGACTCTAATGGAAAATTCTTGGACCCTAAAAAACTCTTCCCACACCAAAAAGTCACTGCAAAGCGATGTAGCACTACAAGCCACGCCCATCAGATCATCAGAGACTTCACAGGACACCCCTCATGTATTATCATTCACACTGGGACTAATGACCTTCACTCGCTGCGCAACAGTACTGCTGATGCTGTGAGGAAAATGGCAGAAATCACCAGCAAAAAGTTCCCAAAGTCCCGAATCATAATCTCCACGCTTCTCCCAAGACATGATACACCACCACACATCATCTACAACATCAATGCTGAACTTTCCCGTGGATGTTCTGCACTCCCCAATGTACACCTGGCCCACCACCATCACATCGGCCTTCAACACCTGTATGATGGACTTCACCTACACAAAGACGGAGTGCGTATTTTTGCGAAGTCCCTAAAAGATGCAGCCCTGGGCCGCAGCCCAGCATCACCGAGACACTTATTACCAACTCCACGATACCACCAGTCCATTCACCCCTACATACCCAGGAATCCCCCTCCGGCCCCAATGAGGAAAGACATTGCATGGACAAACACCACACATCGTCCACTACATCCACCAACGGCTCCCTACACACCTGTAAACCTGCAGTCACCAACTTCACATCCACCTACTGGCTATCAAACCCCCGTAGGAAAGAAGAAACCAAAAACCACCCTACACCAAGAGAATCCCCCACAGCCGAAAGCACAGAGCTTTGCTGAAGTTGTAGCTCGGCCCCCTGCTCCACCCAGCACCTCCACACCTGTCAGCGAACTGAGCCAGATCAGAAAGATGTTGCATACACTGTGCAACCAGCTCCTGAACAGATAAGGACAACATCCACAAACATAGTGCACTAAGGGGGGGAAATAAAATAAGTTAATTAATTAAAAAAAGTGTACTAATGTTAACTGTTTACCATATATATTCTCACTGGTTATTTTCTCTCTGTCTTACCAAATAGGTTTATCTTTAACAATACTAATATACTAATTCGTTCATTTCATATAAGTTGTTGGAATATTCAGGGTCTTCATTCTTCGACTTTTGGTTCTAAAAGCACAGACCCAGTTTTTCTGAAAAATAACAAAGACGCTGACATCATCATTCTCACTGAAACCTGGTGTCGAAAGGATGCGCTTACCTACTGTCCCTCAGGCTTCTACGAAGTAATTGTGCCCTCAGTTAAATTAAGTACAGCCCATCGTGGACGAGACTCAGGAGGAATTTTATTGTGGTATAAGGAAGATCTGGCCAAACACATTTCTATTATTACACTTGGTAAATTTCATTGCTGGTTAAAACTAAACAAACAAATTGGCATTTCAACCACTGACACATATCTCTGTGCAATTTACATTCATCCAACAGAATCCCCTTACCATGATGAGGAATATCTGAACAATATCCACACAGAGATCAGTCGTTTCCAGGCCCAGGGAAGCGTGCTGCTGTGTGGAGACTTTAATGCAAGAACTGGATCTGAATCTGATAACATAGATCCAAAGGGCAATGAACATGTCTTTGGCCAAAACCCCTTGAGTTTCACAAAAATCCTCCCACCAAGAAACAATCTTGACCAAACTGTAAATAAAAATGGTACAGAATTAGTGCAGCTCTGTCGAGCCTCAAGCCTGTACCTACTTAATGGCAGGATTAGAGGGGACTCTTTAGGGAGGTTCACATGTTGTTCAGGTCTTGGAGCTAGTGTAGTGGACTATGCCATCACTGACATGGACCCCTCCTCCTTCAGTGCATTCACTGTCCTACAACAAACTCCGCTTTCTGACCATAACCAAATTAACATTTATATTAAAACACACCACACACTAACACAAAACATACTCAAAACCTGTAAAATGTATCAAATCCAGACAGCATACAAATGGGCCCCAGACAGCACAGACAAATTTGTTCAAGCCCTCAATTCTGATGAACTAACAAATCAAATCACTACATTTATTAACAAAAAATTTGAAACAACTAAAGATGATGTTAATTTAGCTATAAATGAAATAAATTACATATTTAACAAAGCAGCATGTAAAATTGAGTTGAAAAAGAAAGGCAAAAAATATAGTAAAAAAACACCAAAAGATGAAAAATGGTTTGACTCAGACTGCAAAACATTAAGAAAACAACTTAGAAAATTATCAAATCTGAAACATAAAGAACCAAACAATGCTAACGTAAGAACTGAATACTGTTCAAAATTAAAACAATACAAAGACACAATCAGAACAAAAAAGAAACACCATCTGACAAAAAGTCTACAAGAAATTGAACATTCAATAAATCATAATCAGTTCTGGGATATGTGGAATAATCTGAACACAACAAAACCACAAGATTTACCAATACAAGATGGAAATATTTGGATGAAACATTTTGAAAATTTATATAAAGACATCCCTTCAAAACAACTCAATAACAATTATGATCAGATCAAACAAAATCTACAAATATATGAAAACACAATTAAAAATAATCAAAACCCACTCGATTTCCCAATTACACATGAAGAATTGACAAAAAAACTTAAAACCCAAAAATGTAAAAAATCTTGTGGTCCTGACAGCATTCTAGGTGAAATGCTGAAACACAGCACACCTCAGCTTCAGACAGCTGTGCTCAAATTATTCAACCTTGTACTTAGTTCAGGCTGTTTTCCTGACATCTGGAGCCAAGGACTTATTACCCCAATTCACAAGAGTGGAGATAAATTAGACCCTAATAATTTCAGAGGCATTTGTGTGAGCAGTAATCTGGGGAAGTTATTTAGCAGTATTTTAAACAATAGAATAGTGAACTTCCTTAACAAACACGGTGTCCTGAGCCCTAGTCAGATTGGCTTTCTTCCAAATTACAGAACTACTGACCACATTTACACCCTACACACCCTAATCAATAAACACGTAAAACAGACCAAACATGGAAAAATATTTGCATGCTTTGTCGATTTCAAAAAAGCATTTGATTCTATTTGGCATGACGGATTATATTACAAACTTTTACAAAGCGGTGTAGGGGGTAAAGTTTATGACGTTATTAAATCAATGTACTCAAACAACAAATGTGCAATACGAATTGGCAATAAACACACAGAATTCTTCACCCAGAAAAGAGGAGTGCGGCAGGGATGTAGCCTGAGTCCAACACTGTTCAACATTTACATTAATGAATTAGCGGTGCAGTTGGAACAGTCTACAGCCCCTGGACTCACTCTGCAAGACAAAAACATAAAGTTTTTACTGTACGCAGATGATCTGGTGCTGCTGTCATCCACCCCACAGGGATTGCAGCAACACCTAGACCTTCTGGAGAACTACTGTCAGAACTGGGCCCTGGCAGTAAACCTCAAAAAGACCAACATTATGGTCTTTCAGAAAAAGCCCAGATGTCAGGAACACAGACACCAGTTCCATCTAGGCAGCACCGCCCTAGAACACACGATGCAGTACACTTACCTTGGCCTGATTATCACTGCATCTGGGAGTTTCAGTATGGCAGTGAATGCTCTTAAAGATAAAGCTCGAAGAGCTCTATATGCCATTAAGAAAAAATTCCAAAATATTGAAATACCAATTCCAATTTGGTGTAAAATTTTCAATAGTGTAATTCAGCCCATAGCGCTGTATGGAAGTGAGGTATGGGGTCCACTCAGTGATCAGAGCTACACTAGATGGGACAGACATCCAACAGAAGCCCTACACACAGAATTCTGCAAAATGATTTTAAAATTACAAAGGAGAACACCCAACAACGCATGTAGGGCAGAATTAGGCCGATTCCCATTGATCATTAATATACAAAAAAGATCCCTCAAATTCTGGATGCATCTAAAATCAAGTCCCACAGAATCGCTACATTTTAAAGCGCTACAAACCCAAGAACTGAACCCCGAAAAAAGTCCCCTAAGTCAGCTGGTTCTGCGACTTACTAACCTGACTAACTCTACTAACTTTAACCAGTTTCAGGCCAGCACTGCTTCTCACTCAAACATCAAAATAAATCAAATTATCAAACAATCTAAAAATATATATCTGGAACATTGGGATCAAGAAACTAAAACACAAAGTAAATTACAACTATATCGAACTATAAAATCAAATTATGAATTGGAAGGATACCTCAAAAGTATCAGAGACACTAAGCAGAGACAAATCCTGACCAAGTACAGGCTCAGTGAACACAGTCTAGCCATTGAAACTGGCAGACACAAAAAGAGCTGGTTACCCAGAGAGGAAAGAGTGTGTGCTCACTGCAAGACAGGAGAGATTGAAACAGAGGTGCACTTCCTCCTTCACTGCCACAAATTCATATCAATAAGAGACCTATATATAAATAAATTTACAAACATCATAACACATTTTAGAGACATGACTGAAGAAGAACAAATAAAGATAATTTTAGGAGAGGGACAGACAGCAGCACTGGCTGCAAGATATGTGTGGATGTGCCACAGCCTGAGAGACAGCAGGTGAATGTGTATAATATGTGTATAATATGTGTATTATGTCTGACCTCATTGTGTTTCCCTACTGTCTACCACAGTGATCCTCAGTATGTGCGTGTTTACATCTTAAATACTGTGGTATGAAATGTTCACATGTTTTATTTTGTTACACTGTTCAAGTTTAAATTGTTATAATGATTTTTTTTATTATTATTATTATTATTATTATTATTATTATTATTATTATTTTTTATTTATTTATTTATTTTTTTTATTTATTTTTTTTTTTCCTCCTATTATTTACATCTTCTCATTGCTATTATTGTTATTATTATGTTCCTCCACATATATTCAGCTTTGGCAATATTGTACTTTTACAGTCATGCCAATAAAGCAATTTTGAATTTGAATTTGAATTTGAATATTTAGCAAATTTCCTACCATAAATATATCAAAACTCAATTTTTGATTAATAATTTGCATTGCTAAGAAGTTCGTTTAGACAACTTTAAAAGTGATTTTCTATATATTTATATTTTTTTGCACCCTCAGAATTCAGATTTTCAAATTGTTGTATCTCGGCCAAATATTGTCCTATAACAAACCATACATCAACGGAAAGCTTATTTATTTAGCTTTCAGATGATGTAAAAATCAAAATTTCACAAATTTTACCCCTATGACTGGTTTTGTGGTACATGGTCAAATATGAGAAGACAATAATACACACAAATGTCTGTATTTCTTAAGATTTCGTCCCCAACGCTGTTCTAAGAAGCAGTGTAGACTTTCAGTTAAAAGCCACAGGTGCGTATGTAAATGTGTTGAGTGTAGAGAGTGTGGTGACGGAACGCCAGCTCAAAGTTACTCAGAGGGCAAGAGAGCAAGTGGCGGTCGCATTTTCTGTGAACCTTTCTGTGACCTTTCCATCTAGAGCACCCACTTGTGTACATATACACACGCGCACATACACACAACACTCGCAGCCCTTCCCCCCCCATGGGAAAGCAGAAGTTGAGAAGTGCCGTTGTGGCATCCGACTTTCAGTCTAGACCACAGACGTTAAAGACAGAGGAACACAAGAGATAAAGTCAATGTGCGCGTGCGGTGTCGGAATATTTTGCAGAAAAAAAAACCATCTATGAATTATGACGTGTCAAAACGAGCATTTAATGTTTTACATTTATGCAGGTGGTAGATGCTTTTACCCAAAACGACTTTCATTGCATTGCATTTTATATACAGTACATTTTGTGTTTTTCTTGGGAATCGAACTAGAAACCTTTGAGCAACAGAAATGGGTTAATTCAGTGTGTGAGAACCATATGCTTACAATGCGAGGTTTAAAGGGGGGTTTGATCTTCCTCTGCTCCAGCAAAACCCAGTCGATCTCTCTGAAGAAGGGGTGGATTTTGATGGCTTCCTCTAGTCCCTGGGTCACCACACAGCCTAGACGCTTACTGGGGCTCTTTGTCATGAACTAAGGAAAGGGAATACATTTTACATTACATAAATCATAAAGAAAGTGTAAATAGGAAGTGTTTAAAGAGATAGTTCACCCAAAAATTAAAGTTCAGTCATTAATGAATCAGACCTTTGTTCATCTTCTGAACACAAATTAAGATATTTTTGTTTTCTATGCACACAAAAAGTATTTTTGTATTTTCAGAAAATTACGGTTGAACCACTGATGTCACATGGACTATTTTAACAATATCCTTACTACTTTTCTAGGCCTTGAATGCGGGCGGCTGTTGCATTGCTGTCTATGCAGGGTCAGAAAGCTCTCGGATTTCATCAAAAATATCTTAATTTGTGTTCTGAAGATAAACAAAGGTCTTACAGGTTTGAAAAGACAAGAGGGTGAGTAATTAATGACAGAATTTTAATTTTTAGGTGAACTATCCCTTTAAGGAGCTGTAAGCATTTTTTGTGCAATACGATCCCTAAAAACAAGGAAAATATCATTAAAAAGATGTCCAAAGAAATCAAACTTGTCCCCACCTCTTTTAAGCCAATCAAAAAATGGTAATGCTTTTAAATAAGGATCATTAGTTAATAACTTCAGTCAGGTATCATATTTGACCAAATAAGAATACATTTACAGCATTTATTAAAGAAGGTTAATGCTAATTTCTATATACATTATCACATTTTTATGTCTACAAATAAATGTAGAAATTATTAAACTTAGGGCTGTCAAACGATTAATTTTTATTTTATACAAAATAAAAGTTTGAGTTTGCATATGTGTATGTGCTGTGTATAATTATTATGTATATATAAATACAAATACATTTATATATTTAAGAAATATTTACATGTACACTGTAAAAAACAACTTGTTGAGTCAACTTAAAATAATTTGTAACCTGGCTGCCTTAAAATTTTAAGTTCAGTCAACTCAAAAAAAGTTTATTCAACTTGAAATGTTAAATTATACTAAGTGACAACTTATTTTGAGTTGATTCAACTTAAAATGTTAAGGCAGCTGGGTTACTTACCCATCTGTTAAGTTTAGCAAACACAAATATCTAAGTTGTTACTTAGCACAACTTAACATTTCAAGTTGAATAAACTTATTTTAGTTGACTGAACTTAAAATTTTAAGGCAGCAGGGTAACTAATTATTTTAAGCTGACTCAACAAATTGTTTTTTATTTTTTACAGTGTATATGTATTTATTATCATTTTTATATAATTTATATTATATATAAATAAAAATATTTTGTTCATACATATTTCTTTTAAATATATACATTCATTTGTGTGTATTTATGTATACAAACATATATGAAGCAAACTCAAACTTTTATTTTGTATGCGATTAATCACGATTAATCATTTGACAGCCCTAAAAAATTATATTAAAATAATATATAATTTATAATTATATAAATTAGAAAATATTAATTAATTTTTTATGTATAATGTACAAACATCAATGTTTTTTCCAACATTTAAAAAAAAAAAAAAAAAAAGATTAGGAAGGAAATTAGGAGGAAATATTCTTATAAAGCATTACTCAAAAAAACAAGCCAATCAGAAACACTCTTTGCCCGTCAATCATTATGCATGTTCAGAGTAGCTGACATCGGATTGGATGATATATCTTTGGAGGGCGGGGTTTCAGAGAGAGGGTATGTGGTTTGAAGCAATGGACGTTTTAATTAAGTCTGTAGAAAATTTGTAAAACTGATTCAAACGCTTACAACACATTTCAGCTAAATTCATGAATTTTTAGTGCACAAATATCAGAAACATGGAAACAAATCACATCATATCCTCTCAAAGTGTATGGAGCATGCCACAAAATTAGTATACTTGTAAGTCAGAGGTAAATGTACCAGAACAGAGGGATGAATGAGGAACAAAAGGGAGAAAAATGAAACAGGGGAAGGTTGGAGAGGTCAGAGGGAAAGTGCAGCCAGGTGTATGACCATACAGTGGAGCTCAATATATCACTGCAGAGAGAGAAAAGATTCTGAATGGAAAGGAAAAAGAAATGATAAATGGGCCAACCACAAACCACATACACAAATAAAAAAATTTCAAGAAATGGGCTGCTTACAGCTTTCAGAATGCTGACGGCTTCTTTACTGAGCCACACGGGATAAAGCACGTCATCGTGGAGGATGGACTCGAAAAGGTCGTCCTCGTTGTCAGCTTCAAACGGAGGTTGACCGGCCATCATTTCATACATGAGAACGCCCAGAGCCCACCAATCCACCGAAGGGCCGTACTCCAACTCCTGCAGGATCTGAACGACAGAGATGCAAGAATGAGGTTTTCAAACATCTCAGCTATTAGTTCTGTCCAAAGATGATTTACTAGACGTACCTCAGGTGCAATATAGTCAGGGGTCCCGCAGAAGGTGGTGGTCGTGACCCCGTTCAGAATGCCCTCTTTGCACATGCCAAAGTCGGCCAGTTTACAGTGGCCTTCAGCGTCCAACAGAATATTATCCAGCTTCAGATCTCTAGAGTGATGAGAAAAAAATAAACAATTAGACCATATTTAACATTTTTTGCTTGCTTAAACTCTTCTAATAAATTATCCAGGCTGTTTAAAACGGTTGGTGTGAAGGGCTCGGCATGTCTGTTCAACAGTAAGCTGACAACTGATCTACAGGACCTTGAGGGCCTGACCGTTCTGCAGACCTTTACAACAATAACACATGGCACTCTGCCTCATTTATAACTCAAGCTGCTCTCTGTTCCATTCCTGAGATGGCTGCATGTAAGTCGAGGTGTTTGAAGTGCTCAGGGCTGAACATTTGTGTAGGTAAACGACAGCAGCCTCAGGTAAGCCGTTAAAACCCTTCACTTCACAACATGCACGTCAACATTCGGAGCCCTCATGAAGCCGTCAGTCATGCACCGGACTAAATAATTATATAATTAAATAAATAAATAAATACACAGATTTAAATCTTTGATAAAATATACACATACACATAGATAGACAGATAATAGATAGATAGACAGACATTCACAAACTACAGTGACATTTTTCTGCCTGCATTTAAAATACATGTGACATTGTGGTCACTTTCTATGACATTTTTGCCCTGAGCCCTTGTTTATTTTTGACCGTGACCACAGGCTTCTTTCAAAGGTTTGAAAAAAAGAGTTTAGCGTGACTTAATGACAGTACTGTGTTAAGATGATGGATTCATACGTATAGTGGAGAGTAAACAACTGCAATGAGGGGTTGAATGATGGATGTGTCTTTTGCTGTGCAAATACAGAGTCATTTAACTCCCATTAGGACTCCTTTCTCCAGCAGTGTTATTTTAGCATTACTAAAATACTATTATAGTTTCTATTCTATTATTTTGATTTAGTTTTTATTTTTATACTATATAAATATATTACAGTTTTAGTAATTTTGTTGTGCTTTTGTTATTTTTGTTTAGACCAGTTTTAGACCGATTTAGACCAGTCAAAAGTTTCTGAAAAGAAAGATTTGAAATGTTTTTTAAAGAAGTCTCTTCTGCTCACCAAGCCTGCATTTATTTGATCCAAAATACAGCAAAAGCAGTAATATTGTGAAACATTTTTACTATTTAAAAATGTATTTTAAAATGTAATCTATACCTGTGATCAAAGCTAAATTAATTCATATTTTTATTTAGCAAGGATGCTTTAAATTGATCAAAAGTAATGATAAAGATATTTATAATGTTACAAAAGATTTCTATTTCCGATAAATGCTGTTCTTCTTAAATTTCTATTCATCAAAGAAATCTGAAAAAATTCTATAGTTTTTTATTTTTTTGAGCAGCAAATATTCAAATAGAAAACAGTTATTTTAAATAGTAAAACTATTTTAAAATTGTACTGTTTTTGCTGTACTTTGGATCAAATAAACGCAGGCTTGGTGAGCACAACTTCTTTAAAAACATTAAAAAACTTTTGCTTTTTAATTTTTTTTTTAAATGATGTATTTCTTTTTTTTTTTTCAAAATTTTATGTCAGTTTTAGTTACTTACATGAAGTTAAACTAAATTAGAATGAAAAATGTTTCCTTGTCAACTAGCTAAAATACATTTTTTAAAAATATATATATATATTTTTTTATTTCAGTTAATATTTATTAACTGTAAATAAAGAAAACAAAACTTTAAGTAACATTTTATGCTCTCCAGTTTAAAACTGTCCAAAATGTTACCATAAAATAATAGCAAAAAAAAGTAAAGAAATTATATTGTTATATTACATATATAACATTTATATATATTCAGATCATTTCAGATTATCTCAAAAGATCTCATTTGTGCAGATAAAAATAAGGTAATTTAGTGCAAAAGAAAATAAAATTTGCACAGTTGTGAAATATTAGAGTTTACAATTAGCTTTTTATTTGAGTATATTATGAAATGTAATATATTTGCATGATGGCAAATCTGAAATTTCAGTATCATTACTTCAGTCTTCAGTTTCACAGGATCCTTCAGAAATTATTCTAACATGCTGATTTGATGTTCATGAAACATTTCTTATCATCATCAATGTTTAAAAACACAGTTGTGGTGCTTAATATTTTTCTTTTTTTTTTCTTCAAAAGAACAGCATTATTTTTTGTAACATTATAAATATCTTTACTGTCACTTTTAATCAATTTAATGCATGTTTGCCGAATAAAAGAAATAAAAAAAATACTTAGATTGGCTCCAAACTTTTGAACACTACTGTAAACACACACAACGGCCCCATCAAAGTGCAAAATCTGCATTCAACAAGCCACAGGACATAGAAATGCATTAATAACTCTGCCGAGTTTTACTAAAGCGATGGCCAAAGCCAAACACATTAGGAGGAGCACATTACGATAATATCTGAATCGCAGCGATTGCAGAGACTTGCCCCAGTGCAGATAGTTTGTTTTCTACAGGGGGATGTTTGTGCTTTGTGCCGCAGAGTGGAAAAAAAACAGTACACATACAGAGGGTGGAGATTTTGTAATGCCATTTTAAAGGTTAAAGGATGAGACCCTAGTACGTGTCAGCGAGGACACAGTCAGTGGTATCTGGCCGAGGGCATTCAGTGGCAAAGGATTTTTCAAACATGTAGAAACATTAAATACTTAAGCGAGGGTCACATGATAGTTTGACATGTTCATATGAGGCCTGCCGTCCATGTCAGTCAAGTGATTTAGTGCATACTTTCAGACAGTCAGAGAGTTTATTCCTTAATTACAGATTTGCAGGAACAAACAATAATGATCTAAACATGTGAAGTGATTTGTATATCTCATAACAAACAGGGAGGTGCAGAACACCTGTATATTCCTCTGCAGAATTTGTGTGTGTGTGTTTGTGGTTGTGTGTTACATGCACCTGGACAAACTGGCTGGAACCTGAATGAAGGCAGGAATGTTCAGAGGAGCTAATCTGATTGTCATGCCTGATAAATCCTGTTTTCTCAATGTGTCAGAGCAAAATAAAGACAAGAACAAAATAGAAAAAGACCCAGCTTAGTGATTACATGCTTAAGTCAGTTCCATGAGGGAAATGTCTCCTTTGTGGTCAAGATACAAATTTTCCAACAGAAGTGTAAAGAAACTGAGTTATTGTAATGTTTTATTATATCTATAATATATATATATATATATATATATATATATATATAACATATACAGTTGTAGTCAAAAGTTTACATTTCCAGAATCAGCAAAATATTAATTATTTTACCAAAATAAGAGGGATCATATAAAATGCATGTTATTTTTTATTTAGTACTGATTGAATAAGATATTTTACATAAAAGACGTTTACATAGTTCACAATAGAAAATAATAGCTGCATTTATAAAAACGACCCTGTTCAAAAGTTTACATACACTTTATTCTTAATACTGTGTTGTTACCTGTTTTTTTTTTTATCATAGTTGTTCATGAGTCCCTTGTTTGTCATGAACAGTTAAACTGCCTGCTGTTCTTCAGAAAAATCTTTCAAGTCCCACAAATTCTTATTTTTTTTCAGCATTCTTGTGTATTTTGTCATATGCAACTATTACAGAAGGTTCAAACACTCACTGATGCTCCAGAAGAAAACACGATGCATTAAGAGCCGGGGGGTGAAAACTTTTTGAATTTCAAGATCAGTTTAACATATCGCTAAAAAACAGCTGTGGATGATTCAGATAAGAACACAGTATTAAGAATCAAGTGTATGTAAACTTTTGAACGGGGTCATTTTTATAAATTCAACTAATATTTTCTCTTGTCGACTATATGTAAATGTCTTTTATGTGAAATATCTGATTCAGGTCAGTAAAAATAAATAAAATAAAAATAACACGCATTTTGTATGATCCCTCTTATTTTGGTAACATAATTACAATTTTGCAGATTCTGCAAGGTGTATGTAAACTTTTGACTTGAGCTGTATATAAAATATACAAAGACACATTTTTCAGCTTATGACCAATTTTTTCTTTGTATAAGAAATCCATTTCAATGGATTTTCTATGGCCATTTTCTAGCTTGAATGGATAGCTCACCCCAAAATTAAAATTCTGTCATTAATTACTCACCGTCATCTAGCTCTAAACCTGTAAGATTTATCTTCGAAACACAAATTAAGATATTCTTTATAAAAACTGAGAGCTTTCTGACCCTGCATAGACAGCAACACAACACAAAAGTCAAATAAATCCAGCCTTAGTGAGTATAAAACACTTCCTTCAAAAACATAAATTCTTACTGACCCAAACATTAGTATATAATTCTCTCTATTTTTACACCCTTTCATTTTAACAAGAGCATCTGGGTGGATTGCACTGATAGGGGATGCTGCAATATATCTGAAGTCGTCTCCTCAGACGTATCAGAGCGTGACTGCTCTTTCTGTGATCTGTGGCTTCCTTGAATTGCAGTTAATGAGCCATAGAAGAGCCTTATATCAGTGTACTATTCAACTGAGAATAGAATCCCCTCTGGCTCGTGTAAGAATGTGTAGAGGCATTGTTATCGAAGCCTCGCAGATGAACCGCCACCTTCTTCAGCGGTAGATGACACATGCAGCATGGCTTTCTTAGGTGAGTGACTGAGGCTAAAGAGATGTGTACTGCCAATAGGTTTATGTCATGCTCTATCTAACAGATATCATCTTTAATGAGGTAGGTGGAGCATGAAAGGTTAGAGGAGAGAACGCTGGGCGCCAGAGCATGGGTACATGTGTCTACAATGACCTCTTGATGACCCTGTGTGTTTACCTGTGTATGTGATGGTTATATTGAGGGATACAGAAGCCAGGGTGTGGTTCAATACACAAACACACATCAGGTGTGCATCTGTTTGCACACGTTTGAGATAAGGATTCACACCTCCCTTGTAAAACCTGTCTATTATACGGAAACATGAGCTAATGTATTTTTATGATAGACTACATGCGTTTATAAGGAAGCTCAAGTTCATTTCTCAAGACACTTAAAAGTGTACAGTTAAGTACATATCTATTTTAAAGCTGTGTTTTTAAGAGACTTAATATTTTAATTTAGAAAAGATGAATCAAAAGTGACAATAAAGACATTTATTAGTTATAACATTTCTATTTCAAATAAACGTCTTTTGGACTATTAATCGTGCGAATAAATATACTGACAATAATAAGATGTTTCTTTAGCATTAAATCAGCATATCAGAATGATTTCTGAATGGTCATGTGACACTGAAGACTGAAGTAAAGATGCTGAAAATTCAGCTTTGCATCACAGGAATAAATTACATTTTAAAAATATATTAAAATAGAAACCAGTCATTTTGAATTGTAATAATATTTCACAATATTACTGTTTTTACTGTATTTTTGATCAAGTAAATGCAGAGAGTTCCAAAACATTAAAAATTCTCACAAACCCACTTGTTTTATATATATAAAAAGAGTTCATGAGTGTGTTTTGTGTGTCAACAGTTCGATAAAGCTTAACAGGACAAAGATAGCAACAGAGAGCCAAACAGGCTTGGCCTTTGATGGTTGATTGGCGAAAAAATGTCAACATTTTTTTGCTGCCATCATTCAAGCACAAACCTTTTTGTGAGGCACTGTTCCAACATGAGGGCGAGACAGCCCAGGTTTATGTAACTGTTCTATTTTTGACAGCAACTATGGAAGTTGGAAGGATTTTAGTGATACGCACTTAACACGACAATAGCCAATAGAAATAGTTGACTGAACCACAGCTTCCTGCAATCTAAAGGCAGGAACTATCTTCCGCCCACTGCACAGTACACATTGAGTTGAAGTGGACTGTGCACTGCGCAAGGTCCAATAAAGAAGGGTCTTATCTAGCGAAATGATCAGTTATTTTCATTTAAAAAAATACAATTTAAATACTTTTTAATCTCAAACGCTCGTCTTGCCTTTCTCTCCCTGAACTCTGTGTATTCTGACTCAGTTAGGGTATGTTGAAAAACTCCAATCATATTTTCTCCCTCAACTTAAAAAATCATTTCAAAATCATCCTACATCGATGCAGAAGTTCCGACCCAGTCTTTGCAAAGTGAACATGCAAAGAAGATAAGAAGGTAAAACAGCGATATATAGGGCGACTTTGAAGTTGAGGGAGAACATGAGATGGGAGTTTTTCGACATACCCTAACTGTCACGAACCGGAACAAAAACAGTCGAGGCAGAGTAAGACAAGACGAGCGTTTGGCTTTAAAAAGTATATAAACTGTATTATTTTTATGAAAATAACTTATTGTTTCGCTAGATAGGACCCTTCTTTCTCGGCTGGGATTGTTTACAACCTAACATTAAAGTTCTTAAATATACGTTTAGATGGCAATAATTTCACATTCAGTCTTCAAATTAATGTAGAAACAACGTAAAGACAGTATATTTTAATATTTGTAACATTTTTATGACTGAAGGTGAGTATCACTGATACCAATATTGCTGACGTCTTTAGGAAACTGTTCTTTTTTCATAATATTTAACCACTGATTATAGCCATTCAACATTTCTGTATAATTGAGAGCTGTCAATTTTAACATTTATTAGACTTCTAATTTAAATTGAGCTTAAAAACAATCTTCACATAACTCCATTTTTTACCAGTACTCTTCAGCGAGTAGGAATTATACAGAAATTGGATAAAAGTTATGAAACACTAAATTCTAAATTAAATATAGATGAATCCTTAAAGGAGAAGTTCACTTCCAGAACAAAAATGTACAGATTTATTCACCCCCTTGTCATCCAAGATGTTCATGTTTTTCTTTCTTCAGTCTTAAAGAAATTATGTTTTTTGAGGAAAAACATTGCAGGATTTTTCTCCATATAGTGGACTTCTATGGTGCTCCCAAGTTTAAACTTGCAAAATGCAGTTTAAATGCAGCTCAAAGGGCTCTAAACAATCGAGGCAGAGGAAAAATGGTCTTATCTAGCCAAACGATGGGTTATTTTCTAAAAAAAGGACAATTATAATACTTTTTTACCTCAAATGCTCATCTTGTCTGGCTCTGCGTTAACTCTTTGTATTCCGGTTCAAGACAGTTGGGGTATTTCGAAAACCTCCCATCTTATTTTCTTCTCCAACTTCAAAATCGGCATACATCGCTGTTTTACCTTTTTTTGCAAAGGGCGTTTGATCTTTTTTGCAAGTTCACTTTGTAAACACTGGGTCGGTACTTCTGCAGCGATATAGGATGATTTTAAAGTTGGAGGAGAAAATGAGATGGGAGTTTTTCGACATACCCTAACCCTAGCTAGATAAGACCCTTCTTCCTCAGCTGGGATTGTTTAGAGCTCTTTGAATATTGAAAGTTCAAACTTGGTGGCACCATAGAAGTCCACTATATGGAGAGAAATGTTTTCCTTAAAAAACATAATTTCTTTACAACTGAAGAGAAAAAGACATAAACATCTTGAATGTTTGGATAAACATTCTGGAAGTGAACTCCTTTAAAGCAACAAAAGTTATTGATTTCTTTTTTCATTATTTTTTTGATTAACAGATATCACAGCCACTGGGTTATTAGACTATTTGGCTGCTATTACTTTAGGAGCTGCCGCTGCTGAACGGGATAACAGGACAGGTAAATTGGTTTTTACTGACATATGGGCTGACAACATTTTATCTGACCGCAGTTCACTATTGTTGTAAAGCTCACTTGTCACCTGTACCTTTCCGGCACTCATTTGACAAGTGCCTGGCATCGAGTTGTAGTGAATGTTCGAAAAGACGCCTGTTTGATGAGGTCATAAAGACGATCTGCGACTAAATAAATGCCCTTCTTGTTAAAGGAGAAGTCCACTTCCAGAAGAACAATTTACAAAACAATTTACTCACCCCCTTGTCATCCAAGATGTTCATGTCTTTCTGTCTTTAGTCGTAAAGAAATTATGGAAAGCATTTCAGGATTTTCCTCCATATAATGGACTTCATTGGTGCCCCGATTTTGAACTTCCAAAATGTAGTTTAAATGCAGCTTCAAAGGGCTCTAAATGATCCCAGCCGAGGAAGAAGGGTCTTATCTAGCGAAACGATCGGTCATTGTTTTTGAAAAATACAAATTTGTATACTTTTTAAGCACAAAAGCTTGTGTAGCACTAGCTCTGAGATGCGTCAAATCACGTCTAAGTTAATCGTCTGTGTACTCCGGCTCAAAAAGGTATCCTCTCCATCTTATTTTCTCCTACAACTTCAGAATCATCTGACATCGTTGTACCTTTTTATTTGTAAACAGCGTTTGACTTACTTGCACTTCCTTAGTCTTTGCGCGTTCGTTTTGTAAACACTGGGTCTGTAGTTCCGCCTACATTCCACGTGACCTTTCGACATGATTCAATACGTAGCGGCGTGGACGCGTGTTCCAGAGCTTGTGCTACACAAGCTTTTGTGCTTAAAAAGTATACACATTTTTATTTTCCGAAAAAAATGACCGATCGTTTCGCTAGATAAGACCCTTCTTCCTGTTTAGAGTCCTTTGAAGCTGCATTTAAACTACATTTTGAAAGTTCAAAATCGGGGCACCAATAAAGTCCATTATATGGACAAAAATCCTGAAATGTTTGCATTAAATATTTTTAAAACTTAATCACCTGCGTTAACGCGCTAATTTTGATCGAAATGAAATAAAAATACAAATATTACAATAAAATGTAAAAGATAATATATAAAATATATTAATATCTACATTAGATAGATTTCTAGGTAACTAATTAAGTAAAAACTCCCTGACTACTTTTGGGTTTGACTTCCACACTTCCTCTGAGCTCCACCAGACAACTGCACACACACGTACACATGCCATAATGCATGGTCTCCCGCACATATACACATGTGCATGTACACACATAATTAGGCCCTATTGAAATGCCTTCCTGTGTTCCCTTTGTGTGCAGAGTGATTTTTCCATGGAGTCCCTCATCACTTTAACATA
Source organism: Labeo catla (assembly GCA_012976165.1). Lineage (NCBI taxonomy): Eukaryota > Metazoa > Chordata > Actinopteri > Cypriniformes > Cyprinidae > Labeo > Labeo catla. Next base: position 88,921 of record VONZ01000812.1, on the reverse strand, counting down.
AAGCTTTGCCACCGATCAGCCTCAGTCAAAAAAATCTCAGCTAAACATACAAGAACAGAGAGAGAAAGTAAAAAGAGTTACAGCTGAGACCATTCATGGGTCTAATCAGACACAAGACAAGCATTGACCTGCACAACAGACCAAAGAGGTCTTTCTCCCCTCTTTTTTAAAGAGAAACACACTAATACAGTACATACTCCCTGTCTTTACTACCTTTCTGGGCCTTGAATGTGGTAGATGCGTTGCTGTCTATGCAAGGTCAAAAAAATCTTGAATTTCATCAAAAAATACCCTCATTTGTGTTCCGAAAAAGGTCTTACAGGTTTGGAACGACAGGAGGGTGAGTAATTAATGACAGAATTTTCATTTTTGGATGAACTATCCCTTTAAGCCAGTGGTGCCCAACCTTGTTCCTGGAGATCGACTTTCCTGCAGATTTTAGTTCCAATCCTAATCAAACACACCTGTCTGTAATTATCAAGTGCTCTTTGAGATCCTAATTAGCTGGTTCAGGTGTGTTTGGGCAGGGTTGGAGCTGAACTCTGCAGGAAAGTCGATCTCCAGGACCAGGGTTGAGCACCTCTGCTTTAAGCTATATCTCTCTAAGAAATGGGATAAAAAATAATTTGGATAACAGGATCTTGACACACTTCAAGTGATCTAACACATATCACATCAGAAATCAACCAGTGTAATTTTAGGATTTACTCCCTAATTGTTCTCCCCATGAATGAAAGACAAGCTGGAGAGAAATGGTGGAGAGGGTTTGGTATTGCTGGGGGCTAAAGAGGCCTCTCATTCTTCAAAAAAATGCTGTAATCCACTAATACATCCTACCTCCACTTACATTCCTCAACTCTTCCCTGAGGCCAGATCTATCATGCAAAACCATCTATCTATTTACAATGACATTTACAAGAACTAATAAATTACAAAGCACAAATAAGAAAACATTTGATCATCGTATCTTTAAATCATGCACTGAGCTATTAACACAATTCAGTGAGGGATTTAACATTGGTGTTCCTGGAACCATTAATCAAATCCATCTTCGAATGACTACTATTAATAAAAGACAAACCCTGCAGAAGGAGATGGGCGTTTAAAGCTCACTTGCATTAATGAACTCAAAAACCCTTATTGGACTAGAACAAATCAATATAAGCATCCAAACATTGAAATGGCAAGCACTTTTGACATGATAACACAGTGAGGAAGGTAAGATAATAATGGCTGTCTCGAACGGGGGTCAGATGTAGTTTGACCTCTTGCTTCTTTGCGGGTCTCAGCACGAATGAGTAGGATTATGACAGTGCTACAGTATCTACCTGAGCTTTGGATAAGGAATATTGCTTGTTGTGCTTTTCTTGGGCCATGTGACCCATTGCAGCCTCTGTATTCAGCTTTCAGCATATCTTTTTGCTTGCAAGCCTGATTGTGTGATAAACTACAGAAACCTGTTTCCGCCACTGAATAAAAATGTAAAAAAAAAAAAAAAGTGAATTTTTCTCTCACAATTCTGACTTTTTTCTCGAAATTTCTACTTTGTATCTTGCACTTCTGACTTTTTAACTTGTAATTACGAGTCTATATTATGCAATTCAGACTTTTTTTTCAGAATTGTGAGATATTACTTGCAACTGCAACTTATAAAGTCCAATTCTGAGGTGGAGGAAAAAGTTATATTCTCTCAGAATTGCGAGTTTATATCTCATAGTTCGGACTATTTCTCAGAATTGCAAGATTATAGTTTGTCACAGTTTGTCAATTTGATTCAGAATTGCGTGACATACTCGCAATTGCGAGAATGTTTTTTTTATTTTTGCTCACAACTGCAAGTTTGCAAAATTGTCAGTTTATATCTTACAATTTTGAGAAAAAAGTCAGAATTGCGTGATATAAACTGGCAATTGCAAGTTATAAAGTCTGATTCTGAGGGAGGGAGGAATTATATTTTCTCAGAATTGTGAGATATAAACTCGCAAATCTGAAAAAAAAGTCAGAATTATGAGTTTGTATAGCAATTCTGACGTTATAATTGCAACTGGGAGTTTATAGCTCACAATTTGGAGGTAAAAAGTCAGAATTGTGAGTTTGTATCATCCAATTGTGAGAAAAAACTTTTTTTTTTTAATTCAGTGGCAGAAACGGGCTTCCATAACAAACAGAGGGAAAGACAGCAAGAGAAAAGTTTGTACCTGGGAAAGAATGAATGTCTTTGGCTATGTTCACACAGTTAGTTTGGGATTTACAACCGTATTAATCAACAGGTGTGACTCTTAAATTGTTCTGTACATATGAAAACACTGAATGCATTTGATTCTCTTTCATAACTGAAGTCTTCAACTGTATGAATGTAGCATGTGCGTCAATATCTGTCCAAATAGGTGCGTGTGCATAAAGAAATGTTAAACAGAGGAGGGCTTCTTTTGTAGTTTTGTGCAGACCCTTAAAAAGGTTGCGGATTAGTCCTTTGGGACGCTTCACAATTGTTTCATCTTATCAGCCCTTTGTTCAAAAAAATAAAACCTCTGAACTGTATCAGGAGCTCAGAGCTGCAGTCAGCAGCACATAGTGTACACTGTATCTTCAGCTGTGCCTGGGGAGCAGGAAACCTGCTTTGGCCTGAATAAGGACTTTACTTCATCGAGACAGGTAAGCTGATACTAAACGCTACACTAACAATGGCGTGATCTTTTGCTAACTCTCACGGGTCAAATAGGATTAGCATCTGCCACAGAGCTGGAACAAAAACAAGCATTTAAAGTCTTTGAGGGCCAGTTAGCATGATGCCTGGGTAGGACTGGCATCATTTGTGGGAGCTGAAGTCACACCGCAATCTCATGGCATGACTAGTGCAGGCATTTAGAGTCTACAATGTTAGTCTCACTAAAAAATGTAACATGACATCAAACTTTATCAATTTTGTGGACAATATCACCATGAATATAAATATGCAATAAGAAAATAAAGACATTTTGTGGAGAAGTCCACTTCCAAAGCAAAAATCTACAGACAATGTATTCACCCCCTTGTCATCCAAGATGTTCATGTCTTTCTTTCCTTAGTCGTAAAGAAATTATGTTTTTTTGAGGAAAACATTTCAGCATTTTTCTCCGTATAATAAACTGCTATAGTGCCCAGAGTTTGAACTTCCAAAATGCAGTTTAAATGCGGCTTCAAATGATCCCAAATGTTCCCGCCGAGGAAGAAGGGTCTTATCTAGTGAAACAATTGGTTATTTTCATTAAAAAAATACAATTCAAATACTTTTCAATCTCAAACGCTCGTCTTGTCTTGCTCTGCCTGAACTCTGTGTATTCTGGCTCAAGACAGTTAGGGTATGTCGAAAAACTCCAATCGTATTTTCGCCCTCAACTTCAAAAATCATTTCAAAATCATCCTACATTGCTGCAGAAGTACTGACCCAAAGTGAACATGCAAAAAAGGTCAAAGGCCCTTAACAAAAAAGGTAAAACAGTGATATAGGGCGATTTTGAAGTTTAGGGAGAACATGAGATGGGAGTTTTTTTGACATTTTCTGTCATGAACCGGAACAAAAATAGTCTAGGCAGAGTAAGACAAGACGAGCGTTTGAGATTAAAAAAGTATATAAATTCTACTATTTTTATGAAAATAACGATGGTTTTGCTAGATAGGACCCTTCTTCCTCAGCTGGGATCGTTTACAACCACATTTGGGATCATTTGAAGCCACATTTAAACTACATTTTGGAAGTTCAAACTCGGGGCACCATATCAGTCCATTATATGGAGAAAACCGCTGAAATGTTTTCCTCAAAAAAACAAAATTTACAACGGAAGAAAGAAAGACATGAACATCTTGGATGACAAGGGGGTGAGAACATTATCTGTAAATCTTTGTTCTGGAAGTGGAGTTCTCCTTTAACTTCTGATTGATAAAATGAAGTCCTGCCATACGTTTTTCCAATTGAAAATCCATCTCATCAAAATGACACATTATGTAAGTGAAATGAGCTGACAGTATTTCCTGTTGACTTACCTGTAGATGACGCCATGTTGATGCAGGAACATAAGCGCTGATGTGACCTCAGCTGCGTAGAAACGGGAACGAGCTTCATCGAACTTCCGTGACCGCTGGATCTGAAACATCAGGTCTCCACCGTTCACATACTCCATAACAAAGAACAACCGATCCTAGAGAGACAGAGAGAATAAAACAAGACAAAAAGACTGAGTTGATTGTCATAGAACACCCACACCCAGTAATAGCGTGATCTAAAATCATCTGTGGTTTCACTGTTAGTCCACTGTTAGTTTCGCATGACATCTGTGCAGATAACAGTTTAGCGCTGCACATTTCAACACACAATCATTAGAGCTAGCAAATTTGCTTACTTGATTACCTGATTACACTCTCTGACTTACAGTAGGAAACATTTCTTGTAACATAACTCTAATAAGGAAATAAGAAAGGAACGTTTGTGATGTTTGGGTTTCCTATACTGTAAATTAGGAAAATGACATATTGATATAAAAACTGTATACACATCTTATCACATGCTATTGTTCTCTTTATACACCTCGTTTACGGTCAGGAAGTGGAGAAGTTTTATAGAGGCCTTACGATAAAACAATTCAGAGAAAAACAGTTCTAGTAAAGCTATACAAAATCCTGCAGAGTTTATCATTTACTGGCTTATTGGCTATAAACTGTACATGAGGATATACCATAGAGTTTCAGTTTTTAAAAATATTATGTTAATTATTATATATGAGGCATTACATTCTCTTCCAAAATGGCCTGATACAAATAAAAATATGATGTCTGTAATACAGTCAAGATTCCAATTCCTGCAGCAGCAAAGGAACCCCATATCAGTCTGGTCCATCTCCATGTTTGATATGGTTTGATTTTGTACACCAGATGTACTGCTGATTCATGGGTCCAAAAAGTTCCGGTTTGGTCACAAACTTCCTCCCACACATAAAAAAGTTTGTGTGGAGCTATACAGCAAAGGCCAAGATTATAAGGAAGCAAATAATTGCTATGCACACAACATAACTACCTTAAGTCTTTTTTTTAAAGGAATAGATCACCAAAATAGGTCACTATGAAATCGGTTTTATTTTTTACCTAAATTTGCTTTATTTTTTTCCAAATTTTGTGGATTTTTCTGGATTCTGTTTACATTTTTCAAGACTTTGTTTTAAAGGTTAAATTAAAAACGTATCAAAAAGCATGTCTAATTAATTGAAATCATGAAACTTACACAATTTAACAGCAATTTATTAAATGTTTAACAAAAATTACATTGTTAAAGCCCTATGATATACATTTTTTTTTCTCAAACTCAGTTTTATTTTTACCAAATTCTGTTTTCCATTAATTTTCTAAATTCCATTTTGATGGTATCATTAAATTGTAATAATCAAAAGCAAGTCAAATTTATTGATTTTAGAAAGAATTAATTTATTATTACTTTATTTATTTATTTATTTATTTTGTGTGTGTGTGTGTGTACCTGGTATTTATTACGTTATGGGGACCAAAATGGGGGTATTTTTTAGGTCCCCATGAAGAAACAGGCTTATAAATCATGCAGAATGAGTTTTTTTATTTTTTGAGAAAGTAAAAGTGTGCACAGTCTCCTGTGAGGGCTAGGTTTAAGTGTAGGCTAGGTGTAGGGTGATAGAATATACGGTTTGTACAGTATAAAAACCATTACACCTATAGAATGTCCCATACAACATGGAAACGCAACATGTGTGTGTGTGTGTGTGTGTGTGTGTGTTTTTCCCCCAGAAATACTGTGTTGTGTGTTTACATTTTTGGTAAATTAATTCTGATAAATATTCTTTTCTGATAAATATTCCCAATATAATGTTTTAATTTTATGTAATGTTTTTATTTTATATTTTTATTTATCATTACCTTCAGTAATATATTTCTGTCACAGTTTCTTCAAGTTAAACCAAACTTTTATTTTGACAGGTTGCTCTGAAGACTTTTAAGCTTCTGTTTGTATATGATATGACAATAGTTTTAATATTCACAGGCGCTAGTCTACATCACGTCTTTATTTAAGTGTACTGACCTACTTTTGATTTATTAATCTCAAAATGACATTCCACGTTACACTGTAAATTCCATTTTTATGACCGGATTCTGCGATTCATCTGGGTTTTCCACATTGCGGAAATCATAGCTGTTCCTTGTTCCTTGAGTCCCTTGTTTGTCCTGAACAGTTAAACTAAACGCTGTTCTTCAGAAAAATCTTTCAGGTCCCACAAATTCTTTTTTTGTGGTTTTTCTGCATTTTTGAGTATTTGAACCCTTGCCAACAATGACTATATGATTTTGAAATCCATCTTTTCACACCGAGGACAACTGAGGGACTCATATGCAACTATTACAGAAGGTTCAAACACTCACTGATGCTCCAGATTGAAAAACGATGCATTAAGAGCCAGGGATGAAAACTTTTGAACAGAATTAAGATGTGTACATTTTTCTTGTTTTGCCTAAATATCATAATTTTTTTATTTAGTACTGCCCTTCAGAAGCTACAGAAGATACTTCATGTTTCCCAAAACACAAAATAAGTTAAATTTACCCTAATCTTCAAATTCAAAAAGTATTCACCCCCTGGCTTTTAATGCATTGTGTTTCCTTCTGAAGCACCAGTTAGCATTTCACATACAAGGGACTCATGAACAACTATCACTAAACAAAAAAACACAGCTGTGGATCATTCAGGTGACAACATAGTATTAAGAAGCAAGCGTATGTAAACTTTTGAACAGGGTAATTTTTTTATAAATTAAACATCTTTTATGTGAAATATCTTATTCAGGTCAGTACTAAATAAAAAATAACATGCATTTTATATGATCCCTCCTATTTTGGTAAAATAATTAACATTTTGCAGATTCTGCAAGTTGTATGTAAACCTTTGACCTCATGATGAGGCATAATTTGTCTACAGCACAAAGACTTTAGTAGAATTTAAACAAACCCCTAAATACTTTGACATAAAAATGAATGTTTTTGTGCCAATATTAAGATACTTAGAGAAATAACCACTAGAATTGTATACTAAATCAATCAGGATATAGGTATATTAAATAAATCTTAATTGTGAAGAGGTGGTTGGTAATTAATGCAGCATACATAATGAAGTCCTGCCAGAAATATCACACTGATATACTTCACATTCCCTTACTGACACAAATTGTTTTAAGCCGTGACTTCTGATGAACAAAGTTCTCTTATGCGAAGTACAAAAGCCCACTTCTGTGTATTTTGTTCTTCATTCAGAGAGGAGGAATTTAAACAGGATGCTTAAATAATTTGTGTAAATGTGCCAAGAAATCTGAAGGAGGCCCACCCAATCCAATATGAACAAACATTTCCTGCCCCTAATTAGAAATGAACAAATAGTTTCTTCCGTTCGGGTTGGACCACAAGACAGCAGCTCTGATTGGAAGATAGCAGACACAGCACAGCCCCATTTGGGCTAGTCAAAACTGCCTGATTTTGCTTAAAAGACGAATTTTTGATATCTTTGTGTCATGAATTCAGAAAAGTACAGTGTATCGTTACATCTAAAATTATAGTGTGTGTGTGCATTTCATACAGGGCAGTTTTCTGTCATGCTGTCACTGACGGGTGGTGTAAGGAAACGTCTGTTTAGTCTCATCCATGCTTATATAACATGTTATGAAAGACATTTTCAATGGCTTATTTTCTAAGGACTCCAGGTGCAGGACGCTTCTGACAAACCGGTGCTGAAAACACTAAACAGACATACAGCACACAAGCATGATAAAACCTGTAATCTGCATTAGCGAAAGCCTATAGATGTAGACATAAGCATTTTAACAACTTCACCAAATCTGTGTAGGATTAAAGCAGTATTGTACATTCTGTATAGTACTACTTACTGTGGCAATGGTGTTAAATAAGCACTTAAAGGAGAAGTGCACTTGCAAAACAAAGATTCACATATAATGTACTCACCCCCTTGTCATCCAAGATGTTCGTGTCTTTCTTTCTTCAGTCGTAAAGAAATTATATTTTTTGAGGAAATCATTTCAGCATTTTTCTCCATATAATGGACTGATATGGTGCCCTGATTTTGAACTTACAAAATGCAGTTTAAATGAGGCTTCAAACGATCCCAAATGCGGTTGTAAACGATCCCAGCCGAAGAAGAAGGGTCTTATCTAGCGAAGCGATTGGTTATTTTCATTCAAAAAAAAAAAAACATTTTAAATACTTTTTATTCTCAAAAGCTCATCTTGCCTTTCTCTCCCTGAACTCTGTGTATTCTGGCTCAGGGTCGAAAAACTCCAATCCTATTTTCTCCCTCAACTTCAAAAATCAATTCAAAATCATCCTACATCACTGCAGAAGTACCGACCCCTTCTTTCTCGGCTGGGATCGTTTACAACCGCATTTGGGATCGTTTGAAGCCGCATTTAAACTGCATTTTGGAATTCAAAATCGGGGCACCATATCAGTCCATTATATGGAGAAAAATGCTGAAATGTTTTCCTCAAAAAACATAATTTCTTTACGACTGAAGAAAGAAAGACATGAACATCTTGGATGACAAGGGGGTGAGTACATTAAATGTGAATCTTTGTTTTGGAAGTGGACTTCTCTGCTAAACTACTATCATTATTACACTTAATGCAGCAAGGATGCATTAAAAATCTTTTATATTTTACAAACGAAAAACTATTTCAAATAAATACTGTTCTTATTCATCAAAGAATCCTGAATATCAGCAAATCAGCATATTAGAGTGATCTGTGAATCTTGAAGATTGGAGTAATGGCTGCTAAAAATTCAGCTTTGCATCACAGAAACAAATTACATTTTATAATATATATTAAACAAAGTACACATATTTTACATTGTAATAATATTAAAGTTTTTGCTTTTAATTTCACAGAATTACCTTACTAAAATTGACATGACTAACACACAATATGCTATATTTTACTATAAAGTCATTTTAAAAAATCATTTAATGAAAAAATGAACTTTTGTTCATTCATAAAAAAGTTTGCTGGCTCTTTACTGTATCTCAGGTGTAAGGTGCAACTTTTTTTTAATGTCTAAAAGGTTTTACAATGACTTTAAATTACGTGCACATTTTACAAAAAAACCCGAATATATTCAGAGCCAGCAGTCTGATGTAAAAACAAGTGAGAACGGAGAGCAATACAGACAAAAAGATGGATAAAGAGAGAGCAAATGATGGATGATGAAAGAAGCATAGATGTTGTTGTGCTCAGAAGAAATTTGAGCTTAGGTTTGGCTGCACTACAACATTTTTCAGAGTTTTGAGAGTGAATTCAACTCATCAATCTACTCTGGAAAAAAAGAGAGAGAGAGAGAGAGAGAGAAAGAGAGCGAAAGACAATCAAGATATGGAGAGAGGAGGGTGGAAAAAATAAAATGAGGCTCAAATCAACTTTTCCTTCCTTTGGAGAGAGGACAAGTGAGTGCTCCACTTAAACTGCAGAGAGGGTTCTCAGAAAACACACAATGGACAATCACCAAAAACTTCAAATATAAGAAATCTGACCAAAAGACATCAGGGCATAGGTTCACTAAACTCACTTGAGTGTAGATTGCTTCACAGTAGCGAAGGGAAGCACATGAGGGCTCTTGGGTTGCTACAGTGCTAGAAAAAGTGAGCAGTGAGCTGTGAAAATGACTTCATCTGTCCCTACACTCATGTCACACTAGCACACTGTCCAGAACAGTGACAATCCACAAGCCATGACAGAGACATTTTCTCTGTCCACTCAAATAATTCTTACTCGTCTATAGCTGCACTTTTCCTCTGAGGGTTGGAAAGCTATGCAGAATGATTTATGAATATGAACCTAACAATATAAGAATACTCACAGATGTTGACACTATTATCTTTACAGCATTCTCCATAGTTGAGTTTTAAACTATTCCAGTTCATCTCTGTAAAGCTAATTTGACACTATTTGTATCGTATAAAGCACTACAGAAAAAAGGTGACTTGACTTAACTTAACTTCACTCACATAATGTTAGTCTTCAGCTAAATCATGTCATATTATAGTACTGCATATTTGTTGTGCTGTCCGGGGAAGGGCTCCGAGCTTGGGAACGGCCTGAACCCAGAGAACCCTTGGAATGAAGAGATGGGGTGGTGGAGAGGTGCTGATAAACCGTCAAATGGATAGAGGCAAGTCAGCTGTATTTAAATTTGTAGCATTTATTAGCTTGAGTGAGCTCCTCTTGTGATAATTATCTGACGCTATTATCTGTTATATTATCTGACAATATTATCTGACGCGCTCCTCCCGAACCTTGTTAATAAAACATCAAAAAATATTTACATTTATTTATAGGTGAGTAAATACAGAAAGCTGGGGTGAACTATCCATTTATGATTGAAAAAGAAAAAAAACATTTACATTTTATTTATCATTGAAACTTAAGATATCTTTTTCATATAATATAATACGCATAAATATATAAACACATTACAATATAATAGATAATAGTCATTTTTCATATTTGATAATAATCAGTAGGCTATCATTTTAATTTGAATGTACAATATAATATATATATATATATATATATATAGTAACATAAAATAAAATAATGCCATCTATTTGTTAACCAGTAGGTTTGAATTCATGTAATTTTTTTGTTAGAATTTAAATAAAGTGTCTATAATATAATATAATATAAAATAATATAATATAATATAATATAATATAATAATAACATAATTTATTAATACCCAGTAGTCTAGAATTCTTCATTTAATTTTAATTTTATTTTTATTTTCATTTTTATTTATCAATGAAACTTAAGAGGTTTTTCATATATTACTCATTAATATATTGTATAAAATAAAACAAATATAAAAAATACATAAAAAAAATATAAAAATTGTATAATATAATATAATATAATATAATATAATATGATAATGTAAGTCATTATTTAATTTATTAATGGCCAGTCGTCTAGAATTCTTTATTTAATTTCTATAATATAATATAATATAATATAATATAAAATATGCCATCATTCATATTTGTTAACCATTCTTTATTTTACTTTTTACTAAAATTTAGGTAAAGGTTTTAATATATTTAACAATGCAATATAATATAATAATACAATTACAGTCATTATTAATATAATATAATAATAACACCATAATTTATTAATGGCCAGTAGTCTAGAATTCTTCATTTAATTTTAATTTTATTTTAATTTGTATTTATCAATGAAATTTAATATGTTTTTCATATATTACTCATTAATATATAAAACACATTCCAATATAATAGTCATTTTTCATATTTGTTAATATAATTTTAAGTTGAAAATAAAATTGTAATATAATATAATATAATATAATAATGTCATTATTCATATTTGTTAACCAGCAGGTTTGAATTCAATTTGTTTATATTTTTTTTATTAGAATTTAAGTAAAGTTTTTAATATAATATATGATAATGTAAGTCATTATTTCATTTATTTATGGCCAGTAGTCTAGAATTCTTCATTTTTAATTTTATTTATTATTGAAACTTAAAATATGGTTTTCATATATTACTCAATATATAAAAATATATAAAACACATTACAATATAATAGTCATTTTTCATATTTATTAATAATCAGTAGGCTACTCTAGTCTATACATCAAATAAAACACTCGTAATACAAAAAGTGACACTAAGGTGAGATGACGATGACAGAGCTTTCGTTTTTGGATGAACGAGGACTTTAACTCATGTTGTTTATCTGTAGTTTTAAAGTCCCAGTAAATTGCTCTAGCATGAGCTAACCCTCTGCCCCTCCTTCTTTCTGTCCCTCTCTTTTTCCCAGGCAATCATTCAGACTTTACATGTCCCATAATCCAGCTCGTGGTCCTTCTGCATGGCCCCTTCTTTTGGCTATTTTCTATCTGCAGGAGCATGTCTGCCCGCGGTCCCAACAGGCCTCATCAGAAACAGTTGTGTAATGTTATTTACATTTCTGCAGCGTAATTACAGTTGATAAGAATATGGCTGTGATCCCAAAGCTGATTAAAACCAGAGGCAGCAGTTCAAAAAGAGTACGCAACCCCTCTTTTCCCCCAAATCACGTCTTCCTTCTTCTCTCTGCCCCTTTCCCGCACTACTACTGCCTCCAACCCTTCTCTTGTATTGTTGCCCTCCGTCAGTGCTCGTCCCGTGTTCTCAGATGTGGGCGAATGAGAATAAGAGGGGTGATAGAGAGGGGGCGGTAGTCGAAGAGTGAAAAAAGAAATGAGGACACTAGATATCACTGTGAGTGTAACTGGGGCATGGGAGGGGAAGCTGAACAAGAGACGGAAAGAAGTGAAAGTGCAAAATAGAGAAGGACGGGGTAAAGAGACAGAAGATGAGAGTGATAAAAGCGTGGGTGAAAAGGATGTCAGAGTCCTTAATGAGCACAATTCATTGACAGAACGAGTACCACTTCAACTCGCCTTCGCTGTCCATAAATAGTTATGTGCATACGTTTGGGCGGCCCTGGTGATTGAACAAAGTTAACTTACTGGACACATTTCAGCGATTTTAAAAAAAAAAAAATCATATACTGTTATTGTTGTTTTACTTAGAAAATAACAACTGCCATTTTTTTAGGATTCTAAACCACTTTAAACTGTTAAACCACTTTAAACTGCTAAAGGCTTCATAACCTCATCTGACCCCTCTCTTTTTTATATAGTTTCAAACAACTCAACAGACTGTCACCTAAAACCACATTGTGATACATGATCTAAACATACAAACAGAAAGAGGCCACACTGCCACCTCCTGGACAATGTCTGTTATTAGCAGTAAAATCCTCATAGAGTCATAATATGTGGCTCTGCCATCTGCTGGATCACAAAAAGATATTTACAAGATTTCCATAAAACTTCAACTTATGTTTACAAATCAAACCTTATTGTAATACATTAGGTGCCATGAACTTCAAATGTTAAAACGTCATTAGCATACACTACTGTTCAAAAGTTTTGGGTCTTTTTTTGGAAGAACTGAATACTTTTATTCAGCAAGGATGCATTAAAACGACAGACATTTACATTTTTACATAATATTTTAAGTAAATGTGTTTTTTTTTTTAACTTTCTATTTATCAAAAATCCTGACAAAAATGTATCATGATTTACAGGTAATATTAAGCAGCAAGAACTGTTTTCATCACTGAAAATATTTAGAAAGGCTTCTTCAGCACCAAATCAGGATATTAGAATGATTTCTGAAGGACTACGTGACACAGGAGACTGAAATAATGGCTCCTAAAAATTCAACATCATAGTAATAAATCACATTTTTTTATAATATATTAAATTAGAAATGGACAAATAAATGCAGCTTTGGGTAGTATAAGAGATTTCTTTCAAAAACATTTTACAAAATATTGTTTTTATTGTATTTTAAGTTAAATAAATGCAGCCTTGGTGAGTATAATAGATTTCTTTCAAAAACATTAATTTTTTTAATATTGTATTTTTGGTAAAATAGATGCAGCCTTGGTGAGAATAAGAGATTTATTTAAAAAAGATTTAAAAATATTATTGTTTTATTGTGTTTTTGGTCAAATAAATGGAGCCTTGGTGAGTATAATAGATTTCTTTAAAAATATTTTAAAATATTATTGTTTTTATTCTATTTTTGGCCAAAATAATGCAGCCTTCGTGAGCATAAGAGATTTCCTTCAAAAACATAATTTTTAAAATATATTGTATTTCTGGTCAAATAAATGCCCCCTAGGTGAGTATAAGAAATTTATTTTAAAATATTTTAAAAATATTGTTTTTATTGTATTTTTGGTCAAACAAATGCAGCCTTGGTGAATATATGAGATTTCTTTCAAAAACATTTAAAAATATTATTGTTTTTATTGTATTTTTGGTGTCAAATATATGCAGCCTTGGTGAGTACAAGGAATTTATAAAAAAATATATATATATTATAGCTTTTATTGTATTTTTGATGACTATATGAGATTTCTCTAAAAATATATATATATATATATATATATATATATTATTATACAGCCCAAACATTTAAACGGTAGTGTATGTAGAAAGTCTCTAATTTATTAGACACAGGCCTTGTCTAATAAATGTATGCATTGCTATTTCATGATAATTAATGGATTAGCTAAACTTTATTCTAGACTTACTAATATTTTTAAAGGAATTGTTTATCCCAAAATTACATTTTGGCACAATGTATTGTCTGTTCCTCAAATACAGCTATTGTATGGCTTCAGAAGACTTGGAATGAGGTATACAAGTTGTATAAACTATGAATCACTGCATAGAGCTACAATGAATCAGTGCATGAAGTTCTATTTTGGAGCTTGAAAGTATAAATTCAGCAACTTTTATGGTATGAACGACAGTCTCTTAAATCTCACTTTTCTCACATGGTAGAAAAAGGTAATACTGCATTTGGAATGACATGAAGGTGACATGAGAAAGACAGTAGATATAAAGTGTTCATCCTAATTAGAATAAAGAAGGCTTTGAGTCTGAATTAGCAAGAAATCGGGTCTTGGTTTGGTAACTGTTTTACCTTTGTCTGGAAGCAGCAGAAAAGTTGGGTTAGATAGGGATGTTTTCTAGCCAGGGCTAGAATGCGTTTCTCTGTCAAAGTGCAGTCCACATCATCATCTTGAAGGATGACGTCTTTCTTCAAAACTTTCACAGCGTAAACTTCATCTGAGCCTTTCAGCTCTGCCAGCATCACCTACAGAATGGAAAGGGCACGGTGAAGATGTTGATTCTGTTATTTTCAGATACTAAAACTGAAAAGAACTGATCTGTGAAAAACACTCACCTTGCCAAAGCTGCCTTTGCCCAGCACTTTGATGAACGAGAAGTCCGACAGACTCATCCTCTTCGTCTGGACAGTCTTCACGTCTCCATTCTCCCGGCCTTCGGTCGCTGTGCTCTGAACGCCACTGCTTGCGGAAGAGGAGGAAGACTTGTGCTCCTGACCGAATGAAAGGGCCTTGCGGATGCTCTCCAGTTCTGCAAGCTCCGCTACAGACGGACAAACATAAAAATTAGACTTAAAGGAACTATTCTTTCAAAAATGATCATTACTCACACTCTGAGATGTGGTCCATGCTGTTTCTCACACAAAATGGAGCACTTTTAGGCTTTCGTTGTGGTTTTAAATCATTTTTGAAGGTTGGAAGCTATAGTCTTAAAGGGACAGTTCACCCAAAAATTAATTACTCACACGGTCATTTCAAACCCGTAAGACCTTCTTTCATCTTCAAAACACAGATTTAGATATTTTTGATGAAATCCGAGAGCTTTCTGATGTCCTTAATACCTTTCTGGGCCTTGAACGTGTCAGTTGCGTTGCCGTCTATGAAGGGTCAGAAAGCTCTCAGATTTCATCAAAAATATCTTAATTTGTGTTCTGAAGATGAACGAAGGTCTTATGGGTTTGGAAAGACATGAGGGTGAGTAATTAATGGCACAATTTTCATTTTTGGGTGAACTATTCCTTTAATTCGTTGTAACAGTGTGTTCCAGGTAAGTGTGCAAATTAATTATAAAAATGTAATAGTGAAAGACTAAGACTGCAGTGTGTGCGTAATTCTATACCTTGTTCGCAAGGTGAAGTTGGAGCCGATTTGCATCGGTCAGATTCCTCTGATGAGGGGGCTTCTGTTATGGGTTGCTGAGGGTCCTGCCCTGGAGTCAACTGAAAAGAGAACATTTTTAATATCAACACTAATGTTTTTAATATTCCAGTGTTTTTCTCACTTAATCCTTTACATCATTATCATCACAACCATTGCTGGCCTCATTTTACTGCATCATTATTTAAAGTGATCATACTTTAATTTCTCCCCTGCTTATAATGTGGCCCATTATAATGTGCTATTCTCATATGATATGAACAACAGCTTATTCTTGTGTGCTCTAGATTATTGTTCCTGGCCTCCCCATATTCCTTGGATATTTAGACCACTCACCTTTTTCCTACGCTGGGTGCTGTTGGAGATCTTATCTGGCGTCACCCCGAGATCAGAGAGCACTTTAGCAATTTTTCTGGCGTCGACACCACAGCTAGGAGCTACATTACTTTCACAGCGCCGATGGACATTCATTTTACAGGCTGAAAACAGGCGGAGAGACAGAAATGAATACACTGCAAAAATAACAAACTTTTGACCGAAATGACTCGCCATAACACTTACCTTTGCACTGCAGGCCTTGCCGCATCAGTCCCCAAAGTAAGGAGCCGCAGTGGTCGCAGAAGGTGGGGACTTTGTAATTATGAATGCTGAACATGTGTGGAATGTTTACACTGAAGCGCTGGGAGCCAACCTGGAAAAACAAAACATCATTCAGCTACGGTACCCAAATCTAAATAGAAATATAATAAGAAAATGATTAAAAAGAAGAGAACATAAAATAATTAAAACTTGAGAAGGTTTTGGGATGTAACGATTTACTCAACTGACACCGTGATTCACGATACCGATTAC
The DNA here is from genome assembly GCA_012976165.1 of Labeo catla. Classification (NCBI taxonomy): domain Eukaryota; kingdom Metazoa; phylum Chordata; class Actinopteri; order Cypriniformes; family Cyprinidae; genus Labeo; species Labeo catla. Next base: position 72,362 of record VONZ01000812.1, on the reverse strand, counting down.
ACGATAGGATTTTCTCACAATTTTTTTTTAACAAAATAAGAATTAAGACATTATTAATGAAAAGGTGTCCTTTTATTATTTTTCAGACAAAATACTGTTCTGAGAACATAACAGTCTTTTTTCCCCTCAAAACTGGACTTTATAACTCACAATTCTGAGAAAAAAGTCAGAATTGCGAGATACAAGCTCACATTTGCGAGAAGAAAAGTCAAAATTGCAAGAAAAAAAGTCTGAATTGTGAGAAAAGAAATTAGAATTGCAAGATACAAACTCGCATTTGCGAGAAAAAGGTCAGAATTACAAAGTTGTATCACAATTCCCAGAAAAGGTCAGAATTGCAAGATACAAACTCGCATGTGCGAGAAAAAAAGTCTGAATTGCAAGTTTATATCTCACAATTAGGAGGGAAAAAAGTCAGAATTGTGAGAAACAAAAAACTTGAATGGCAAGATACAAACTCACATTTGCAAGAAAAAGTCAGAATTGTAAGTTTATATCACAATTCTCCAAAAAAAAGTCAGAATTGCGAGAAACAAAATTCAGAATTGTGAGAAAAAAAGTAGAACTGCAAGATACACACTCGCATTTGCGAGGAAAAAGTCAGAATTACAAGGTTATATCACAATTCTCAAATAAAAGTCAGAATTGCAAGTTTATATCTCACAATTCTAAGGGGAAAAAAAACAGAATTGCGAGAAAAAAAAATAAGAATTGTGAGAAAAAAAGTCAGAATTGCAAGTTTATATCTCACAATTCTGAGGGAAAAACAGGTAGAACTGTGAGAAAAAAAGTCAGAATTGCAAAACACAAACTCGCATTTGCAAGAAAAAAGTCAGCATTGCAAGTTTATATCACAATTCTCCAAAAAAAAAAGTCAGAAAACAGTCATAATTGCAAGATACAAATTAGCATTTGCAAGAGGAAAGTCATAATTGCAAGTTAATATCACAATTCTGAGGGGGAAAAAGACAATTGCGAGAAAAAAAATCTGAATTGTGAGAAAAAAGTCAGAATTGCAAAACACAAACTCGTATTTGCGAGAAAGAACTGCAAGTTTATATCACAATTCTCCAAAAAAAAAAGTCAGAATTGTGAGAAAAAAGTCAGAATTGAAAACAAAACAAACTTATTTTTGAGAAAGAACTGCAAGTTTATATCACAATTCTCCAAAAAAAGTCAGAATTGTGTGAAAAAAGTCAGAATTGCAAAACACAAACTCGTATTTGCGAGAAAGAACTGCAAGTTTATATCACAATTCTCCAAAAAAAAAAGTCAGAATTGTGAGAAAAAAGTCAGAATTGTGAGATACAAACTTGCATTTGCGAGAAAAAAAGTCAGACTTTATAACTCAAATTGTGCGTTTAAAATTGTGAGATAAAAAGTCACAATAAACTTTTTTTTTTAATTCAGTGGCGGAAACAGGATCCCAAAGAATGCTGCCTGCAATTTTTTTTTTTTTTTTTAAATATCATGTGTATCATTACACATTATGCATCAACATTTTAAACAGTCCTCTTGACCTTGCTACAGTACATTTATCAAATGTTGTCACATTATCTCATTATGTTATGTTACGTGTGGTATCCTGCTACTATCTCAAATAAAACAACTGCATTTAAGAAATGTCAAGAAAGCAAGAAGAATGTGTCTGCTTATATTATTTGTCACATTGTAAAAAGAAGGTCATGATAAGTGCATCGTATTCTAGGAAACAGTATTCCTCGCATTGTTTTCTGTTGTGATAACTGCGAACATTTTGGCACATGTAGTAGGTCAGAAATGATAATAATGTGCCATATACACACTTCAGAAACTAACACAAGTACGCAAACTCAAACATAGCTTGTCTCTGCTATAGAGAGAGCAAGGATGTAGTACTGACCTCTTCAGGAGTGTCTTCCTGTTTCTTCAAGCCAGCACATTTTGTTATAATGAGCTCATGACATCTCTTATGGACCACACAGGTACACACTGAGATTTGGGGAATAGGCAAGAAGTTTACTTTGCATTGCAATTAAAAATATGGATAGATATAAAAAAATAAAGATGAAATAATCAAAACAAAATATGTTATAATTTACATTATAATTGATATTGTACATAAGAGAAGAGCATCTTACTCACCTTGACACTGATACCCCTGTTTCCCCAACACACCCCTGCAGAACCACAGTGAAACAAATGTGTTAGACAAATCTGGCATACAGCAAAATTGTGCAATTCTGTTTCCGACCAGCAGAGGGGGCATTGTTTTACAACACAGATACTGTATCTATAGCTGATTGTGTCAGCAGCAACAAGCAGCATTGTGTGGAGCCACACAGATCCACTATTCACCAGGTATGCAAATACTTAGACCTAACAGTTATTACTCTACAGTGAGGAACTGTTTGCAGAAATAAAAATAAACATATGTCTAATCTATGAATGCATCCCTTTAGGCCCTTAGCACTTACACAAACAACAGTGAATCTAAATTGCTTTCAGTATTAATATTCATTACAAAAACTCTTTTGTTGGAATCAAAAGGAGTGCCTGTGATTAGCATCAGGTGTCATTGGAAATGACATAAACAAAACCTTTTATATGTCTGAAAGAGATCTTATAATAAAGGTAAAATTAGTTGTGAATGAGATAAAGGGCGACAGGTGAGAGTCCTACCAGATGAAGTCTCTGCAGTGGGAGCAGTAGGTGGGCTGTCTCAAGTAGGTGGCCATGAACTTGTGACCGTTGACCTGATGGACGCGCCTCCGGACAGCTCCTTGACGCTTCCGTGGACGCATCCGCTCCCGAAACACTCTCTCCTCATTTTCATTGGATGATGCAGCTGCAGAATAAAATGACGTGGAAATTAAGTATTGTAAGTTATAAGTATTAGGACTTGCATGGCTTAATATAACGTAAAAGATATCTCTTAATGAAATGTGTACCAGAAAACACAATTTATGTTATTTAAAAAATCCACATTGTTTTATACATATTTTGGACTATGGGGGACACCATTATTTCGATGATGTGAAATAATTGCGCTCAGTGAGCTAATGGCGCTACCTGTTGCATTTTTTTCCGCAACACAACTCAGAATAAGCAACTCTGAAAATAAAATACTGATACGATGCCACATTGTGCGGCTTTTGGTTGTAATTTTCAGTCGAAGGGCAACAGGAGAAGCGATGTAAGTCTTCACTGCTTTTCCTAGCGATAAGAAGAGGAGAAAAAAATGGGAACATGTCTGTGGATGAACAAAACTTCCTAAAGACCTGCGTCTTTGTTCTCTCCACTTTAGCCCTGATGCCTTTTAGTGGATCACAGCTACTGAAAGAGCTTACAAATGGCAGAGACAAGACACGCTAGATGCCATCCTGGCAGGATGTAAACATGCCAACGCGAGTTTCTCAGCGTGGATTTCACTCAATATCCAGGGTCGTTTAAACTCCTTGTGGGTAAAAAAAAATTGATGGTATCGCATTTGGTTTACGCCCATGCTTATACCCATCGCCACCTATAAGCTCTTTCAGTAGCTGTGGCCATTGTATTTTAGTATTTTATTTTCAAGGTTGCGTTGAGGTAAAAATAGCAAAAGGTAGCACCAGTAGCTCACCGAGTGCAACCATTTTCTTGTCACTGAAATACTGACACCCCACATAGTCCAAAAAATGTATAAAACTATGTACATTTTTAAATAACACAACTTTTTCATAGGTCTTCTACTACAAATTTCAGTATGAGATATCATTTATGTTATATTAAGCCATACATAGTCTTAAAGGAAAAGTTCACTTCCAAAACAAAAATTTACAGATAATTTACTTACCAAGATGTTCATGTCTTTCTTACTTCAGTCGTAAAGAAATTATTTTTCTTGAGGAAAACATTTCAGGATTTCTATATATAGTGGACTTCTATGGTGCCCCCGAGTTTGAACTTCCAAAATGTAGTTTAAATGCAGCTTCAAAAGGCTCGAAACGATCCCAGCCGAGGAAGAAGGGTCTTATCTAGCAAAACAGTCAGTAATTTTCTAAAAAAATGTTTTACAATTTATATACTTTATACTTTATATACTCTGCATGAACTCCAGGTTCAAGACAGTTAGGGAAGGTAGAAACACTCCTATCTCATTTTCTCCTTCAACTTCAAAATCGTCCTACATCACAGCAGAAGTACAAACCCAGTGTTTACAAAGTGAACGTGCAAAGATGATTAAACGCCCTTTACCAAAAAAGGTAAAACAGTGATGTAGGATGATTTCGGAATACACAGAGTAGCACGCAGAGCTAGACAGGACAAGCATTTGAGGTTGAAAAGTATATATATTGTCATTTTTTTTTAGAAAATAACTGATTGTTTCGCTAGATAAGACCCTTCTTCCTTGTGTGGGATTGTTAAGAGCCCTTTTTTAAACTCCATTTTGGAAGTTCAAATTTGCAGGCACCATAGAAATCCATTATATGGAGAGAAATCCTTAAATGTTTACCTCAAAAAACATAATTTCTTCACGACTGAGCAAAGAAAGGCATGAACATCTTAGATGACAAGGAGGTGAGTAAATTATCAGAAATTTTTTGTACTGGAAGTGAACTTCTCCTTTAATATCACCAGCTTGATATAGTAACACTGACTCAGCCAGTGGGGTGAGTTTGGGGCGTGGCTACCTGTTAATCCAACCAAAAGCAAACAGGTGCCATGTTTCAGAAAACCTGTTTAAAAACAACCATTCTTTTCACACTTCTCTTCTTTCATAGTAGTAACTAAAGATAAAGGCAATACAAACACTTTCTGAAGTGAACACACATCCACGTGGTCTGGTACAGTAGAACATTGGTCAATTACCAAACTCCTAACAGCTGGTCGGTCCTCAAGAAGCCGCATGATCTAATGTCAACTCAACCAGCAGAGAAAGTGAACAAACACATCATTGATTCTCAAGCAAATCTTCCCCTCACTTTCCCCCTTTGAGGGCTGCAGTAATTGTGTATATGTCTGTTGATCATGAGAGAAACTGTCGGCCGAGGACCACCTGACCGACCATGTGACCCACCGCCACGGCTCCATGCATTCCAGCAGTCAGGTGATGCCTTTAGGGGGGACAGTGTTCCTTCATCACACAAACAACTGTGAAATTACATTCACATCACTATGTGTGTTGTGGCGGTGCCCATAATGTACCCTGTGTCTGTCAATGAGAGAGGTTTCCTTGGTGGAGAGTAGAGAGTCTAACAACTTTCTCCCTCTTGTTTTGTTCCAATAAACTTGCCATCCAACTCCTCCCACACTTCTTGTCTTTCAGTACGGCAGCGTATGTGTGGGCTGCATTATTTTAATGCTGTCTGTAAGGGGAGCTGCTGCAGAGGTGTGATTACAGCTAAGAACCCCCATAGGGCGGCACGCAGCCCCCATAGAGCGACTAGGCTCGGTACAATTACCATTGCGAGGTTCCTGGGGGATGTTCAGTGAACGTCTGTGTGTATATCTGCGTTCTGTCTCATGTCAGGGTGCTCCTGGGGCAAGTTGTGTGCGTGTGTTGTCTGATATCAGAGCGTCCTGTCTTCTGGAGCGGGCAGCTGCTCAGGAGAACAGCGTGGCAGCTAAAAGGGCCATTAGTGGGATAGATGTGCTTACATAATACATTATCCATCTGCTCAAAAAGCAGGGCTTATCCAGAACACACCTATACCTCCCAGCACAACACAGTTCACCTTGGAGTACCATGCACAAACCCACTGACAGGGGAAGATATGATACCAGTGGAGTTCATACTGTCTGCATTCAGTTCATAGATCTAGTCAGAGCAGCCACCATTTTTAATTTGACATGAACATGAGACAGGGAGGAAATCGATAACTTTGTTTTAAAATCTAGTGCGCTGACAAACTAGACAGCATTTTAAGGCATCACAGGCCCAATATAAAGGCGGTTATGCTGCAAAATTATGCTTTATTTACATGGATTTTAAACAAAGTGAGGTAAGGCAGTATCTTTCACAGAGAACGCAAAACCTAGAATAAACAGCGACAAGCTCAGTGGAAAAGTTTGGCCAAAACAGTAAACAATTAAAGTGACAGATTCAACTACTTTAAAATATTTTCTTATTTTATAGTTGAAATTTCTGACCAAAATGAACTATTTATTCATTATTACAGTTTATTTTTTTTATTTATCAACCATCATGCTGTTAGCTTAGCAATATGCTAACACTAGTGAATCTCATAAAGTGACAGATTCAACTATTTAAAAATATTTTTATTTTATAGTTGACATTTCTAACCAAAATAAACTATTTATTCATTTTTGCAGTTGAATTTTACTTAAGCATCATGCTTTTAGCTTAGCGAAATGCTAACTCTAGTGAATCTCATAAACAAAGTGACAGATTCAACTATTTTAAAATATTTTCTTAAGTTTCAACTATAAACTAAGAAAATATTCAACTATGCTACTTTAAGATATTTTCTTATTTTATAGTTGAAATTTCTAACCCAAATAAACTATTTAGTCATTTTTACAGTTTATTTTTACTTAAGCATCATGCTGTTAGCTTAGCAATATGCTAACTCTAATGAATCTCATAAACAAAGTGACAAATTCAACTACCCTGGTGAAAAAAACCAGCATAGGCTGGTAGGTATGTTTTGATGCTGGGATGCTGGTTAGGTATGTTTGGATGCTGGTTTAGGCTGGTCCTTTGCTAGTCCTTAGCTGGTTTATGCTGGTCCTTGACCAGCAACATGACCAGAATAAAGCAGCAAAGGACCAGAATAAAGCAGCAAAGGACCAGCTTAAACCAGCATCAAAACATACCTACCAGCATATGCTGTTTTTTTCACCAGGGTATTTTAAAATATTTTCTTAAATTTCAACTATAAACTAAGAAAATATTCAGCTAGGCTATTTTAAAATATTTTCTTATTTTATAGTTGAAATTTCTGAAAAATGAAAAATGAACTATTTGTTCATTATTGCAGTTTATTAAGCATCATGCTGTTAGCTTAGCTAACTCTAGTGAATCTCTCTAATGATGAGCAGTATTTGTTTTGTACAGGGATTCTGCCTAAATATCTTCATGCAACATACATAATCTTTTCATAGAGTTTTGAAAATTGCAAAAATATTAAAAGTAACAGATTTAAGGCAGTATGACATATTGAAGCCTTATTGTTTGTGTCAAAGTAAATTTGCTGATCTATATGGAGATTCCTGGATATAGTCTGTGTTTCGGTTTGTTATTGAACTGGGCACACACACATACACATTGTTATCTGTATAAAGGTTGACAGATAAGGACGGTTTCAATGGTCGAGACTGATATCCTTATATGTCATTAAAATGAGATAAAGGTGCAGGTGGTTAATATAATACTGACACATACATATATAGTCTATCATGTTTAACTACTATAGAGACATCAGAGCCGGCAGCAAATTCCAGAAAAACTGGCTGAGGTGAGGCTCACATCTCCTAAAACATTATTACCAAACCGCGTACTTGAAGTCTAAACAAGTACATTCTCGCCAATAAAAATTCTTAAAACTACATTCTGTGACACAAAAACTGTATTATTTATAAAATTATAGTGGATTTGGACAACCGCCATGACACTCGCAATGAGAAATACCATAAGCGGAGTGATACAAATGGTGAAACGGTTGGAGTGCTGTTATCACTAGAATATTGCACTGCTGGAAAGGGCTCTCAGCCAATCAGATTCGAGAACCAGAAAGAAATGTTGGTAACACTTCACAATAAGGTGTCAGTTGTTAACATTAGTTAATGTATTAACTAACATGAACGAACAATGAATAATACTTTTATTACACTATTTGTTAATCTTTGTTAACATTAGCTAATAAAAATACAGTTGTTCATTGTTTGTTCACGTTAATTCACAGTGCAGTAACTAATGTTAACAAACACAACTTTGTGATATTAAGAATGCATTAGTAAATGCTGAAATTTAAAATGAATAAATGCTCTATAAGTATTGTTCACTCTTAGTTCACGTTAACTAATGAACCTTATTGTAAAATGTTACCTTAATCTTGTATAAATATACATAAAAAGAAAGAAAAGAAAGATCGCAAACATCTAAAAGAGAAATTGGTGTGACAGAGGAGTACAGTACCCACACTCACACCTTTACAATCATTATCTATCTCATTCAAGTCTGATGACATGCAGCAGGTGAGAATGCATGAACACGCTCCCTAGTGACTGTGTCCATGGTGATCAGGGACGACTGCACGTGCGCTACACCAAACCACGGTCGCTCCCTTCCATCTGCACCATACTCATCCTTCTACGCCTCTCTCTGTTGCTCTTTTTCTGTTCGTGTATATTTCGTCCACTATTCTCCTGATTGGCTTATGGAAGGCTGAGCTGATGAGAGTTTGAGCCGAACGGCTGCATTCGCCCACGGTCAGACAGCCAAGAGGAGCTCGGGGCAGCCTCCACCCACGCCAATGCCACTTCAGCCCCAGACACGCCACCCACAAGCACTCTCCAATCCAGCCAGAGCACAGCATGGGACCAATTAAAATGGCATCAATCAGAAAAAGAGAGAGATAGAGAGAGAGACTGCAAATCTGCTTATAACTCAATGACAGTCGCTTCCATAACTTCAGATTTATCAGTGAGTGGCAGATGAGCCACACAACCTTCAACTTCATCATCCCAGGTAAAGTTTAAAGAGTTTAGAGCTGGAGAAGTGATCACACCCTCCAGGTACATGCTGATACAAACTGGTTAGTGCTGGTTTGATGCTAGTCTAACTGGTGGACCACCGCAGATCCTTCTGTTGAAACCAACGGCGATTTGCTGGTTAATACCAGCATCCAAAACACATCACAATTTCATGTATTTCTTGTAATAACTGCCTAAATTCATACACTGTAAAAAATTAATAAGTTTTAAATTAAACAGTTCATTAGAGTGTTTAACAAGAATACCCCATTTCATTTTTTTGTACTTCCAAAATTTCACGCTCAGTGTTCCTTGCCATTTATTTGCAATTTTGTGAAACTTACTACCAGTTTCTGAGTGAAAATCTTTTCTACACCATTTTTTTTTCAGTGTACGATGAAACAATGAAACACATTTACATCCAAACAGAAATTAATCAACAAATTGCAAAAGCTATAATCTGTTATAAAATCATCTGGACTCAGATTAAGTGAGGAGAAAGCACCATTTGTGCTTGTGCATGTAACCTGCCATCACGTGTGAGTACTTTGCTCCAGCACTTTATGTTGCTTCATAAAAACACATATAGTAAAATGAAACTGTGCTCATAAATAGGTTGTGTATTTCAGTTCAGTGCACAACGGACAGCAAAAATAGGCTCAGCACTGCTACTGTACATGCAGCTACTCTCCTGCTGTGTGAATACAGTAGCCTGTTAACATGGGCGGCAAAATAAATACACTTATGCTTGATTCGGATGGTAATTGTTTCTCATGGGGATGGAAGCTATTTTCAACATTTCCAACATTTATTTCCATCTGAATCCAGAATGTCTGTGTTTTTCTCCCACCACCCGCTTAAAAATGTTTTTTGCCTACTGTTTTTTGACAAATGCCAAGGTTGTGTGGTAATTTAATTTTTGTCCAAATCCACATCTCTAAGTTTACAAGAAGAAACTGATTAAATAAAAATTCACTGAATTCACAAAAAGTAAAAGGTCCTTTAAGACCACTGCTGAACACCGTATGGTAACTGTTGCACTTTGCTGTAATTTGCATGCATATTTATTACAGAAATGCTAGAAAGCATTTACAAGAACAATGTTGCATAACCGCTACACCACAGTGAGTGGGAGATGTTAAGAACAAAAAGAAGAAATGCATGTAAACATTTGAAATGGGGTCATTATGGCAGCAACATGTGTGCAATACAATTTAAAAATATGTATTATATACAATTATATACATAAAAATATAAACCAAGCAGCTTTATGTCTACCTTATGTAAATAAGAGGTTGCAGTTATTTCTGCTAATCTCCATTATTTTTAATGACATCTGACATCATTTTGCAAGAAAGAAAACCATAAACTATAGTACATATATTTTCCAATTTTAAACAGGAGATTTAATAATCAAATAATAGATAGGATATTATTAAATATGAATTTATTCTTATTATTCCAAACATTTGACATTTTATTTACAGCAGACAACCATGTGATTGACCATATGAGCAGCACATTCCCGGGTTCGTGGGATCATAGAACTTGCTTCGCCACAGTGAATAAATCACTATCCGAATCCACGTATTTTAATACTGTGATGCCATGGGAATTTATTTTTTACAGACGTCCACATGAGAAACAATTACCATCCGAATAGGGCTTTAGAAATGCTTAGAGCTTAAGTATACACTACAGTTAAAAATTTGGGGTCAGTACTTTTTCCTAAAAACATAAATGATATATTAATATTCCACAAAAGTATAAAGAAGCACAAATGTTTTAAATATTGATAATAGTAATAAAAACAATCCTGAGTATCAAACCAGCATATCAAAATCATGCAACACTGAAGACTGGATTAATGACTGCTGAAAATTCATTTTAAAGTAGGGCTGCACTTGACTAAAGATTTTTCTGGTCGACTAGTATTCGTTCATTTTAAGCATTGGTGGACTATTAATAAACCATACAAATCATAATAATGAGCCTTTAATTGCCTACATAGCCTAATAAGCGCTCAAGCAGTAGTGATGCGCCTGTATGCGTTTCATACGGATTACATAAACTGAGAATATTTGTTTTCTACTTGAATTGGTTCATTTGAAAGTAGACATTTCACTCTCTATAGATATATTTTTCTCGTCTGTAAGGCAAGTATACACGGAGTTTCGAAGTGACGCGCTCAAGTTCACAGAGATCGAGACGGCAGAAGGCGCATCCTGTTTGCATTAATTATTGTACAAAAGCGCAACGTTTCGTTGTTACTGTGAGAATACAAATAAACGAGTCTTTACAGATTCAAAAGACGAATTACTTTTGTCTGTATGACCAAAAATTAGGCACCTCCATCTGTCATGCAGTAAGCGCGCTACTATTCAGCCTCCACACTCCACACAAACATTTCAATAGCGCACATTTTTCTATGTTAACGTTAGATTGAGCTACCATGTGAAGTTGCGTCACGGCCCCTGCTGGTGACTTTGCCACTTTGTGTGGAATTTTTTTTCTGCAATTAAACGACTTATAAAATTTTGGTCAACCAAGCCTCTTCTCGTCGACTAACAGTTAGTCGACTATTTGAAAGTATTTAAAAAAGAAAACTATGGAAGCCCGTTTCCGCCACTGAATTTAAAAAAAAAAGGTTATTGTGACTTTTAATCTCACAATTTTTACTTTTTTTTCCAGAATTGCATGATATAAACTCACAATTAACTTAACAATTAAATTAACTGACTTTTTTCTCAGAATTGTGAGATATAAACTTAAAATTGCAAGACTGATATGTTCTTAGAAGTGCGAGTGTATATCTCACAATTCTGACTTAATAACTTGCAATTGTGTTATAAAGTCAGAATTATGAGAAATTCTGAGGAAAATAAAGTCACAATTGCAAGATATAAATTTGCAGTTCTGAGAAAAAAAGTATGAACTGTGAGTTTTTATCTCACAATTCTGACTTTATAACCCATAACTGCAAGTTTATATCATGCAATTCTGAGAAAAAGTCAGAAATGTGAGATAAAAAGTCGCAATTACGTTTTTTATGCTTCCATAGAAAACAGATATAATTATTACAATTACAATCACCTTACAATTGCAATATATTTTAAGCATAAGAGGCTTCTTTCAAAAACATAATGTCTTACCAACCTCAAGCTTATGAAAAGTAGTGTACTTTTAAAGAAAGTAAGAAAGAAAAAAGAAAGAAAGAAAGAAAGAAAGATTCTTTCAGTAAGTACTCTAGTCACAAGAATGTTGTCAAGCAGTCATGTCTCTGGCAAGCTTGGCAGGTGTTATCACAGTCGTATTATGTAGCCACAGTAGCGTAGTGATCTGAGATGTTATATAACTATCCATCTGTCACATGACTCTCTTTCTCTCGCTTTCTAAATTACAAAACGAGTGCAGATTATGTTTTGAGGGCCGCTAATCGCATGAAGGGAAATACGTTGAGATCACTGGTAAATCTTTAAGAGCTGCAACACCAACATTGAGAATAGAGATATTATCAAACATAATACTTCATGAAAAATGCATATACTTAAGAATCCTTGTGATTTCATAATTCCATGCAAACCGAGCCGGATTTCAATGACAAACACTTGCATAAGGCTGTCACTACCTAATCCGAATACTCTTCACGACGGCAACGTCATTGTTGAGATTCTGACCTTGTCCACTCTTTCACCCTTTTCTCCATCTCTCTTTCTTTCTCTCCTGCTCTCAGACCTCTCACCCACTCTATCCATCTATAAGTGTGAGCACACTGGCTCGTTTCCATGGCAACCCCTGCAATCTAAACCATCTCAGCGCCTGGGCCGCCCCGCTGAACAAACACACGCAACGACCGCACAAGATCCCCTGCTCAACATACAGATAGACAGATTTGGATTTTAAGAAATAGGGAGGAGTAGGGAAGCTGACGAGAGAAAGAGAAAACTTGGAAGAAAATGGAACAGACAGAGAGCATTCAGCGCACTGCGGCCTCAAATACAGAAACTCATTAAGGAAATATAAAATCTAAAAATAGCCAATACCACCTCTCCTAGCAGCCCTGCATATATTTGCATGATAAGCAGCAAAGGCTGACACTCACTGAGTGGTGAACACATGAACCCTGGGAAAAAGTTCAAGTGTAGGACGAACAGGAAGTGGATGGGGACAGCCAATCAGAAAGAAGATGGATGGAAATGGGGTTACAGGGGTTTGTTAGGGACAGCTGTAGCAATATTTGGTCTTTGCTATGAATGTTTATCACTGTAGTGTGTGTGTGTGTTAAGTAAGTGTATGATAAGTGTTTTGAGTGTGTCCAGACTCACTTTTGAAATACAGAATATATGGCAGCATATTGGTTACCCAAGAGTTTTTTTAATTATAATTTGTACTCAATACTGGATATAATGATTCATGTTGGAGATTTATTTGGGTAATTTCTCCTATTTTCATTGAACACTAACAATAACACAAGCTGATCTGGGTACAATTTGTAAAGTTTTTGAAAAGCTTAAAGCATTTATTTAATGATAAAATACAGTAAAAACATCAATATTGTAATATGTAAGCACAATTTAAAATATCTGCTTTGTCTTTCTATATATTTTAAAATGTAATGTATTCAATTGATGACAAAGCTGAAATTTCAGCATAACCCTTCACACAGTTTTTTTAATCAAATGCAAATTCACGTCCCATTTCACATTATATTTTCTTGGTTAAATAAACATTACTTACACTATCATAAAAAGATTTAATTTCATATTTTTACATTAACAATGTAATCAATATTCTATTTATTAAAGTCAAATATGAATTTCATGAAGTTAGTGTTTTTAAGCATTTTACATTTTTTCCAAAATAATAATAATTGAAACAATATATTTTATTTTTATCCTTAAATTCAAGTATTCTTTTTTAAGTTAATATTACTATTTTTTAATTTTTCACAGGCACGGAGATTCACTAAAAACTCCCGCAGATCATGTAATAAAGTGGTTATATCTAAATGTGTGAGTTGTTTACTTCGTTTTTTAAATTAGTCTTCCTATTATATTGTTCATTCAGACTAAATCGCGAAAGCGGAATGCGCACAAACACAAGAGGTGGGATTTATCACATGAACCAATCACAGGAGATAATAACCAGTCATATCCAATCATATCATGATGGAGGCACTGGCTCTTCTCATATGACTTTCCCCAATTCCTTCTCAGTTACCCACCACCAAATTCACTGCACGCTTTAGGGGGTCTGTTAAAACTCAATGGGCTCAGGGGAGGCGAGAGAGACGCGGACTCCTGCTGTAACTTTACCTGTTGGTGTCGCTGTCAAACAATGTTTCTTTAGAAAAACAAGTGTTTAATACAGTTTTTAATGTTATTATTTTGTTATATCTGCATTGTTTTATTTTTGTACTATAAATTTTTGGTAACACTTTAGTATAGGGAACAATTTTCACTATTAACTAGTTACTTATTAGCATGCCTATTTGCAGTTTATTAGAATCTTATAAACCACCTATTCTGCATGACCACATTTTACATCCCTAGTCCTACCAAATACCTGAACCTAACAACTACCTTACTAGCAATTTAGGAGTTTATTGAGGTAAAAGCCGTAGGTAATGGTATGTGAATAGCGAGAACTGGACCTTAAAATTAAGTGTGACAGATTTTTTTCTTATCCAATATTTTGTTTTAACTAAACCATTACATGCCGCCATTGTTTTGGCTCACCTATAAGGAGTGTGTATGTGTATCTATCTGTTAATCCATGGCTCAGTCCCACCTGCTATTTTGAGACAGCAAATCCTGAACAACTGACATGCTGCGCCTAACAAACAACGTTTTCACTCTCTGCATGCACACACAGACACACATTTCCTACTTATTTCTTTTTTTCAACCTATGTTGGTTATCCTTTAATATGGATAAATGTATTGAATGGTGGGATGAGTCAGAAGCCTGAGGAAGGAGGAATACATTTGGCTGATGAGAGGATCACTATAAATAGAGGAGGGTAAAGATAGAAGCACCGCGTCTGTCACCTTTCATCAGAAGGGTGAGCTGATAACGGTAAAAGGGACAAACTTACTCAAAGCAGGTGGGAGCCAGGATACTTTATTGCTCCCATTTTCTTTTCAATATCTCAAGATTTATGTGTATATAAACACACTCAGGCAGTGGAACAGACAGAAATATATTTCATTTATCCGAATGAAACATCTGTGACCAGCGCAGCTCGGTTCAGAAGCCTCTGTTATCATCAGTCTTTAAACGGCAATGAAATTTTGCGCTCTGAATTGGGCTTAACACACAAAAGAGCCTAGTGGGACGCTGGGTCAGGAAGGTAGGAACGTGGGTAATTTTACAGAAAGCAAGGACGCCGCAGTGCCTGAGCTATTCTTGTCTGCGTAGCTTGAGGTGCCACTGAAAATAGCTCAAATGTCCTTCATATCTAAAGAGAGTCTCTTGCCTGTGTGTGTAAGGCTCATTGATTGGATCTGTTTGTGGAAACATGACAACACTGTCCCACCTCTAGGTACCAAAAATTGCTCTTGCCTGCTATTGGTGGTATGGCCACCATGGCAGAAAAGATCATAGGCCAAAGGTCATGACTCGGGATGTGAATTGTAAGAAATGCAACAATGTGTGTTAAATGGATAGTTCACCCAAAATTAAACTCTGGCATTATTTATTTACCTTCATGTCGTTCCGAACCCATAAGACCGTTATCCATCTTCACAAATTAAGATATTTTTGATGCAATTCGAGAGCTTTCTGACCCTGCATAGACAGCAATGTAGCTACCACGTTCGAGGCCCAGAAAGGTAGTAAGGACATCATTAAAACAGTCCATGTGACATCAGTGGTTCAACCTTAATTTTATGAACCTACGAGAATACTCTATGAACCAGCAATTTGAGGTAGAACCCGGATGCGCTACGTTTTGTTTACAAGCAGAGGAAGACGCATGCTGTACATAAAACAGTCTTCGTAAACTGAAAATGTAAAGATTTCAACAGAGAGGATGATTTGCAATTTTTTGCCTAACCTTACTTATTTGACGGTGAACTAAGTGAGAAGGATGTTCTACGTGAGAATGTCGGCTCCTGCGTCAGCAGCACCACACGCATGTGTTGTGGTACTCATAAACGCGTGTCGAAAATTGACATGGCAGAATAGAAATTTTTGTATAAAGTCATTATTTTTGTTTTCTATGCACACAAACAACTGGTCTCATGACGAAAACTTACCCGTGGGAATGTTTTCGCAAGACGCGAAAAGTACACATCACTGCAGTTTCCAACAGAATTGTCCACTGAGTGGCGCTAAAGAAATGTTTGGTTTTTTTATAGGGCTGCCCTACGATTTTTTTGGTCATTTATTTTAAGCATTAGTCAGCTATTAGTCGACCATTTATTAATACACCATATAAATCATAATAATGAGCCTTTATTTGCCTACTTAGCTCAATAAGCACTCAAGCTCACCCATAAAGCTTGCCACAGCACACCAGCAGATATAATTATGAATGTGTCAGGGAAAAACAACAAGGAGACTGCATTAACATTTTAATAATTTATTGATAAAGTAGTACTTGCTTTGTTTTCGGCTTAAGAGATGAAGCTGGCGACATTGACTGGTCATCGCCACAGTAGTGACGCACCTGTATGCATGTTTCATACAGATTATATAATTATAGATTTTATATCATGTCTGTAAAGCAAGTATACACAGAGTTTCGGAGTTTCGGAGTTTCGAAGTTTCGCGCTCAAGTTCTCAGAGACAAGATGGCAGAAAGCGCATCCTGTGTGCTTTAATTATTTTACAAAAGCGCAACGTTTCGTTGTTATTCTGAGTGCACACAAATAAGCATAGAGTCTTTACAGATTCAAAAGAGGTATTACTTTTATCTGTATGACCAAAAATGACGGAGTATTTTAAGAGCAAGTGACCGCATCAGTGCCTCCATCTGTCATGCAGCAAGTGCGCTACTGTTCAGCTTCCACACTCCACACAGACACTTCAATAGCACACATTTTTCTAGGTTAACATTAGATTGATCTGCCATTTAAAGTTGCTACCTACATCTTACAGATAAAAAGCCATATTTGAGGTCAATGAATGATAGGTCCTGCCCGATGTACTATATTACCACATAGACCAGCCGTTAACAATCTGTCCGTCACGGACTGCGTGTCTTTGCCACTTCCTGTGGAATTTATTTTATTTTATTTTTTGCTGCGACTAAACGACTAATAAAATTTTGGTCAATCAAGCCTCTTCTCATCGACTAACGGCTAGTTGACCATTAGGGGGCAGTTATGTGGCGTCGGTTTTGTACGTGTCACCACAGTCCTGACTTGAAATATCCGTTGAGTAGTGCTATATGCTCTGTGACGTTTTAAAATAACGTACCATCTGCACTACACCTAAACCTACCCGATCGTATGAACAAAAGCGAAGGTGATGATAAAATGCAATCACAAGTATGCCGTTTTAGCTTGTTTTCTGATCTCTTTCATCATGGGTCATGTTTTTCACAGGATTTGAACCCAAAGATTCTGCATCAAGTCCAATTCCGTGTACCGGTGTACGAAAATGATTAAAAGTGCTGTTGCTGTTTTACCGCCTCTAGTGTTCATTTCTATTGGAAACTGCAGTGTGCTTATTGAACGTATTTCGCGTCTCCCACAGGTATATTTTCGTCATGAGATCAGGTTGACACAAAAGGTATTCTCGTAGCTTCATAACCTTATGTTTGAACCACTGATGTCACATGGACTATTTTAACAAAGACCTCACTACATTTCTGGGCCTTGAACGTGGTAGTTGCATTTCTGTTTATGCAGGGTCAGAAAGCTCTCGGATTTCATCACACATATCTTAATTTGTGTTCTGAAGATAAATGAAGGTTTTACGGGTTTGGATCGACATAAAGGTGAATAATTAATAAGAGAATTTTTCATTTTTGGGTGAACTATCCCTTTAACTACACATCAAAATCTCTGATTTACATCTAAAGGTGGTTGAGAAGCCAACTGATTCATAAGTATTTGCGATTCACTAAAAAGAATCAAAAATACGCTTGAGAAGCGAACTTCACTGGTCAAGCTGTTTGTTTTTGATACACTAAAAGAATCAGCTCATAAAAGTCATTAGCCTGGCGAACTGTTTATTTATAACTTACTAAAAATTGGCTCGTAAGAGTCATTAGCTTGGTGATCAGATTTCACTGGTCATGCTGTCCAAGAGGAATTCAGCTTAATTGGTCAAGCTGCATGTTTAATGCTGAATAGTGGCACAGTATTTTAATATGCAGTGCAAGAACTATTTTAAAATAGAACCGGTTCTCAGTTCCCAACCCTAGTTATGACCCAAGTGTGCTTGCTGATGCATGCTGGGAGTTCTTGGGAATGTGCACTTCTATTGATACTTTATCAGTCTGTCAGTCTGACGTGATCTGTTTTTTGTTGTTGGGATTCTCATGGCCGTGTCAAATCACCCCACCCAGGTAGGTCAGAACAAGCAGAGTGCTTTGGATCAATATGACAAATCAACCAGAGATCAATAGACGTGTGTACATACAATCATACACAACAAGGCTTCACTTAGGCCACTGGATATAAACTGGCGGGATGCTGAGCTCTCATTTATGCCCAGAGCAAAGTCGCACATTAGCACTAACTGACTGTTTGCACAGAGACGCTAGAATTAAGTGATCTCCAGCCAAGCTCATCCTCAGTTTACTGACACCTCTGAAAAGAGGCCTGTGATTAACACAACATCCAGACAACACAACTATTATTTAGACACAGAGCTTGTATGTGTGTGTTTTATTGTCTGTTGAGACTGTATGTGGATGTGTCTTTGTGTGGGCGCTGTGTAGTTGTTTGTTGCTCCTTACATTTGTACGTAAACATACACATTTACAGACCTATTATCACAGCTCATTGACGAACTAGCCTAGTGTGTTAAAACACCAAGAATCTGTGAAATTAAAAGAAGGAGTCATGCTTTAATAGGAAGGTTAAACCTAAAATTAATATTGGGTCATTATTTACTCACCTTGGTGTCATTTCACATTGGTAGGACTTTCACATTTTTATGGAGAAATTTTGCAGACTATAGTCAGTCATGTTATAGGTTCTTCATGGAACTATAAATATAAAGAATTTTGTTTTTAAGAGTGTATGAATGGGAAAAAAAACTATATGTGAACTGTAGGCCTGACTTTTAAAGTTCTAAGTTTCTGATATAGACATTGCAGAGTTTAATATGGTAGCTGTAGAAATGGAAGTAGGACCCTAAAATTTCTGCGCAATTAAGTCGCAAAAATACTATTTAAATATGAATTCTGCATGTTCTGCATGTCTCTGTGTGAATGAATGGCGCAGATGCACAGTTGTCAGTCTCGGTCGCCTCAATATATAAGTAGACGAGCATTTTACCGTTTCTTTTGAGAAAAACTATTGTCATATCATATACAAACAGAAACGTAAGGGTCTTCACAGCAAGCCGTCAAAATAAAAGTTTGGTTTAACTTGAAGAAACTGTTACAGAAATACATTACTTGATGTAATGATAGTATTACTAATACAATTATTATTAAAACATTATTTTTACGGAATATTTACCAGAAATTATTTACAATTAAATTGTTAAAATTGCAGGTTATTAAATTGTTTTTATGAAATCAATTTATTAGAGATGCTTTTGATTATTAACATGTAATGAAACAATTAAAGTGGAATACAGAAAATTAATGGAAATCCGAATTTAGTAAAAAAAAAAAAATAATAATAATAATAAAACTGAATTTGAGAAAAAATTTTAATTGGTGTTAAATTGTGGAAGTTTCATGATTTCGATTAATTAGACATGTTTTTGATAAATATTTTTAAATTTAGCCATTAAAACAGAATCTAGAAAAATTAAAATGGAAAAAAATGGAATCCAGATCAAACAAACAAAAGAAATAAAAAATAAAAAGAAAGAAACTTGGAAAAATATGTAATGGAATTTGAACAGTTATAAGAGGTAGGAAATATATATATATATATATATATATATTTATTTATTTATTTTTTTTTTTTGCATTATTTGAGCTAAAGCAGCACAGTTTGTGAAATCATTATTGTCGTATTTTATTTCTGACTAGAAATAGAAGCTTAGAAGCATTACAAATATGACTATGAAAAGGACAAAATCCCAACTAAAAGGTAAGCATCTCATTCGCTTTTGATGTCATTGACGTCAAACCTTGTGCAACATGCACTGATGTGCCAAGTTGGAATATGCATGTGTGAGAATGAAAGCTGATAACTGCAGTTGCTCAACATAAGTCATATGGTTTTGGAGCGGCCTGAGTAAATGATGACAGAATTATCGTTTTTGGAAGAACTGTCGCTTTAAAACAAAGAGGCGGTCTGTCCATTGTCTGAATGTTGATTGAATTGTTATTCAATGAAGATTATCTGTCATGATCATCTCCGTTAATGCATTCAGTCGGTTATAACCTGAGTGGGGAATTATACAAAGTCCAGCATTGCTGCTTTGATTCTGCATCATTAGTTTACCTCAGCTGAAGAAAGGTATCTCCCAGCACCAAACTCAGGTCTGTGAGTGGGCTCTCAGAACATATGCTCGTCACACACCCAGGAAAGAACAGCTTCAGCCCCCGTACACACACACACAAGCGTTAAAGTGTGGGATTTCCCTAATGGACACTGCTGCTTTCCACACACACACTTCCTCTCACTCACAAGTAGCTTGGCGCAGGGCTTTCTAATGCACTAATGATGCATCACAAAACCAAGAGGATTTCATGAATCTATCAAACGCCCACCATCAGGACAGACAAACCATGCTCTGATCATTACTATTCAGTTACCAGTGATTGCACAAAACAGTGTTCAATTTTTCAGTTTTAGTGACATTTCTCTATAAATGCAAAATTGTAAGTTTAGTTAATATTTATTCATTTTTATATTAATGTATAATATTTATATCGCATTAGTCAATTTGAGTTTTACTCAGATTAAAATGGCAATGGTTTAACATAAATAAAATGTTTAAATACTTGGTTTGCCTAAACATGTGCACCACCAACAATCTATGGAAGCCCGATTCCGCCAATGAATAAAAAAGAAAGTTATTGTGACTTTTTATCTCACAATTCTGACTTTATTCTCAGAATGGCCATTTTTGAGTTATATTTTTCTCTCAGAATTTCGTTAGACTCACAGTTGCAAGTTATAAAGTCACAATAGCATGATATAAACTCGATCTTGCGAGTTAGTGAAATTTTGAGGGGTAAAAATACTGATATTATCTTAAAATTGCGAATTTATATCTCACAATTTTGATTCAATAGCTCACAATTGTGTGTTATAAAGTCAGAACTGCATGATATAAACTCAATTCTGACTTTTTCTTTCAGAATTGCATGATAGAAACGTGCAAATACGAGTTATAAAGTCAGAATTGTGTGAAATAGACTTGCAATTGTGAGTCAAAGTCAGAATTACAAGATATAAACTCAATTCTGACTTTTTCTCTCAGAATCGCATGATATAAACTCGCAGTTGCAAGTTATAAAGTCAGAATTACAAGATATGAACTCAATTCTGACTTTTTCTCTCAGAATCGCATGATATAAACTTGCAATTGCGAGTTATAAAGTCAGAATAGCATGATATAAACTCGATCTTGCGAGTTAGTGAAATTTTGAGGGGTAAAAATACTGATATTATCTTAAAATTGCAAATTTATATCTCACAATTTTGATTCAATAGCTGAATCAGTTGTGTGTTATAAAGTCAGAATTGCATGATATAAACTCAATTTTTACTTTTTTTTCTCAGAATTGCATGATATAAACTCGCAATTGCAAGTTATAAAGTCAGAATTGCAAGATAAAAACCTCGCAATTCTGACTTTTTTCTCACAAATGGCTTTGACTTTTTTCTCAGAATTGCCTGATATAAACTCACAAATATCCGTTGTAAAGTCAGAATTGCGTGATATAAACTTAATTCTGGCTTTTTTTCCTCAGAATTGCATGATATAAACTCACAATTGCAAGTTATAAAGTCAGAATAGCATCATATAAACTCGATCTTCACAACTGCAAGCCATTTGCGAGAAAAAGTCAGAATTGCGAGCTTTTATCTTGCGAATCTGACTTTTTCTCGCAAATGGCTTTGACTTTTTTTCTCAGAATTGTGATATAAACTCACAAATATGAGTTATAAAGTCAGAATTGCGTGATATAAACTCAATTCTGACTTTTTCTCAGAATTATCTGATATAAACTCGCAATCGCGAGTTAAGTCAAAATTTGAGGGGAAAAATACTAATGTTATCTCAAAATTGCGAGTTTATCTCACAATTCTGACTCAATAACTCGCAAATGTGTGTTATAAAGTCAGAATTGCATGATATAAACTCAATTCTGACTTTTTTTGCAAAATTGCGTGATATATACTTGTAATTACGAGTTACAAAGTCAGAATTGCATGAGAATTGCACGCAATTGCGTGTTATAAAGTCAGACTTGCGAGAACTTGCAATTCTGAAAAAAAAAATGTCAGAATATTGAGTTTATGTAGCAATTCTCTTAATTTCTCAGAATTGAGAGTTAATGTCTTGCAGTTCTGACATTAATTGCAATTGTGAGTTTATATCACACAATTCTGACTGCGTTTCTCAGAGCTGCGAGTTGCAACTACCTTGTTTTATTTTTTTTATTCAGTGGCAGAAATGGGCTTACATAAGAATTGGTGAGATTTTTTTTTGTTTTTAATGTTGTCTCTTGCTCATAAGGCTGCATTTATTAGACACAGTGAAATTATGAAAAATTAATGCAATTTAACATAGCTATTTTCTATTTTAATATATTTGAAAACGTAATTTATTCCAGTGATAGCAAAGCCTAATTTTTAGCAGCCATGATTCCATTTCTGTGTAAAATGCAATATATATTTCTGTAAGATTTTCTGATGAATAGAATGTTAAAAAACTGCATTTATTTGAAATATAATTATTTTACAACTTTATAATTGTCTTTACTGTCACTTTGGGTCAATTCAACGCATCCTTGCTGAAATAAAAACATTATATCCCTTAAAATATTCCCAAACTCCAAACTTTTGAATGTGTAAAATTTATAACGGCTGACCTCACATCTACTATATCTGTTTTTGCTGTCTTTCTAACAGTTTGTTTCTTGTGTTAATCTGCTGTGGACTCAAGAGTCTCACCTTCACTGGAGGATCCCGACAGATCGATGATGACGTACACTTTGCCCTCGGGCTCCAAGTCGATCTGTAGAGAGAAGAAACAGAGAAAAGAAACCAATCAGAGGAGAGCATCTCAGCACAAAAGGGAGACAGAAGCACATTATTCACTTGGGCGCTCGGTAAACATCTCATTCAACATCACCATCACTTTTATCAGCTGATGTCAAAGTTCACGATCCCAGTAATAGATTCCCTCTGTGAATCTCCCTCTACAGGGATGGGCCCCTCACACACGCGCTCGCTAACTTCCTGCTCTCTGTCTCTTTTTGTTGTCTCTAAGGATGGAGGGTGGCAGAGAGTTGGCAGGGAAACTGCTTGGGTTTTATAATTCCTTTTTAAACAATTTCCTGCCAGTGCAGCACATCCCCACGCAGACCCCACGCGGGCCCGACGCCTAGCCGAGATTCGACGCCCACTCGCCATCAGCTCGGCGTGGGGGGAGAGGAGCTGGGAGAGGCACCAGATCCACAATGTCAGGAAACCACTGCTTAATCTTATTATGCAGAGAGAGAGCGAGAACACAGGCCCCGCGGTGCATATGTGGAGGTGGATGGAGGTGTCGAAGAGAGAGATATCGAGCTGCATTCATAGAGCATCTCAAAATAGGAGGCCTGTTTTATTTTTCTCTTCACAGCGATCTAGATCATCAGGGACACGGCGGACCCGCTGCCAGATCAGCACTCCCGGTCTTAGCCTCTTCCTGAATACAGGAATTAGGACACGAGGAACGGCACAAGCTCATCTGATGCGCTCTGCAGCAGAAACCACTTCGTTTGCCCAGATTTTAGTCGCAGTTTGTGCCGTGGGAGTTGCGTTTCTGTCGCTTTGCCCCAAGTTTAACCTGCTCTCTCAGCTGGAAGGGGAAAAAAACAGATTTATTCCTTCCACTCCTGATGAAATCATCAAGTTTTGCTGTAAATCGAGCCGCTCGCACATATCAGACCTGCGGTCATCTGATGAAATTCGAACCAAAAGTCGCTTTGGGATGAAAGTTACGACTGCAGAGTGGCTGATGATGTCATCCGAAATGCTAACAGGGTGATGACATGTCTGTTATTCGGCCACGTGGCCCCTCCCCCCACCCCCCTCTCTTCCTGTGATGTCATGAGATTCCATTCAACAGCAGCCTCCTTGAGTGTGTTTGTCTCAGAGGTGCAACGGCCACTAAATTTAGCAGAGGAAGGAAGGCCGCTGCGTGTGTGTGTGAACGTGCAAGGATGGAGCGGTGTGCTCTAGTCTCCCTGATGACACTCTCCAGGAAACCAGTATCATGCTTTGCTAAACAATGTTGGCAAGACTGCTCTGCTCGCCGTGCATGTGAGTTCGTGAGCCTGTCCAGCCATCGCCGACTTGAAAGCTCTGTCCAAAGCTGCTGTCATCATACGGGCTCAAGGATAGCCTGCAGACAGCAGTCTAGTTGTAGTCGTTAGCACGCACGCACACACTCTTATATGTAAAAAACATTTTCTTTTGGCTAGTTTTCCAGCTAAAACGTCTAAACATCCTTCAAATAAAACAAATGTATGTCTTATGTAAGATAAGACTTGATTCAGATAATTTTCTACATTTCTTACTTGTTTTAAGTATAAACTTAAACACAAATTTTATGCTTAAAGGGATAGTTTACCCAAAAATTAAAATCTGTCATTCATTACTCAACCTCATGTCGTTCCAAACCTGTAAGATCTTCAGAACACAAATTAAGATATTTATGATAAAATCAGAGAGCTTTCTGACCCTGTATTGACAGCAATGTGTTAACACAGTTGACACGGAAGAGGAAAAATTATTGAATAGAGTTATTTTTGTTTTCTTTGTGCACAAAAAGTATTCCCGTAGCTTCGCCTGAACCACTGATGCCACAAAAACTATTTTAACTATTTCTGCAGAAAAAAAGAGGTGGTAACGAGCATCAGATGAATCCTAAAATGACAATAATGCTTTTGATTTTTTTGTCTTTATTCACATGCTCAAACAAATACAGCAAGAGAGGAATTCATGTGAATTTTGGCCCTCCATTACTACAAGAAAGAGGGCCTGTGGCATGATACTAGTCTTGATTTATTCTATTTATATTGAGCCATCATGTATGGCTCAAATAATGGTGCTATTAAGTATCTGAGTAAAACTAGGGGAAATTAGGTCTGGAAATGCAATTTTAATGCAGCCTGAACTGTAAAAATGCAGTAAGAACATACAGTGGCATGCAAAAGTTTGGGAATCCCTTGCAGAATCTGTGAAAATGTGAATAATTAAAAAAATAATAATAATAAGAGAGATCATACAAAATGCATGTTATTTTTTTATTTAGTACTGTACTGAGTAAGATATTTTACATAAAAGACATTTACATATAGTCCACAAGACCATATTTTTTTTAAATAACCCCCTTCTAAAGATTGGGAACCCTTGGTTCCTAATATTGTGTGTGGTTACCTGGATGATCTATGACTGGTTTTTGTTTTGTGATGGTTGTTCATGAGTCCCTTGTTTGTTCTGAACAGTTAAACTGAGCACTGTTCTTCAGAACAATCCTCCAGGTCCTGCAGATTCTTCAGTTTTCTAAAATCATATTTGAACCTGTTCCAGCAGTGACTGTATGATTTTGAGATCCACCTTTTCACACTGAGGCACACTCAAACACAACTACTAAAAAGGTTCAAACATTCACTGATGCTCCAGAAGGAAAAACGATGCATTAAGAGCCGGGGGGTGAAAACTTTTGAACAGGATGAAGATGTCAAAGTTTTTCTTATTTTGTTGAAATATATTTTTTTTTCATTTAGTACTGCCCTATAGAAGATGCATGTTTTCCAGAAGATACAATACAATTTACCTTTTCTTTAAAAAATGCAAAAAGTTTTCATCAGTGAATGTTTGAACCATCGTGTTTGAGTCCCTCAGTTGCCCTCAGTGTAAAAAGATAGATCTCAAAATCATACAGTCACTGCTGGAAACGGTTTAAATATGCAAAAGATGTTGGAAAACTGAAGTATCTGCAGGATTTTTTCTGAAGAACAATGCTCAGTTTAACTGTTCAGAACAAACAAGGGACTCAAACAAAACAAAACAAAACAAAACAAAAAACAGTCGTAGATCATCCAGGTAACCACAGTATTAAGAACCAAGGCTTCCCAAACTTTTGAAGGGGGTTATTTTAATAATTTCAGCTTTTTTTTGTCTTGTGGACTATATGTTAACATCTTTTATGTAAAATATCTTACCCAGGACAGTACTAAATAAAAAAATGACATGCATTTTGTATGATCTCTATTATTTTGTTCAAATGATGCACATTTTCGCAGAATCTGCAAAGGGTTCCCAAACGTTTGCACGCCACTGTATGTAATACAATTCTATCGTTGAAAATGATCAGCAGGATTTTTTTTATTTATCAACAAATAAAAGTGCGATTACTTTAATACTTGACTCTAAAATAGACCATTTTTAAAATGTTTATTTTTTACATATAAATGAGATAAATCCCAGATTTGTGGTCTCAGAGTTTAGCACCCCACTGTACATTACTCTAAAACCTTTTGCTAACTGACAGTGGATAAACTGATGTAGTTAATCTGTCTATTGCATGTGATGAGCAAGACCAGACAGGATCATAAGCATATATAGACTGCAAGCAGATGTACAGCAGCCTGTCAATCAATGCTGTTTTGTCCCTTTTAAACAACGTACAGCAGCACTGCTGCAGAGGGTTAGATCACATTACTTGCAAAGAGAAGTTTCTTCCTGCATTTAACTTTTTCTGTGCTGTTTCTCTCTTCCTCTTTTGAGGCACATCTGAGGCTTGATCTCTTTGTTGTTTTTGCTCCCCCTTTTTCATACAGATATCATACATACCACTGTAACTGACTGTTCACACCTGCACAGGATGAAAACAGACACAAATTTGTTTAGATTAATTTACTAATTGTAAAAATAATAATATATTAACTAAAAATATAATATAAATGTATTTAATTAGTACTATATTACTAAATAATTATATTACTATATAATATATGGTATATGCATTGCAATATATATTATATCATATATTCTTAATAATGCAATATGTACATGAATAGTTACTTTTGTATAGTTACTTCATTGTATACATACTTGATTCATTGCCTCATAATTAAACAGTCTCTAACTTTTTCTCAAGTCAAAGTTGTGATGATGTGATCCCTGTCAGAGCTGCTTGGTTTGGTTGATGGCCTGTAATTATTTATTGAACACTTTTAAAGAATTAAATAGGAAAATACTAAGCTCCTGGAAATCCTGGACTGTCACTGTAACACTTCATGCACAAAATCAATTATAACAGTAGATGCTACTGGGGTCAAACTAAAGGCATCATACGGATATCATGAGGACGTAACAGGAGAGTAAAAGAGAAAAACAGAGAGAGAAAGGGAGGATAAAACCCAGAGATAAGCCGTGGGACATAATCAGCTCCTCTTATGCAACACCCTGCAGCTCAACCTAGTCCACACCCACAGCCTAAGAGGCTCACTGCCTCACTGTCCCTCCCCTTAGAAAAGAAATATCACATATGAGATCTCTTTAATATCTCATCTGTTTCTCCAAGAGAGAAATGACGTGACATGGAGAACAAATAGAGAATCTCCAGCCTCATCCCACATGTATCACCTCTAGAGTTTCAGATCCCAACTATGTCTCAAAATATGCTGAGTATATGATGAAATTAGGATGTCTCATTTGTTTCTAGTTTTATTTGTCCTATTTAAAGAATACCCAAAAACGAACATTCTGTTAATTACTTACCCTCATGTCATTCCAAACCCGTAAGACCTTCGTTCATCTTCGGAACACAAATTAAGATATTTTTTATGAAATCCGAGAGCTTTCTGACCCTGCATAGACAGCAATGCAACTGACACGTTCAAGGTGCAAAGAGGTAGTAAGGACATCGATAAAATAGCATCGTGGTACTGCCGTGAATGTGTGCCAAAGACTGACATGGAAATTGTTGGATAAAGTTGTTATTTTTGTTTTCTTTGCATACAAATAACACCAATCTTGTTATTTGTGAAATTAGTTTTTTTTTTTTTTACTGAGCCTTGTGACTGTGAAGCAACAAATATATTTAATCATAGAATTATATGCAGTCTTCCTAGGACACACATGCATTTAGAGGGAGTATATGAACAGTTTGGTTAGCACGGTCTGTCTGTAGCAGACTTTTCTTCGTGTCAGGGCAACAGTTCAATGAATACGAAATAAATATTAAAGAAGTCCACTTCCAGAACAAAGATTTACAGATAATGCACTCACCCCCTTGTTCAGTCGTAAAGAAATTATGTTTTTTGAGGAAAACATTTCAGCATTTTTCTCCATATAATGGACTGATATGGTGCCCCGAGTTTAAACTTTCAAAATGCAGTTTCAATGTGGCTTCAAACGATCCCAAATGCGGTTGGAAACCAAAGAAGATGGGTCTTATCATCGCGAAATGTCAAACGCTCATCTTGTCTTACTCTGCCTTGACTTTTTTTTCCGGTTCGGAACAGTTAGGGTATGTTGAAAAACCCCCATCTCGTTCTCCCTCAACTTCAAAATCGCCCTATATTGCTGTTTTACCCTTTTTTGTTAAGGGTGTTTGATCTTTGCATGTTCACTTTGCAAAGACTGGGTCGGTACTTCTGCAGCAATGTAGGATGATCTTGAAATGAGTTTTAAAGTTAAGGGAGAAAATACTATTGGAGTTTTTCAACATAATCTAACTGTCTTGAGCCAAAATACACAGAGTTAAGGGAGAGTAAGGCAAGATCAGCATTTAAGATTAAAAAGTATTCAAATTGTATTTTTTTTTAATGAAAATAACCGAGTTTATCTAGTTTCGCTAGATAAGACCCTTCTTCCTCGGTTGGGATCGTTCCCAACTGCATTTGGGATCGTTTGAAGCTGCATTTAAACTGCATTTTGGAAGTTCAAACTCAGGGCACCATATCAGTCCATTATATGGAGAAAAATGCTGAAATGTTTTCCTCAAAAAACAATTTCTTTATGACTGAAGACAGAAAGACATGAACATCTTGGATGACAAGGGGTGAGCATATTATCTGCAATTTTTTGTTCTGGAAGTGGACTTCTCCTTTAAGTGATGTAAATGTAGAGACAATTTTGTCTTTTTTGCTCTATTTCGCTAAAGAAAGCAGTTCCAAACAAAGCCATGTTGTACATCTCGGCACCAACACACTGTGTTGTTTCCTTACCAAATTAATTTGTGTTTTGAACAAATCCAGCGAGTCAATGATTCCCTGATCCATTCATAAAACAATTTTGTTTCTGAACAAATCATTCATTTTGAAAGAATCGATTGAATAAATGACTCGGCAACTCACTTATTAAGAAAGTGGCTTGCTGCTACCTACTGTTAGGCCTAATTTTAGTTTCATATTTAAAAGCATCACTCTGTTTATTTCTTTCGTCTCATCTTTCTATATTTCTGTTTTTATATTTAAAGCATTAATCATAACATTATTTATTATTTAATATATATTTTTTGTCTAGTAGAAGTTATGAATGGCAGGTAGCTCAAAAATTTAGTAGCCAACTTGGCTGGTGAGTGAAAAGGTTAATTTTAAACCCTGGTTGAACCACTGATATCAAATGCACTTTTTTAACAATGTCCTTACTGCCTTTCTGGGGATTAAATGTGTCAGTTGAATTGCTGTCTACGCAGGGTCAGAAAGCTCTCGGATTTAATCAAAAATATCTTAATTTGTGTTCTGAATATGAACGAATGTCATACACGTTTGGAACTACAACGAGGATGAGCAATTAATGACAGAATTTTCATTTTTGGGTGAACCCTGAAAGTTGGAAATTACAAAACAAATTAAAAACAATTATACTGTTCAAAGTTACAACAAAGCCGTTTCTAGAACTTATCTGGGACATTAGTGGAACGTGCTGAATAGTTAATGTGGTGAACTACACCTGTGGTTACTCTGCAAGGACACTTGTGAGAACCTGAGGAGAAACTGACTTCACACATCCACTAAAAATCACCTCAGGGCCAGTTGTTTCACGCATGCGCATGTGCTATAGTGGTGCGTATGCGGTAAGGCTATCAAGTACAGCATGAGGAAAACAAACTCTTGCTCTGGTTACTGTCCTCCAGCGCCTGAACGTGCACCCCTTATTGGCCCTAAGTCTCCTGCTCGCCCTCTCTCTGTTCTAATCACCGCTGTGCAAACAGATACCCACAAGCCACAGAAAACACATGCCGCTCACGCTCTCCCGAACACGCGTCTCCATGGAAAAAATGCTTAGTGCTGCTCGACGGTCTACAAACAAGCTGAGGTTTTTGAAACGGCAGGTTTGAGAAACAAAAACGTTGCAATTCAGTCATCATTTAAGACCCATTCACGCCAAGAACAACAACTATAAAGATAACAGTAATGATAACTATATTAGCATCCACACCGATGCACAATAACATTCGGTTTATTAAAAGCACATGCTGACAGAGACCTTCGTTCATCTTCGGAACAAAAAGATATTTCTGATGAAATCAGGTAGCTTTCTGACCTTGCATAGACAACAATGCAACTACCATGTTCAAGGCCCAGAAAGGTAGTAAGGACATACTTTTTGTGTGCAGACTGAAATGAAAGGGAAAAAACTGTTGAATAAAGGCGGTTATTTTTGTTTTTTTGCACACAAAAAGTATTCTTGTAGCTTCATGAAATTACAGTTGAACCACTGATGTCACACTGACTATTTTAACAATGTCCTTACTACCTTTCTGGGCCTTGAACGTGGTAGTTCAGGTTGCTGTGTATACAGAGTCAGAAAGCTCTCAGATTTCATCAAAAATATCTTAACTTGTGTTCCAAAGATGAACGAAGGTCTTACAGGTTGGAAATGGCATTCTTCACTTTTTGGGTGAACTATACCTTTAAAACTTTACAGTTATTATAACTTTACAAATGTACTCACCCTCATGTTGTTTCAAATCCGTTCTACTTTCTTTGTCCAGCAGAACAAAAAATGTTTTGTCCATTCAATGTAAGTAACATTTTATGGGAAAAAAGCTCTGGAGACATTTTTAAAAATATCTTCTTTTGTGTTTCACAGAAGAAACTAAGTCACACAAGTTTGGAACGACATGAGGGTGAGTAAATGTTGACAGAAGTTTCATTTCTTGGTGAACTATCCCTTTAATATAACATGAAGTTTGAATTTGTTCGTATGGTGCGCTGGGAAGACAGCTCATGCTACATTTCCACCTTGTACATTCAGCACTAACGTTATACGTGGAGGTGGTTGCGATTTATGGATCCGTGTCTTAGGACTAAATATAAAAAGTGATGCGTCAATCCCAGACCATCCAAAAGCAAGCAGCCTGTTTCTATAACATGAAAAACGAATGGAGCGAAGCTGTGTTTGAGTAGTTCAATACATTAAGCCGTTAGACCGTTAGAGCTGTTGATTTGACTAGAGGATAGGGAACCGAGACCTCTCTGTAGGGATGCGTGAAGAGAACGAAACACTGCGACCGAACACAGTCTGTGCACTTGGGAAATCAAAAGTAGGTCCGGGAAGTTTTAAACACATGTGCCTCTGATTTCTAAATGAATCTAAAGCTATGATTAAACATTGAGGAGCACTTTCTCTTCCCTCCTCCTCCTCAATTTCGCCCTCTTCTCCTTTATACTTTTCTCATCCGTTTCTTACCCTCTCTCTAAGACAGTTTGAGCTCAGCAACGGTCCTCCTACGTCCATCTGTCAACAGCAGAGCCGCAGCATGGCGGCAGGGTGGCACGCACGGCTCCCATTCACACTCGAAATCTCACACAGACGTGGCCATACGAGCACATTCGGCTCTGTGAACGCAACGGCTCTGAGTGAAACCTTCAGAGCTCCATGAATTACTAATAAGACACCACACCGGAGCTAATTGTGCATAATTCATGATACAGACTAATAATGGGAGCCTTTGAAGGTCTGATTGGAATTCAGTTTGAATAAACACTAGGTCCTAAGAGGGCTTCACGGCTTTAATTTAGTAAATAGCGCAAAAAGAGACCAGACAAAACGAAAACAGCCGTCTGGAGATAAAACGCTCATGTAACTGTGGGCACAGGAACAGACTACAAGCCTTTGTGTCTTAAACATCATGAGGTGTGAATTACTTTGATTTAATCTCGGCGTAAAACGAGCGCACACACACGTACGCCAATGGTGTGTGTGTGTGTGCGTGAACACACAGAGTGTGAATAGGGTGCTGAGAGGATTCGAGTCTGTTGCCGGCTCCTGCAGAGAAGATGACTGCAGATATGATGATGGTGATGATGGGAGATTCTGGCTCCACTGAGTGCCATACGAGCATTTCTTTAGAAGAAGTAGGCAAGAATCTGTCCACATTCAAACCCCAAACCCCAAACCCCAAACCCCTCCTCTAGATCAAGCTTTACACACTCAGAGAGGCCCTTTTCAGACTCTCAGCAAACCAAGGAATACTAAAAAGTAAGATTTTCTTTCAGTTAAAATGTATAACATGTTTCGTTTGTAATTTTAACAAGCATAATTCACTGCTATAATGTCTAAAAATTCTTAGAAATACATTTTAAAATATATATACACTACCAGTCAAAAGATTTTGAACAGTAAGATTTTTAATGTTTTTAAAGAAGTCTCTTCTGCTCATCAATCCTGCATTTATTTGATCCAAAGTACAGCAAAAACAGTACAATTTTGAAATATTTGTACTATTTAAAATAACTGTTTTCTGTTTGTCCTGTGATCAAAACTAAATTTTTTAGCATCATTACTCCAGTCCAGTTCCTTCAGAATTCATTCTAATATGCTGATTTGCTGTTCAAAAAAACATGTTTTATTGTTATTATTGTTATTAACATCAATATTTTAAAAAAGTTGGTTTTTTTTTTTTGCTTTTATTTAGCAAGGATGCTTTAAATTGACATGATAAAGACATTTATAAATAAATATATATATATATATATATATTCAACATAACAATAAATCAGAATATTAGAATGATGTGACTGGAATAATGATGCTGAAAATTCAGCTTAGAAATCACAGGAATAAATTACATGTTAAAATATATTCAAATAGAAAACATATTTTAAATAGTAAAAATATTTCTTTTTTTTTACTGTTTTTGCTGTATTGATGTAAATGCAGGCTTAGTGAGCAGAAAGACTTCTTTCTTTTGCCTGCTGGTGTACGTAAGAATTTTGGGGTTAGTATCATTTTTAAATATATATTTTTTAAAGAAGTTTTTATGCTCAACAAGAATGAATTTATTTGATCAAAAGTACAGTAATATTGTCAAATATTGTTGCAGTATAAAATAACTTTTTTTATTTTAACATATGTTTAAATTTTAACCATTTCCTTTAATAAAAACAAGTTGACATAGAATCTTGTAACATAATATTAAACGTATTTACAGCCACTTTTGGTCAATTTAATCCATCCTTTCTGAATAAAATAATTCATTATAGAAAAAAAAATACTGTTGACTTTTGACTGGCATTGAAGGACCTTAAAATGTCCAAAAACGCAAGCTATTCCAACACTGGAACCAAGAAAAAGTTTTCAAATAATATGAAATCAATCACACTGAAACAGACCACATTTTCCATCAAATATTTTCCTATGATATGAACTTTCCCTTGAATCTGCAACAAAGATCAACAAGTCAGAAGTTTAAAACCCATTAGCTATAAAGAGAAGATATTCGCATTTGTGGTGAATTATGCTGTAAGGGTGAGAGTACAAGTGTGTGTGTGAGTGTGAGTAACTGGGTCATGTAGATAGCGGTGCAGATCAGGCATATTTGCCAGAGTATCTCATATGTCACCTGTATTGTTCCCTTTCACTGTAAGCATGCTCAATGTGCCCTAGGCGAGAGCTCAACGCAGCATGTCAAAGCCAGACAACCGGCAGTCACATACACAAATCTGCAAAGCACACAAGCCAAACTACACAAGAGGAACAAATGAGGACAGACACAATTAAATACAATAACAGAAAGGCTCAACAAACATATAAAAACATTTCACCGGTCTCTCATCGGGTCATTTCATGAAATTAATTAGTGCTGCTGGATGAACTGATCCTGCTTACCCATAATTCACCCTTCCCCTTCAAATCCCGAGATTTGAGAACTGATGAAAAACACTGTGAAGTGATGTGCGACAAACACCGGGCCAAAGGAATAATGCGAGAAGGATTCTGTCTGTACAAGTCAACGTGTCACCACCTCCGTCTAGAAGCACACATACGGGATTCCTAAGAAATCCCTGATGGGCGAAGGAACTCAATCAACACCCAGCTCTAATGCGCTTTGGCTTGGCAAGAGGGCGATATGGGCTCCTGTGGCAACGGTATAAAGGAGCTGGGGTTTCAGCCTCAGCCTGGCCTATTTGCGCAAATGGCCAGGGAGAAGTGAGGGCAGATGATGTCAATGTCCAGTAACCAGGAAGTACCATATAGCTAACACCAACATTTAAGAGGAGACAATGGAAAAGAGAGCTGCTGGGCATAAACCTGTAAAATACTGAGTGCAATCGATAACTGTAATGTAAGCTGTAATGCAGTGGAAAGACATTAAGGAAAATGCAGGCCTTTAAAGCTCATTATCTGCAGCTAAAGCAACACTCCTAGTGAAATGTGTTTCAAGCATTTGGAGCTGGTTTGTAATGGACTGGATGTAATGTCAGGACCATAAATATCTGCGAATTTAACAAGGACAGTTCGGACAACAAAACGGAAGGGAAGGAAACCCAGTGGAGAGAAGGTGAAGGAAGCAGAGGAACAGCAGGAGGAGGACAATACGAGGAAGGAGAATGAATGAACCCGAAAAAGACAAGAGTGATCGAACGGCTACAAGATCAGCAGAAGTTCTTCAGCAGGACTTTTTACAGATGACCCCCTAGGTAAAAGGCTGGTAATTGAAGGCAGCGATATCCCTATAGATAAGCACCACTTTCGCTGGTGATAATGGGATTGTTGCTAACTTGAGCTAAGGGTGTCGTGGATGATCTGTGCCGGGTCAGACATTCCATAAAGAGCCTGATGGAAGGCTTGTAAATTATTCAGTCCGTTCCTGCCTCACACAACAAAGACGGGTGGCTGTGTCTCAGTCGGTAGTGTCTGAGAACCATCCAAAAGACCAGGCTCCAATTACCTCTTCCGCTTAACGCTACACTAACATATCACTCAAACCCAACCATCGGCTTAGCATAAGAAGATGTGTGAGCCCAAAAGTGGTGCAATTTCTCAAAACTTTGTTGCGTTGTACCGGGCGACCACAACATGCGGTTGAGGAACGATTACAGACCAGAAACCCAATAGAGAAGTGGTAAAGCAACAAACATGGCACAACAGCGTCTTATTTAGGGTCTGAGATCCTGGTTGGTTGGTTTTTCCACTAAACAGTTTTGTAACACTGCTGCTACTGTTTCTCGACAGTTCTGTTTGTGTTTGTTGAAGTAGAGGAGGCTATCTAAATTAGTAAGCATGCTCTCCTTGTTCCAAGCAGAATAAAGCTCCACCTGTGTGGGTAACAGTGGGAGTGAATGTACGGGTGAAGCTCATTGGATGTGTATACACTGTGTGAAGAGTGTAGGTTCTCGAGAGACGTCTGGCTCGGCTTTTGCTGCTCAAATGACGTGCCAAGAAACAACTGTCTTCCTCAAAATTAGTCTTGTTTGGTTTCTTTTTCAGTCTCGGATACAGTACACCTCTATGCAGGCATTTGAGATGAGACTAAAACTTTTTACTAAAAGTTTGGCATCCTAAGACTCATACCAAGGTTGTCTATTCTAATTACTCTATGTATTCTAATAAAGACAATAATTCTTTATAACAATTCATTACGAGCTGGTTTGTGCAAAATTCAGAATTAAATAATTGATATCCTTTAAATTCATGGATTAATTAGAACTGAATTGTCTGAATTTACTGAATTAAAATTCAAACAAATGTTTTATTACTCCCTGGTCCACAGAAGTTAATTTATTAAGTATGATGAATTATGCATACAGTACTAAATAACCAATATGCTGCTGTTGGTTATTACCGTTGCTGCAGATTATTGCTGCTGCAAAGCAAGAACAGGAACTTTCTACTGCCAATACATACGCCGATACGTTGCTTTGAGCATTTAATGCACAAATAGCATATATAATAACCCGTAGCAGATCTATACAGGTGGAGCTGGGGAGGTGGAAGGTTTCAGAGGAACTCTGCATGCTGCGAAATGCTCTAGTGAATGCTAACAAACCATTTAAATGTAGAGCAGCAAGCTTATTGGTTACAGATGCAAGATAAACCAATCAGCTTTTGCCAAGTAGTTAATATCATCAGTTTGCATTAACGATGCATCCATCAGGCTGATGATACACAGGACAACTTTTTGAGCAATTTTGCCAGGCAACTTTTTTCGAGCAGTGTTGCTTGGGCACTTTCCCTTTGAGAATGGGTAACAAATTTATATCTGTATAATTTAGATCAACAGTGGTCTCTCTGTCTCACCCGGTTGTCCATTGATAGCAACATTGCCCGGCAACATTGCTCAAAAAGTTGCCCGGTGTATCAGCTTCAGCCTGCGCCATCTAGATTTTCATGACAGAAACTGGCATTTATGTAGTTATCTATTTAACAGTTACACTTACATTAATTTATTTCTTCATCTAATGACGAAAACATACCTGTGGGAACTCCTCGCAAGACGTGAAATACATACCAATAAGTACATATCACTGGAGTTTCCAACAGAACTGACTAGAGAGAGGGCCAATCCTCCCTATACACAAAATACGCAAGCTGCATAGGGCACAAAACACCAGGGGGCCGCCTTACTCTCCCGAAGTGTCAATCTGTATTCAGAAAGGCATGGAAAACAAATAACGTGTTCTAACAAATAAACGCGAACTACTAAAGGGACATGGTTAGCCGCTAACGGTTGCTTGTTACATTACAGTACATTAAATTTCACTTACCACATAAACAGAGTAAAGAGAGATAAAGAGGACGATGGCGAATGATTTGCAGATCCTCAGCACCACTGACAAGCATCTAATCTTGTAAAATGTGTGGTAAGAACTGCTGCTCTAATAAACACAGAGCACGTGTGATCACAAATCTCGCAAGTGAAAGTAAAAAAGCAAATGTGCACTTAGAAGCAGAAAATAGCGGCTCCCTAATGCCTGCAATTTATATACAGCGTATTTACCCAACGATATAACTGCAAAAGTACTGAAATATATATTTTCTTCCCATCTCATATGTATTCTATTTAGGGGTTGAGGAGAGGAATTGGCAGAGGGGTAACAATGCAGCCTCAACATCGACCCTGACGAATCCTGTGAAAGACATGACTCACGATGAAAGAGCTGGAACCTCCCTGTTCATACTATCAGGGAGGTTTAGGTGTAGTGCAGATGGTACGTTATTTGAAAACTTCACGAAGCATAGAGTTATAGCGTCACTCAACTGATATTTCAAGTCAGAACTGTGGTGACACGTACAAAACCAATGTCACGTAAAACGTACATTCATCTGTTCCGGGGGAAAAAAACAAACACTCTTTTAGTGCCACTCAATGGACATTTCTGTTGGAAACTGCAGTGATATGTACTTACTGCAGGGTTGCCAGGTTTTAACAACAAAACCCACCCAATTGCTACTCAAAACCAGCCCAATCACTAAAAAAAACCACATTTGACGGGGTAAAAGTTCCCACAGGTATGTTTTCGTCATGAGATTAGGTAGTGAATTTCTTAGTTTTTACTTCATACTTTAATTAAAATTCTGTATCGTATTTTCTGCATTACTTAAAATTCAGGAAATGATTTGGAGTTTTAAACATTCTCAATTCAACTCTGAATTGCACAGTCATTACCAGACACCTTCGCCCTCTGTCTACGGTCATCAACTGATCAGCTTTTATTAATTTGCCTAAATGAGACATGGCAGATGCAGATTGCACATCGGTGTCTCTCTGGGAAATTAGGCATACCAGAGCTTCCATGTCCGAAACATTGTTATCAAGCGTGTCTGTGGCTATGAAGTCTGACAAAACGTTCAGCTCCAATTAAGTCAAATACGTTGGCCAAGATGAACATATGGCAGAAACTGCCCTTTTTGTTGAACCGTACCAGCACTTGTAGATTTGAACAATGAAATTAGCATTTGGAAACTAGCAATATTTGCTAAAGAAGTACAATTCGTTTAGCATACAACTGGGATGTTTCAACCATTTTTAACTTGCCAAATGTTTCCCTTTAGTACACAGGTGGAATAAAGAGCTGGCGGTGAGAAAGAAGGCTTAAGATGTGTTATGATTAGGCAGGCCATCAAAGCCGTTATGAGGGAATGCAGAGATTAAATTGATTCCCTTCTCACTCTCTCTACTGACACATTTACAGCATGAGTTGCCAGTGACAGGAGGGGAAGATTGACCAATGCAGCGACATAATCGATATATGCTGACCTTTCCATGGGTGTCTAACGACCAGATATACAAAGCACTCCCAACTACAGCCCCTCAGCTGGGTGA
This sequence comes from Labeo catla, assembly GCA_012976165.1. NCBI lineage: Eukaryota > Metazoa > Chordata > Actinopteri > Cypriniformes > Cyprinidae > Labeo > Labeo catla. The sequence continues at coordinate 33,813 of VONZ01000812.1, read as the reverse complement.
AGATTATATAACAGACCAACTCATAATTCCAGGCATGATTAGAATGCTAAGTGAATCTCTGACTATTTTTCCATGACAGTGAAACACATTATAACACAGCAGCATCAAAACTTTCCATTCTGAGACTATTGTAAAACTGATCACAAGTTGTTATGTGCATTATGCACCTTGTAAAAACACACAATAGCACGCAATCTATAATTTCTTTTCTTTTCAAAGAAACAATAAGCAACATTCTCAAAAGAAAACAAAACACTATTAAAACTCTAATGGAAGCCAGTAAATTGAGCATCACTTGTCCTTTTTGCAGTAAAAGGGCCTATTTCTACTGAGTGAACAAAATCCAAATTAAGGTGAATGGCAAGGTGAAGCACTCGGTTTCATTTGGCTGTGCTGTCCTACACTATATAGATACAGATGGCTAGATAAATTACATGTTATCACTTAAATATGTAGCCAACTATGTGTCAAACTTGTTTTACAGCTTGCATAATCAAGTATCGATTAGTTTCTTCTCTGGAACGGGAGCACTACATCTCATGAAGGCAGTTTGCAAAACAGCTTGACTTGACGGAAATGGTGAATGTAGGTCTGGATTCAAAAGCAGCAGAACATGTTTTGTGGAGAAATGGGAAAACCCCCAGAGCGTGAGAACCCATGAGAAAGGCTGGGAAACAAGAGGCTTTGCTGGGGAGAAGCCTAAACTGACCAGCCCCCGTGAAAATGATGGGCTAGACAACAGATCAGTGGTTTTCAGTTTTGCAAGACTACATTTTGGATGTCTCCACACCAACTTTAGATCTTGGAGCAGCTTATGAGCTGATTATATAAATCAAGTGTGATTGATAGGCATCCATAATGTCTAGTGCTGGGCTACTTCAGGACCGCTGCACTAGATTACACCAGATCTGTCTCAGTAGAAGTGCTCCATAACCTTGGGTGTGAGAGAATAGTAAGACACCCAAAATGAGCAGCGCTGAGGGGCCTCCAGGGGCCACACTGAAATGATTACTCTTTGCCAATAAATTGCGAAATGAACATACCCAATCTTCAAAGTGCCTACTGCCATTCTGCAGCAGGTCTTCAAACTGTATAGTGCAGTTGGCCACAAAGTCATCGTAGCCAATCGGCGCGTCGTGAAAGACAGACAGTTCGATTTTCTTCCCATCATAAACCTCTGTTACGAACTCGTCATTCCAAGCTGGACTGTTCGTCTTCTGCTTGGTAGAAGTTTGGCCCACGCGCGAATCGTCCACGTTGAGGGCAATATACGTGTCCAGGAGGAAGGTCTGGGTCTTTGGTCCCACGGCATGCCGGAGCGACCATGGGGTAGGTTTCAGATCCAGAGCTTCACAAACCTTGATCTTCAACACTCCGTTAAAAACCACCATGATGACGCTCAAGTGAGATGCAGCTGGCTTCTTTGCAAGAACAGACGGTTTCACAAGCAGGTTTTGATTCAGGGGGTCGCTATACCCGTAGATGTCATCACGTCATCAGTATACATGCACGTATAGATGGATGCTGTGATGATTTAATCCCCCGAACCGCTAGTCGGATCAACCTGATTCTCTCATTTGAGCGCAACAATCAAATAGGATGCAAAAACGCGATATGCAAAACCAGAGGCTCCTGTTTTTGTTTACGGTCCTTCTTTCCTCGTAATGGGAAGCATACGTAAACAATCAAATTCCCTACGTCTGGAATAGCGCTGAGTAGAGGGACGAGTCCGAGAGGCAGAATATCGCCAATAACAAAGAGCAAAATATCCCAAATGTGATGGTCTTCAGCGGGTCTTGTCTTGTACTATTCGCTTTCCAATAGGCGTTGAGTGGGAGAGGCGTTTGGGATTCCTCCTTCTTCCAGTCTGCTTACAAACCGCGCGGAGACTATTGCCATCCACTCGCCTAGATATTCAGCTGCTTCTTTTCTTCGTTGATTTGAGAAGGCGAAATGATTTGAGCTACACGCTCATGTTAGTCCTTTACGCTGCAGCCTTCCTCCCTGTTAGCCCTCTCTCTCCCTCCCTCTCTGCCCTCTCTCTCCCTCCCTCTCTCTCCCTCCCTCTCTCTCTCTCTCACTCTCTCACTCACTCAGTCTCTCTCTCCCTCCCCGAGCTCAAGCGCCAGTTCAGGAAATGCGCAAAACACGTCAGATGATTTAAGCCGCGCCGCGTCCACTCTGTACCGGATGGGGGAGCGTGTGTGTACAGACAGAGGAGCAGCAGCGTGGGGAAACAGAGGGAGGCACCCGAGGGCTGGATTACGAGTCTGTTGGGTTCATTAATGGACCAAATAATGTCTAGAAGGCTTCTGTAAAAGAAAGGGTTAATTGTAGAGTGAAAATAGGAGTAGTTTAATACTATTTTGGACTTATTTTAAAGAACCTCCTGTAAAATCTTACTATATTTTTTTTTTCTTGGATGTAATTTTTTCACTGCATAATAAAATTCGATAAGGGCCCATTTTGACTGCTTCAGACACAATAGAGGTTCATTTGTTAATTGAACTAAAATGTACACTACCAGTCAAAAGTTGTTGAACAGTAAGATTGTTAATGTTTTTTAACCAACCTTGCATTTGTTTGATCCAACATACAGCAAATACAGTAACATTTTAAAATATTTTTACTGTTTAAAATAAGTGTTTTCTATTTGAAAATATTGTAAAATGTAATTTATTCATGTGATTTCAAAGCTGAATTTTTTAGCATCATTACTCCAGTCACAAGATCCTTCAGAAATCATTCTAATAAACATTTATAAACATGCTCAAAAACATTTATTATTATTATTATTATGTTGAAACAGCTGAGTAAATTTCTTTTCAGGTTCTTTGATGAATAGAAAGTTCAGAAGAGCAGCATTTATCTGAAATAGAAATTTTTGTAACATAAATGTTTTTTATTATCACTTTTGATCCATTTAAAGCATCCCTGCTAAATAAAAGTATTCATTTCTATAGTCATATAGCCTACTGACAAGCTTTTGAATGGTATAGTGTATAATGTTACAAAATCTTTGGATCTTTCTGTTCATCAAAGAATCCTAAAAAAATGTACTCAACTGTTTTAAATATTGATAATAATAATAATAATAATAGTTTCTTGAACAGTAAATCATCATATTAGAATGATTTTTGAAGTATCATGTGACACTGAAGACTGGAGTAATGATGCTAAAAATTTAGATTTGCGCACAGAAATAAATTACATTTGAAAAAATATATTAAAATAGAAAGCATTTATTTTAAATTGTAAAAATATTTCACAATTTTACTGTTTTTGCTGCATTTTGGATCAAATAAATGCAGGCTTGGTGAGCAGAAGAAAATTCTTAAAAAAAAAAAAAACATTCAAAAATCTTACTGTTCAGAAACTTTTGACTGGTAGCCTAACTGCAACATGGACATTGTTTATTTGCTGCCAGCAGAAAAATACAGGGGTTGTTTTAAAATATGAGATATATTACACATTTCTAAAAGCGGCTGAGTTACAGGGGGAAAAAATCTTTTGCCAATTGTGTAAAAATAAGTGTTAATGAACTTTGAGTCATGTTATTTCATAATAATAATCTTTTAATAGTCTTTAATAAAGTGTTTTTGATATAAATCAAATTTGACCTGAGGTGCATTTTCTTACGACAATAGGAAGATTAATAACCATGTAATGTAAGTCAGTGCAAGTGCACAGATCTCTCTCTCTCTCTGAGTCAGTTGCATTTGCAAAATGTCACATGCTTCTTGACTTTGATAGGATAAATAACTGCATCTGGGAGTTATTCCAAATCTAAACATTTTGGCTGCATATCTATCACGCATGACAATCCTATATTTAGGAACTGTATCACAAATCGACACTTAGTTATTTGAAACTACAGTTACTCAGTATCATGTGGCCACAATGTATTTGATTTAGGCTACAAGAGATAGTTACAGCAGTTGAAAATAGAAAGTGTTCTAATTATGTAATTTAGTGAACTCTAGTGGCGAAAAACGCTAGTGCTACACAGGTAGTATTACAAGAATCATTCATGCAAGCAAACAGAAAGCATAACAGGATGTTCAAGTTGATAGACGGTATCAAACTAAACAAACCAAACAATTTAAAATGAATTTTACTTGTGCATACTGAGTTATAGCAAAGAGATGAGACAATACATGACTTAGTCTTGAATGCAATGAGAACGTTATTCCAGTAGATGGTACTATAGGTTCAGGTTTCAGTTTACCAAATGAAACATCCGAAAATCTAAAACCCAGGCCTACATAAAAAAATGAAAAAGCTGTCACTGATATTTCACAAGGTACATTTGTACCTTATTTACCCCTATAGGGTGCGTACTAGTACCTTAAAGGTAGGGGTGCGCGGGACACAAACTAACGCGGGGTTAATTGTAACACGTGGTTTAAATATTTCCACACACGCCAGCATAACCAAATTTACGGTATATACTAGTTGCCATACCAACACTATACAGAGACAAAAGTGCGCCAAAATTCAAAAGCCTTTTGAAGATATCGCTGAATATTTATTTTACCATAGTAAAAGTACATTTCTACCTGAAGCAAAATTTTCATCTCAGTTTTTAATATTCATTTAAAATGAGACAAATCTGCTATTATTTTAATCGCCAATCTGTTATTAATCAGTTTAGATAGTTTATTAATGCTTGGCAAGTCAGCGGAAGACACTAACCAGTTTTATATTCCAGTCGCGCTGATGGGGAAAGATGTAACACTGCGTTACAATCTGCCCTGCTATTATTAAACTATGCTATATTCTATGGCATTAGCCATGTAATAAACCACAAGAAACAGGTGAATAAAGACTTACAATCGATGTGTAATGTCCCATACGAAAATCTTATATATGGCAATATATGTAAAACATATATAATATATATGTCTATGTATGGATTACACAGATATACAAAATATATGTCAGATACTTGTACATATATGCAACATATATTTCAAAATATTACAAAAATGGCCGCTTTCAAATATGTCACATATATTTTCCCAAATACACACATATATGGAACATATATGTCTATATAATACATGTTCATATATGGGCAACAATGTATATGTAAATTAAATATATGTTAAATATAAGTTAGATATATTTGAACTAAAAATTTAATGGCAAAATATAAATGGAAAAAACACAATAAGGGTAATGTTTCAAAAACTTTTAATTAACTGATCATTGCAGCTACAAAACACAATAATATTAACACATTTACTTTAAAGTTATTTACAATGTATTTAAAGGGATAGTTCCCCAAAAATGAAAATTATGTAATTATTTACTTACCATCATGTTGGTCCAAACCTGTATGAACTTCCTTAGTATTTTCCTACCATGGAAGTGGACAGCAATTGTTTACAAACATTCTTCACAATACCTTTTTGCGTTCAGCAGAAGAAAGAAGCTCATTCAGGTTTGAATAAACTTGATGGCAATTAAATAATACAACATTTTTATTTTTGGCTGAAGTAACATAAAAAAATCAAGTGGCAATCAAGTGACAACTACTTTAATTCTGAACTTTTTTTTTTTTTGCTGATGCAGTTCGGAGCTCTGCCATTTTGCAGTTCAAGGCTGTACCAATTTGGCCAGAAGTGGATCATCATCACAGCATCTTAAAAAAAAAAATGCAGACAACTAAGTTAGAAGTACATTAATCCTAAAACGGGCAAGACGATGAAGAGAAATCAGAAAATTAATTCATTGTTATTTTCCATCCTCTTAGGACACAAATAATACAATTTCATGACTTTTTTTTTTTTTTAATCATGACTTTTATTAAAAGTGACCTTCACGTCAGCACTGCATAGAAATTAATATCTGTGAGAAACATTTAGGATTGTTTATGGCGCATATCATATAAATGTCATCATAAAGTAATATTATCTTATAAAACACATAATGTAAATGAAGTAAAACACTTACTTAAATACATATTTTAAATGAGATACTTACTTCTAGTGTTTCCCTGTTAAAAGCGACCTCCACCTCAGCACTGCATAGCAATTCAGATCTATGAGAAATGTTTAGGTGCACACAGCATATTAATATCATCATAAAGTAATATTACACGTAATGTAAACAAAGTAAAACACTTACTTTTGGCATTTTCCTCGATAAAACCAACTTTCCCGTCTGCTCCACGTTGTGATTAAAAGAAAATATCTCTCTGAGAAAAAGTTCAGGAGAGCACAGCACATAAATATCACTAAAAATCCATATGACGTCATAAAATACATATTTTAAATAAGATAAAACACTTACTTCTGGTGTTTTACCTTTTGAAAGCGACCTCCACGTCAGCACTGCATAGCAATTCAGATCTATGAGAAATGTTTAGGTGCACACAGCATATTAATATCATGATAAAGTAATATTACACATAATGTAAACGAAGTAAAACACTTACTTTTGGCATTTTCCTTGATAAAACCAACTTTCCCGTCTGCTCCGCATTGTGATTGAAAGAAAATATCTCTCTGAGAAAAAGTTCAGGAGAGTACAGCACATAAATATTACTATAAATCAATATGACGTTATAAAAAACAAATTTTAAATGAGATAAAACACTTACTTTCCCTGTTAAAAATGATCTCTACGTCAGCACTGCGTAGCAATTGAGATCTGTGAGAAACGTTTAGGTGTAGACAACATATTAATGTGGTCATAAAGTAATATTATACATAATGTAAATGAGGTAAAACACTTACTTTCTGTGTTTTCCTTGATAAAACCAACTTCCCTGTCTGCTCCGCATCGTGAGTGAAAGAAAATATGTGACCCTGGACCACAAAACCAGTCTTAAGTCGCTGGGGTTTATTTGTAGCAATAGCCAAAAATACATTGTATGGGTCAAAATTATTGATTTTTCTTTTATGGCAAAAATCATTAGGAAATTAATAGAGATGCACGATATTGGATTTTTGCCGATATCCGATATGCCGATATTTTTTCATCTCATTTTGGCCGATACCGATACCGATATATATATATTTTTTTTGGAAAGTTAGTTTTTAACAATAACTTATTTGTTAGAATTAAATAAATAGTAATGAGTGGTTTACATTCAATCCCTTCTTTTTCATCAGCAGGCTAGCATTATTTATGATCTGAATTTTGTGAATTAAGTTCACTTTTGCTATGTTTTAAGCTGAACTTCGGATGCTTTCACTTTCGAATTCCCAATCTGAAAACAACATTTCAAAACAAAAACAAAAAGAAAAGTAGAACTAAACTGGGTGACTGTGAGGGTGCTTTGCCGGACATGAACAGGACATAATTCATTGGACAACTCCTACGATCTATTAATTTATTAATTTGTAAAATGAGGGAACGAATTAATATGTAGTATTAATGAATTTATTCCCACCAAATATTTTATTTCCCACCCGCAATTTATCACAGTAAGAGATACGAAAACATGGATTAAAAGTGAATGACAAGAAAGATAAACCTAAGAAATTAAAGGATGAGGATTTGGGAAAATAAAAATATTATTAAGTTATGTGGCAATTCGTGACCAACTGGCAAAACAGTACACTTTTTTTGCACAAGAATGCCACCATGTTTACCTTCTCTGGTTTAACAAGTGGTCTTTTACCCTAGTCGAAAACCAAATCCTCCGCCCGCCATCGTTTCCAGAATAGTCGCGTCATTTTTGCCGTCACCACCTGGCTCGTGCTGACACTACAAATACAAACCAGGCTCTACACCCGAAGCGCTCACAACGAAAACTACTCTTTGCGTGATCAGTGAAATCCTGAATATGCCACGGCTTTGTAACTCTGTAACTCCCGCTGTATGGAGCAGACGCTTCAGCACTGCAGATCAGGCACTCGCACAAATGCGACCACGTCAAATTTTAACTTGCACATTTAAAAAAAAAAATTAGAAATGTAGTCACTAAGTCATGTTTAATTATAATTTCTAATAATTTTATACCGTGCACTGCGCTTTGACAGGGCTGCGGGACACGAAAAGGACATAATTATTTCCTACAACTTGTTAATTCGTTCCTACGATTTATTAATTTATTAATTTGTAAAATAAGGGAACGAATTAAAAAGTCGTATTAACGAATTCTTAATTTATTGCCACGAAATATTTTATTTCCCACCCGCAGTTTACCACCATAAAAGATACGACAACATGGATTAAAAGTAAATGACAAGAAAATAAACCTGCGAAATTAAAGGTGACGGTGATGATTTGTGAAAAGAAACTATAAATATTATTAAGTTTGTGGCAATTCGTGACCAACTCCGTTGCGCCGCCGGAGAAAGAGAATTCACTGACCGTGCGCCGTAATTGCTTTTTATTTTAAATGCAGATCATGTCATATGCAAACATAGCCATTGGGTTTCAAAATACAACAAAGAGCACCATAAAACCATTTAAATGTGCATTTAGCGATCTAGTGACTGGATATGAAACAGGCAACAGTAAATGATCCCAAACGGAACAACGGCGCGCTTTCTCCTATAGCCGCTGCTGCCACTGCACGCGCCATTGCTATGCATCATTCTGTATGTGCATTCTCAGTTTAAATGCAGCAATCCAAAACAGTGAATCTACTCCTCATTCAGTCAAAACTTTGCTTCAAGAATGAGCCATACTGCTGATATGATCTAGCACACCCTCAGCACAAGCGAGTTAACATATTCATCTTATCGGCAAGACATATCGGCATAATTTTTCATATCGGGCCGATGCCGATATTTACATTTTAAGTCATTATCGGCCGATTCCGATATCAGTCCGATAATATCGTGCATCCCTAGAAATTAAGTAAAGATCATGTTCCATGAAGATATTTTGTAAAATTCCTACTGTAAATATATGAAAACACATTTTTTGATTAGTAATATACATTGTTGTATATTACTTTTGGACAACTTTAAAGGCAATTTTCTCAATATTTAGATTTTTTTGCACCCTCAGGTTGCAGGTTTTCAAATAGTTATATCTCAACCAAATATTGTCATATCCCAACAAACTATACATCATTGGAAAGCTTATTTATTCAACTTTCAGATGATGTATAAATCTCAATTTTGAAAAATTGACCCCTATGACTGGTTTTGTGATCCTGGGTCACATATTGCTCTGAGAAACAGTTTGAATACATAAATACATAAATTTCGCTATAAATAAATGACGGTATAAAATACATACTTTAAATGAGATAAAACACTTACTTTCCCTGTTAAAAATGATCTCTACGTCCTCACTGCGTAGCAATTTAGATCTGTGAGAAATGTTTATGTTGGTTTAGAAGCATACAGCTATAAAATACATATTTTAAATGAGGCAAAACACTTCTTACGTTTCCCTGTTAAAAGCGACCTCCACGTCAACACTGCATAGCAATTCAAAGGCTTGTTTAGGCACGCACTGCCTAATGTTAATATCGTCATAAAGTAATATTATCTTATAAAACACATATCGCAATTGAGGTAAAACACTTACTTTAGATTTTTCCTTGATAAATATCCTGTCTGCGAGTGAAAGGACATAACGTTATCTCTCTGAGAAATAGTTTAGGAGTACACAGCTCTCCTCTGTTCCGCATCGCGAGTGGAAAAAAATGTCTTTGAGAAAAGTTTAGCGGCATACAGCACATTAATATCATTATACAACGATATGATATTACAAAACACATTTTGTGCGTAAGATTAAACACTTTATTTCGTTGTTTCCCGTCCTCATATGTTCCGCATCGCGAGGGAAGAAAATGGCGTCTGTGAAAAATATTTCAAATGGGTGAGGCGCGCATACGAGCAAATGTCCCGGATGTGACTAATAAGGATATAAAGCCGTTTTTACACCGGTCAGAGGGCGCTGTTTGCACTAGCTAGTGTTAATCCTTTTAAAAAAACTATTTTTTGTTATTCAAGACATGGTCAGTGTACCTTCGAGAAGAATTAAAAAAAAATAATAAAAAAAATAACAATGAGCTGTGTATTGTATGACATTAAAAATCGAGGCTTTTTTCTTAGCTGCTTTCATGACTATCTATATGATCAAATAGTTTCATAACTCCGTAAAAAGTAAAAAAAAAAAAAATGTTTGTACATGTTCTTTATCATATATGGCTCATTCAAACAGTGTTATTACAAATATGTATATATATGTTCACATATATTAACTAACATTTTATATATATGTTCATATATGGCCATATATCACATTTCTATATGGGGTTGAGAAATTATTATTTCAAGAAATGTATTTTGGCTCGTTTATGTGTCTTGTGTTCTATGAGAGCTGTGTTTGGAGTTAGGGGAGTGTTTTTCTGAATGTGTTTCATATATTTGCGCACATTGTTTGAACTATATTGTATAGCTGTGTTTTGCGATCAGGGCCGTCCCACGAATGGTTGCGATGTGTTCAATGTGATCCTCAAAAATGAGATTTTTTTCATTCTTAAAAAACGCCATTATTTTATTTTAAAAAGTTAATCATTTTATTTTATTGAAAAAATATTTTAGTTTGTTGTGTATATTTTTTTCATTCGATTAGATAACATTTTAAAGCTGTCATATGGTCATGTTACAACGCGCCCCTCACATGATACAGTGCACCGCACATACGGGCCATGTTTTCACTTCCCTTCTTTTGAGGTAAAAAACGAAAAACGTATACACTGTAATTATGAAACAAAGCGACATATTTGTAGTAGACAAGTGTGAAGTTAACGTGGATGAAAAAATATACTCTGAGCCCCACATGGATTTACACAAACTGAGAAATTCAAAAAGTGTTAGGTTGTGCCCCGCGCTCCCCTACATATTAGGATCTAAAATGTATATTGGTAAATGGTACAGTATTTTTTTGAAACGGTGACAGCTTTTATCGTTCATTCAGTGCGCTTGACGTAAATTTTCGCCTCCCGCCCTGTTGAAAAAACAACATATGCTGGTTAGATATGTTTTGATGCTGGGATGCTGGTTTTAGCTGGTCCTTGGATGGTTTGTGCTGGTGCTCTGCTGGTTTATGCTGGCTCTTTGGTGGTCCTTAGCTGGTTTGAGCTGGTCCTGCATAGCAGCAAAGGGCCAGCATAAACCAGCTAAAACCAGCATCCCAGCATCAAAACCTACCTAACCAGCATATGCTGTTTTTTTCAAGTTGACAGATGGCGGGTTATTGCCATGTCAGCATTTACCCACACCAGCCAAGTATAACTCTTTGTTTCAGGATTTTATGTACATACATTGCAATATTATCTTTTTAACATCTCAACTAATCCTTTGAATAGTTTTTTTGTTTTGTGCTTTATGCTTGCAAAAAAATTTTATCTAGTCAAAATACTCCTACTTTTTTGAAAGGCCGTCAATAGAGAAAAACATTTTAATTCTGGATGGAGAGAAATTCTGCTCATAAAATATATTCTGTGCATATTTACTACACTTTTTAGTGTTACTGTACTGTCAGACTGTTTGGCCTTTATTTGAATAATTGTTTTCCGGGCCAGTCTTTTATTGTGGTGAAATGATGGCACGTATAAACAAACAGGGGTTGCTTGCTTTACATATTGGTCAGTTTCTTTGCAGAAAATCTGCCCACTTAGTTTCTTTATGTGTAAGTTGGCAGTCATGCCATACTAGCCAAACCCCCTTGGGTTGCTAGGCCCTCACTATAGGGTTGCATTACCATGCCAGCCATGCAGGGGGTAGTGTAGTGTTTGTTTAGGCTGAAGGAAGGAAGATTAGAAATGACTACTGAGCTCTTATTCATTGGAGGACTCACATAAGACTGCCATGAACATGGGAACATGCATTCATGTCCTGAATAAAAAAATCAAGCAGCACAGAAGCTGCTTGGTGCTTCTTTTGAGATATTTATGCATTATGGCTTAATTCATAGATGTCCAGTAACCTAAAATAATAATAGCGCTGCAGATATGATAATAAACCCTAAAATGATTCAGAAGATTACTGAACCATTAAATATTTTTGGAGAAATACCTGTTCCAATACAATTACTGTTTCAGACAACTTAGAAGCATTCTGCAGCATGACGTTTTCTGTCATAATACTCAGATGTTCCAGAAGTGAAAGAATCTTGCTTTAATTATATATTCTTCCATAATCGTACCCATACATCACACACTGATTAGCACAAGTTTGCTGCTTTCTTCAGTTGTTCTGTTTTCAAGCAAAAATGAAACAAATTTTATCCTGTGTTGCTGTGGGTTCAAGTTGTACCAGAGTATTGAGTGTCTGAAAACACAAGGAATTAGTTTGATCAAAAAAGAATGATCTTCTTTGAAAGCTTGGCTAACATTTCAATCAGACATGTTATAATACGCCATTCATGTTTAGGTGCATTAGCTCTTAATTTTGATTGGCAAACAGGTTCTTATAATTCCAGCCACGGACTTATTAAAAGGTGCAAGATCTTGCTCTTTAAAGCTCTCAGATAAAGTCTGAGACCTCGGCCGGCATTAGTTCCTCTCTGCTTAAAAAGCACAAAGGTGTATTGATTTGGTTAATTCCAACCATTGTGAGGGAAAGGTGGTCTCGCTGTTAGACTCAGCTGCACAGGAGTGTGTGGTCCTTTCACAGCACAATCCTTTCTCCTCCTCTCAGGTGAGCAAACCTGCTATCACACAGGTGTCCACTGTGGAAAGGTCAGGGGAACCCAAGGCCAAGAGAAAGGTCACGTACTTCAGTTACTACACGCGTCCAATCAATTGAATGCAAACCAAAATCAATTTGTAAAGCTCACCTGTTTAGTTGAATGGTTGTTATCAGATTATCTGCTTCTGAAGATGCATATAAAGACAGAACAGAAATAATTGGGTCAATTCAAAAAAAAAAAAAATTCATTAAATGTGACTATAGAAACATAGCAATGTAAACATTTAAATTAAAATGATTAATTAAAAATACTCCAAGCTATATTATCTGAAAGTCAGTTGTTTTGCTTACTGTTTAATACCTGAGCATTTCTCAGTGCACACACTAGAGATCTACTGTACCTTAGCAACTTTTGTCCGTTGATGGATTATGTTTTAGCCAAATCAAGTTGGTTTAAGAGGGGTGTGGGGCTGTGTAGAGGCTGTAAGTTGATGTGCATGCCCTTAAGGGAAGTGTCATTTTCTGGATCTGAACAATGGTGGTATAACATTGCATTGTAACATTAGTGAGAGGATGTGCCTGCGGCATACACTGTAAACCTATACACCCCAAACTCTTCCAGTGAATTACTGAGGACTCATTTCAGTCCAACCGACTGGGCCAAAAATACCTTCTTTCTTACTCATGGACGTATGAGTGTATATTGCTATGGACATGTGCGCCATTATGCAAAATGCTGTGATGTAAATGAACCTTTCTGTTGTGGTATTATGAGTGATATTGATAACAAATCCTTTTACTTATTTTGCATATACTGTACAAGTCTATCATCTCGCATTTATAGTATATGCATTTACTAGTATGCATGTATGGAAAAAAAATAAAATAAAATATATATATATATATATATGAAGAGTTGAGATGCAAAACCAGCTAAATCCATCCGACGTATTTCTTTAAAATGAGCATTTCTTTCTGGCTACTTTGTATAGGTTTCTATGTAAGTACTGGCACTTCTGATTGGGCTGAGGCTGGAATTTAGCGAGTTTAAAGTAAAAGTATATGATTGATGTGTACTATTTGTCAGGAGCATTCACTCAGTATCATTATATCATTTTTGACCGAGATGGCTTTTAGCTGGTTTTGCATCTCAACTCTTCATATATATATATATATATATATATATATATATAAATACACACACACACAGACCACAAAACCAGTCTTAAGTAGCACAAGTATAGCAATAACCAAAAATACATTGTGTGGGTCAAAATTACAGATTTTTCTGAATCTGATTTTCAAACAGTTGAATCTCGAAAGATTGACCCTTATGAATGGTCCAGAGTTTCATATACAGTATAGACACACACTGTATATATACGTTTAGTGAGTCTAGTGTAATGTGAATATGGTTTATCTTGTTTCACCAATGCTGGCATGTAATGAGGCCACAGTAGAACAGCAGAACCTTTGCTTTTGTTAAACACACAAACTAACATAACTACGAACCATGAGCCCAGCCATGCAAATGTATTTGCATTAAAAATCCCCTGCATTAAAAAAGGGAAAAGGAAAATGAGAGGTAAAAGGATCCTTTTTTATTTTTATAATTGTGCTAACATTCAAAAAACACATAGGCCTAATGGAAGTCTCAATTTTAAAAAATTTAGTTTGCAAGAATGTTTAGCATCCGTGGTATGGAAATGATCACTGCGAGACGCAGCCCCAATAGGGTCTGGCTGCAGACATGCACCTGCACTCTCAGACGCCTGCACTGCTGCAAGTGACGTAATTTGCAGTCTATTTTATTTTTTACTTTATTTTATATTTTATTTATTTATTTTTTTTATCGAATCTCTCAACATTTTACAACAGTAGCCAGGTGGTGAAGACAAGAAAAAAGAAACTACATTACAATGTCACTCGCAAACGCCACCTGCACTCTCAGCTAGTTGTGATGTCACTCGGAATCCACACAAATCGTGCATGTTGCCAGTGGAGACAATAAGCTTTGTTGGTTAAACGATTAAACTAATTTAGCATAATATACAGGGTCCTGCAAGTCATTTGTGGGAGATAAAAACAAGACCCGCAAATCCGTGGACACAGAACAGCAGAATATCAACGAATATGAAGCAGAATATGAACGAGAGAATATGGAGTCTCTCGTTAAGCGTTTTCCTCCCGTAGAAAACCATTAACACTTAATATGGCTCAGTGTATTAAGACGCAATTAAAAGTTCAAATTCGATATACAGTTTATTAATATAATGAACATGTAGGCTATATAGTGTTTTCCTTCGCAAAACGTGGCATAACGGATTAAGATGATAAAGACTAAACTCAATATGCTCCTATTCATTATTAAAACAACTACACAAGCAGGTGAGCCCAGAATAAACGCAACGCCGCGTACATTCACATTTTCACATAAAGAATAATCTCTACAGCTGTTTTATATCATTGTCTTTTGTTTATATTGATTTTCTATGGGAGGAAAACGTCTGTTTGACGCATAGTGTTCTGGGCTCGTCTGTTTGCCTATACAGAGCTGGTCCTTTTAACATCACATAATGCCTTTCTTATGGCGCGTTCATATCTGCTGGTGTATCGTTTGACAGCAGTAAGGTTTATATTGAATTTGACCTTTATCATCTTAGTCCGTTTTGCCACATTAAGCGTTTGCTGGGCAACTATAAAAGTGAAAGTTTGCGCATTCATGGCCATATGCTTGCCTTTAAGTACATTAAGTTAATAAACTATATTACAAGTTTGATCGTTTAATGGCACTTAATGTATCTTAATACATTAAGCCATATCAAGTGTTAATGGTTTTCTACGGGAGGAAAAAGCTTAATGAGAAACTTTGCGCATTGCGTTCACATTCTGCTGTTCTGTGGCCACGGATTTGCGGGTCTTATTTTTATCTCCTACAGATGACTTGCAGGACCCTGTACGTTATGCTATTAAATTCGTTTTAATCGTTTAAGGACCACAGCGTCTTGTCTCCATTGGCAACACGCACCATTTGTGTGGATTGCAAGTGACCTGGCAGGTAGCTGAGAGTGCAGGTGGCCATTGCGAGCGACATTGTAATTTAGTTAATTTTTTCTTGTCTTCACCACCTGGCTACTGTTGTAAAATGTTGAGAGATTAAATTAAAATAAATAAATAAAATAAGGTAAAAATAAAACCGACTGCAAGTGACGTCACTTCCGGAAGTGCAGTTGTCTGAGAGTGCAGGCGTCTGAGAGTGCAGGTGCATGTCTGCAGCTAGACCCTTCTCGACGCAGCCGTAGTACAAGGTTTGAGAGAGAGAGAGTTCTGAGTTGAGGGCGTGGGCGCGGGCGCGGGCGCAGCCTCCGTGCTGCCAGATTCAGCTATTATAAGCCTTTTTGGACTTAATTTGATACTTCAGAAAGTTAATAAAGTAGGAAGTTGCAGTTTATGGTCAGTGATATCTTTATTTTATCTTATTTGCAAAAGATTTTAAATACTTTCGGTTAATTGTATATTTGTTTTTACGTTTTTAGTTAGTTTTAACAGCAATATCTGGCAACAGTGCATCACCGGCATTTAAAGTGACAGTAATCAAAAAAGCCCACGGACAGGTTATTGCTGACAGGATATCACATTAGGTAAAACAAACGCAGAAAATACCATAATGTTATCTGTCAGAAACGTTATTAATGCTGTCAAAAACAGTAGCATTATACACTAGTACACAGATCTGTAGAGCAAGTATGTTAAAGAATGAAATGAAATACGCAAACACTAGCCATGAAGAAGTCTATGTCAGTATAGTCGTTAAATTTTCACAAATCATGCTATAGACAATCATAGGAATACTAGATAAAGTTATAAGCTAGCAATAGTTAGGCTATTAATAAAAAAGTATAACTATAATATGTAAATAAAAATGATCATGCCACCAAAACAGAGAAAACATATTTCACAAACATGTCTTTCTCTTATTGATAGTGTTTATAGTGTATATAATGTAGTTGTATTTATACCACTGCCTCACCAATTTTCAAAACCTGGCTACGGCCATGCTGATAATTTACAGGTGTGAAGTTGGTTATAAAATGCGGTTGGAAATAATCAAACTGTGTGTGATGACAAAGCACTCATTTTAAACAATGAATACATAGTTAAAGGAATAATTTGCCCAGAAATGAAAATTCTGTCATTAATTACTCACCCTTGTGTCGTTTCAAACCCATGAGACCTTTGTTGATCTTAGGAACACAAATTGAGATATTTTTGACGAGTCGTGGTACTATCGTGAACGTACGTCGAAGACTGACACGGAAGAGAGGAAATTGTTGAAAGTTTTTTTGCTTTCTTTGTGTACAAAAGTATTCTCATAGCTTCATAAAATTATGGTTGAACCACAGAAGTCAAATGGACTATATTATCGATGTCTTTACTACCTTTCTGGGCCTTGAATGTGGTAGTTGCGTTGCTGTCTACGCAGGATCAGAGAGCTCTCGGATTTCATCAAAAATATGTTAATTTGTGTTCCGAAGATGAACAAAGGTTACGGGTTTGGAAATTTGTAAACTGTTCCTTTAAGCCTTTGCAGTAATTTACAACCATCCATCCATCCAGTGACATATAGTGACCTATGTCTATTTATAAATAAGTAACAGCCTATTTTTTCATGCTCATCTACTAAATAAAAGAGTGACAATTATATTCCGCTGCTGTGTAAAAGTAGCCTTGAGAAAACTCAGCACCACTGACAAGGAGCACACACACACTTACAAACCAGCAAACGTATACAGCCTCACATACATACACGCACCGCCCCAAACACAGTGTCAAATCCTGCCATTGGTCCATTGGGAATAGCACAGGTTTAGAGTGTCAATATCAACCCAGCCCTCCATTAACACTTCATCATTAGCACACATTTAGACCTATCAGCACAAGCCTAACAACCTTGTTTAGACTTAGAAACTTCAAACATACACGCAAACCGACATGCATCGCATGCAGACCTAATCTTACACACAAAGCTCTTTACACTCAGTACACACTGACAGGCTCCAAAAACAGGCCCCCGCTGTTGATTTATAAACCTTCATGACCAAGTTTGATGAAGACGATTTGTGCGGCTTTGCAAATGCTGCTGGTATTTGAATTAGCAGTTAGAGTGTCACGGTGGAAAGGTCAGATGGTGCGAAAAGCGTCATGTACAAGCTTCCCCAAAAGCCTCTCTCTGCTTATTCCTCAAATTGCTCCCATAACTTCATGGTTAAATGTGTTGACCCCCGTTTAGCACGGGGAACGAGGCTTGCGTGCAGGACAGCTGCCTTGGAGCAGGTCAGATGACCCAGTCAACTGGACTGATTCCTGTCTCTGAGTCCCAAGATCTGCTTTCAGGCTCTGGCAAGCAGAAGCTGAGTATGTAGTCAGAATGTTTTCCACATTGTAGAGAGTGTATGGTTTCACTGGCACGGTAGACGGTTACAAAATATTTACAGAACACTCTTCATAACACCAGAACAAGCAGAAGCTCTTTGAGAGTACAGTCACAAACAACAACAAGTATCGCACAAGGAGGCTGCGGCCTCTTTGAACCGTTATCTGTAAGCTTGACTAGTCCTTAATGGGTCAGTGGTGATCAAGAACAAAACGAAGAGTGACATCAATCACTCGTTCTCGTTCCACGTATGTGTATGTTTTCTTGACAGCTTTATTGAAAGATAGATCGTATGGTAACAATTTGTTGATTTTGGGGTCTGCCTGCTCTTTTGAAATATTAAACCACTCATAAAACAAACTTTGTATTTGTGGTTACGCAATATGTTTCCCGTAATCACTGTATGCAAAAGATGTATTGTTTGAATAATTTGATGAAATTATAGTAGAATGACGACAGCCGCACAGCACTGCTATACTGTATGTATTCTTGTACAAATGCATAATGCCATTTATGGTATTAAAAATGAATTTTTCAGGCAAATAAACTAATCATAAGCATTTGTGTCCTACATAAAGATAAAGACCACTTTCAAGAAAGTTTAAATGTAATGACACTAAAAGTATCATAAATACACTACCAGTCAAAAGTTTTTGAACAGCAAGATTTTTGTTTTTTTAAAGAAGTCTCTTTGACTCACCATGCCTGCATTTATTTGATCCCAAGTACAGCAAAATCAGTAAGATTTTGAAATATTTTTACTATTTAAAATAACTGCTTCCTATTTGAATATATTTTAAAATGTAATTTATTCCTGTGATCAAAGCTACATACATGCGTACATTTTTTTCTTTAAAGAAATTAATACTTTTATTTAGCAAGGATGCTTTACATTGATCCAAAGTGATGATATATACATTGATAATGTTACAAAAGGAATAAATTACCTTTTAAAATATATTCAAATAGAAAACAGTTCTTTTAAATAGTAAAAATATTTCAAAATTGTACTGTTTTTGCTGTACTTTGGATCAAATAAATGCAGGTTTGATGAGCAGAAGAGACTTCTTTAAAAACATTAAAAATCTTACTGTTCAAAAACTTTTGACCGGTAGTGTTTTTTTTGTGAATTATGTTTGTTATAAAATATGTTCATTAAAATAAGTAGCTTCATTGCATCTTGCATATAGTCAATATTGTTAGCATTTTTTAATTATTATGATAGACTGGAGGCGAAGTGGGGGAGAGAAGATCGGGAAAGGTCCACAAGCCGGGACTCAAACTCGGGATGGCAGAACACGTATTGACACACCACCCACAAGGCTATCAGCGCTGACTTGCTAGTATATTTTAATATGACTTTTTTGGTCGTACCTATTTCATTTGTTGTCAAAAAATTATATTAACATATTTAAATATTATTAAGCAGTAAAGTTTTTGTTAAAGTCACCTTGAAATCAAAACTGGAATTCTTATTTTTATCACAGGACACTGCAGTATTTATCATAAATTAAATATGAGGGGTTGATTGAATATGAGGGAGTGATTGAAATTTTCAACTCACACACAATTTAAAATGTCTCAAAATATTAACCAAAGGCTAAACTACTTAATAAGGATTTTTTTAAAGACTTCATTATTTTATGAGGCTTTTCTTTCATATTTATTTTATAATATCAGGAAATATTTATCACCCTAACATTTTCTAACTTTTTGACCCCCACAAAATAAAACTGAATTTTAAATCAGAATTAAAAACATGCCCCACATTCAAGGCTGTATTCAGCTGTATTTTTAAAGCTTTTTTAAAAAGGGATAGTTCACCCAAAAATGAATTACTCACCATTATGTCATTCCAAACCCGTAAGATCTTCGCTCATCTTTAGAACACAAATTAAGATATTTTTGATGAAACACGAAAACTTTCTGAACCTGCATAGACAGCAATGCAACTATCACATTCAAGGCTAAGAAAGGTAGTAAGGACATCATTAAAGTAGTCCATGTGACATCAGTGGTTCAAACGTAATTTTATGAAGCTAAAAGAATACTTTTTGTGCACAAAGAAACCTACAATAATGACAGGATGCACACGTACCATTCCTCTGCTTGCAAACAGGGCACAGCGCATCCAGGTTCTACATCAGAACGCTGACACGTCGTGGTACTCTTCTGAACACACGCTGACTGACACAAAAGAGAAGAAATTGTTAATTAAAGTTGTTATTTTTTTTTCTATGTGCACAAAAATTATTCTCGTAGCTTCATAAAATTATTAAATTACATTGCTGTTATATCAGGGTCAGAAAGCGTTCACATTTCATCAAAATATCTTAATTTGTGTCCTAAAAATGAATGAACAGCTTTAATGACAGAATTGAAATTTTTTTAACTGTCCCTTTAAAGGGGTAATCGGATGCCCATTTTCCACAAGTTGCTATGATTCCTTAGGGTCTTAATGAAAAGTCTATAATATACTTTTGTTAAAAATTATCAATGGTTGTGTAAAACAACACCCTTTTTACCTTGCCAAAATCAGCTCTGCAAAAATCATCCCACTCTGGTCGAGGCTGCTTTAAATGCAAATTAGCTCTGCTCGCCCCGCCCCTCTCTTCTCTCAGTGGAGTGACGAGCTTGTTTACTTTAGCTGCAAAAACTTGCTAACTAGCACATTATAAGGAAAGGCGATTGCAAAGATTCGTAAAAAAAACCCTTATACTCACTTCTGCTGTAAGTGAAGCTGGATCACAAATGATTTGTGCGAACATAGACAGATATATGTAGATCGGGAGGTGCATTCCATTCACAAACAAACTTAATCAACTGCATCTTCAGCGGCTCAGATGTCGGGAGTAAATGACGACCACTATGTTCATTATTACATCGAGCAACACAACACCTCAATCATTCAATTCTTGTCTAGATTACATCCCTGCTCCAGCATCAAAACATGGAGGTTGGACAGTTACAACTGATCTGAGGTAAGACCCTAATGTCGATCAACTATCATGGGAGCGGCCTCTGTGGGTGTGACGCAACAACGACAGGCATCTGAGAACGGCTCGATTTGAAAAAGGGGATATTATTTTTACAGATTAATTAAAAACCACTGCATGGATTTAGATTTGTCACAGGGTAGATTTGTCCATACACTGCCAACACACATTAATGTTCAAACAGCATGTAAAAGTGAACTTAGCATCCGATGACCCCTTTAAAGGATAAAATGCAGTGTCACATCATCAACCCATTTACAGAACATTTTACAGCAACGCTTGTACAGGACAGTTGTTGAAAATATACAATACAGTGCTCTAGCGCACACATATGGACACATTCCTCAAATGTATATGAAACAGGACAGGGCAGTCCTAACCGAGCCACTGCTATAAGCCAGCATTCCCAATAAAACATGGGAATGCGAAGGATCAGCTGTTAATAAGATCTGTGACAAAGTTAGATTTATATGTCACAGGTGTTTGAACACATTACACACCATAACGACATTAGTGTAATTTATATGGATTAGCAAATACACTTACACCAGAGATTATATCGTCTGACCGACAAAATTATTTGGATAAAATTGCTAAAAATCTTTAATAGCTTTGAAAGATGTCCATATGAAAATAAGCAAAGAGTGAGTAAATGAGAGCGAGACGTGAGAGAGAGAATGAAAGATAGTGCTTTGATTACAGTCTGAGAAGCATGTTCCTGCCCAGACACTGGTGGTGTCACTTCCCTATGCATGAACATTTAATCCCTCTGCCTGCCAGGAGGACAGAGGGCTGAAACTTGATCACCCAGGGGGCCAACACACAAGAGGACAAGAGAAGGAGAGTGAGAGAGAGAGAACGAGAACAAGCACTGACATGATTTAGCATCTTAGATAATGGCGCAATACTCTGATTAACTGTGTTAAAGCTTGAAATGATGCACGTGGTGGAACATTGGTCGTGTGAACGGAGTCAAATTTTACTTCTAGCCAGTCGTTATCTTCTACAAAACTGCTACCGGTACTCTACTGTGTAGTGAATTCTCTCTGCGTCAACGACCAGACGACTCTGATGAAACTTATGGCCCTGCACGTCTTCTCCTAGTGCTTGCGCTCATGCAAACACACACACACACACACACAGACGCACGGCTAAGCGCAGCCTCTCCCGGCGCTATCGGGTTTCGCGTCCCTCCTGAGAGGGAAGGTGAGCCAGCTTCATTAATCATTTAGAGTGTGCGCTGTGAGTGGAGGACAGTGTGATTGCTGGGTGTTGGGTGTCTCTGCTCATGGCCCCCTACACAACTGCCTTGATTTGAATAAAGAAAAAGGCTTAGGCCACTGCATGGTCAGCAACGGGCCTCCAGGAAAAACCAACGCTGCCCAGCCGCGTGGGCAGATTAGCAGACCTCTTTCTTACTCATGGCCCATGAAACATTAGACAGGTGCAGGTGTGTGCAGAGAGCTGCTTGGATTGCCCGTTCTTCCTCTGTTGGTGCAGGTGGTGATGTGCATTTCCTAGGATGCCAGGTCACGCAGTGTAAAATGCTTTTAGCGTGCTGTAACTCTCACAAGTCTATTCAGTGAAGAAAAGTTTTTTATTTAATAAAAAATAAAGCAAGATTAAATTGTGGTTATAGAGAACATCAACAGGTTTTACTGTAACAGATAAAATTATGGAAAAGTGAAATTAAATGGATAGTTCACCCAAAAAAATAAATAATAATAATTTATAATAATTTGTCATAATTTACTTACTTATCATCCAAACTTGTACAACTTTCTTTGTTCTGTGGAACATAAAAGAAGATGTTTTGAGAGTTGTTGTTTATATGATGGAAGTAAATGGTAACCAAAATGATTTGGTTATCAACATACTTCAAAATGTCTTCTTTTGTATTCTGCAGAAGAAAAGAAGTCATACAGGTTTAGAATGAATGAAGATAAATGGTGACAGAATTTTTTTTTAGTGCTTTATGACTTAGTTCACCCAAAATGGAAAAAATGTCATCATTTACTCATATCTATGTGGTTCCAAACCTGCATCATTTTTTTATTTCTGTGGAACATAAAAGAAGATGTTTCGAGAAATGTCTTTTGTCCATACACTCAAATTCAACAAAACTGTTTTGGTTATCAACATCCTTCAAATGATCT
The DNA here is from genome assembly GCA_012976165.1 of Labeo catla. Lineage (NCBI taxonomy): Eukaryota > Metazoa > Chordata > Actinopteri > Cypriniformes > Cyprinidae > Labeo > Labeo catla. Next base: position 10,613 of record VONZ01000812.1, on the reverse strand, counting down.
ACCTGAGGATGAGTAAATGATGACAGATTTTTCATTTTTGGCTTAACTATTGCTTTTAAAATAGGCTCATTGTCCAACTCCCCTAGAGTTAAACAGTTGAGTTTTACCGTTTTCGAATCCATTCAGCCGATCTCCGGGTTTGGCGGTAACACTTTTAGCATAGCTTAGCATAGATCATTGAATCTGATTAGACCGATAGCATCTTGCTCAAAAATGACCATATATAATGGCGATATTTTTCCTATTTAAAACTTGACTCTTCTGTAGTTTCATCGTGTACTAAGACTGACAGAAAATGAAAAGTTGCGATTTTCTAGGTCGATATGGCTAGGACCTATTCTCTCATTCCGGGGTAATAATCAAGGAACTTTGCTGCCGGGTGCAGCAGGCGCAATGATATTACGCTGCGTAATTTGCGCATGCTGCACCCATGGTACGGTATTACGCCAGAATGAGAGAATAGTTCCTAGCCATATTGACCTAGAAAATCGCAACTTTTCATTTTTCGTCCATCTTTGTACACGATGTAACTATAGAAGCGTCAAGTTTTAAATAGGAAAAATGTCGAAACTCTTTGGTCATTTTTGAGCGAGATGCTAACGGTCTAATTGGATTCAATGATCAATGCCAGGGGTGGCGAACTCTGGTCCTGGAGAGCCGCAGCCCTGCAGAGTTGAACTCCAACCCTAATTAAAACTCACCTGCCTGTTGCTTTCTAGTAACCCTTCAGACCTTAATTAGCTTGTTCAGGTGCGTTTGATTAGGGCTGAAGCAAAACTATGCAGGGCTGCGGCTCTCCAGGACCGACGTTCGCCACCCCTGATCTATGCTAAGCTATGCTAAAAGTGCTACCGCCAGATCGGGAGATCGGCTGAATAGATTCGAAAACGGTAAAACTCAACTGTTTAACTTTAGGGGAGTTGGAAAATGAGCTGATTTTCTAAAAAAGTGGCGTGATTTACTCAGCTTCATATTGTTCCAAACTTGAATGACATTCTTATTTCTGTGGAACATAAAAGAAGATGTTTCGAGAAATGTCTCAGTTGTTTTTTGTCCATACACTCGAAGTCAACCATACTGGTTACATATATCCTTCAAAATATCTTCATGAGGATGAGTAAATTCATTTTTGCCTGAACTGTCCCTTTAAATAATATAATTAACTTTTAAAGGTATAGTTCACCAAAAAATGTATTTTGTCATTATTTCCTCACCCTTGTATTGTTCCGAACTTGTATTACTTTAGAATTTCTGTGGAACATAAAAGAAGATGTTTTGAGAAATGTCTCAGTTATTATTTATTTTTTGTCCATACATTCGAAGTCAACCAAACTGCTTTGGTTACCAGCATCCTTCAAAATATCTTCATGAGAATAAGTAAATGAGGACTGAACTTTTATTTTTTTGCTGAACTGTCCCTTAAAGTAATATGATTAACTTTTAAAGATATACAGTAGTCAATATTTGAAGTGGAAGAACGGGTATTGTTTTTGTTTGATGAAAGGTTTTGATCCACTTCAAATGTTGACTACTATAGTCCACCAAAAAATGAAAAAAAAAAGTCATTATTTACTCACCCTCCTATTGTTGCAAACTTGTATGACTTTCTTACATCTTGTGGAACATTAAAAAAAAAAGGTCAAGAAATGTCGAAAAGTTGCTTTTTGTCCATATATTAGAAGTCAACTAAACTGTTTTGGTTAGCAACATCCTTCAAAATATCCTCATTAAAGATGAGTAAATGATGACAGAGCTTTCATTTTTAGCCTGAACTATTACTTTAAGTAATATGATTAACTTTTAAAGGTGTAGTCCAGCAAAACATGGAAAATTTGTGATTATTCGCTCACCTTCATAATGTTCAAAGCTTATATGACTTACTTTCTTCTGCATAACACAAAAAAATATTCAGAAAAGTCACTTTTTGTCCATACAGTGAAGGTCAGTGGCATCCAGTATTGTTTTGGACCCTATTCACTTTCACTGTATGGACAAAGACATTACTTCTGGTGAACTATCACCAATCATTGCACAAGAATTAATTAATTAAAAAGTAAGCTAGTACTTTAAGAGCAGGCAAAGATTCTCTCCATCATCTCCTCACTTCTCCATCATCAAGGTCAGAGGCTGGAGCCCCAGACAGCAGCCAAGCTCGGCTCACTGTCTCTGACGCGTGGTTTAGAATGACACAGCAAAGCTAGCGTGGAGCAGCTCCGCTGAATAAAGAATGGCTTTTAAAATGGACTCAAACTGACTCCCCCTGTCCTGCTGGCTGCTGCGAGCTGAAGCCACTCACTAAACGTCCACCATCGCACATTTCTGCTGCTGTGGCTGCCCTCAGGAGGTCTCAGACTGGCTAACGGCTGCTCAGACACCTCCTCCCCTTCACTGGAAAATGATCCCAGCCATGTATAATCAATCAGGTCCTTTTACTGAAAACTCAACCCTTTACGTCTGCGTGCACGTGTGTGAGAATGAGCATGTGTGTCGGCAGGCTATTGAGAAGGGTGTGGACTTTTTTTTACAAAAAGACAAGTAAAATACGTAATATAATATCCCACAATGCAAACGTGAAACATCATGCAAATTTCAAGGTTCTTGGGGGAAATACGTTACCACTGTTTCTGAATATTATGCTTAATGATATTTCCGTTTTGATTATATCAATAGGTTAACTTGAGCACCTGTTAGCTAAGATGATTATGTATGACAATTGCACAATGCATAAATACAAATGTGTAATATGTTTAAATAAAGGGTCCAGTTTTTAGGGTTTAAAGCTGAAGAACCAAACGTTCTATAAGGAATCCTTTATTCTAACACTGATCTGAAGAATCTATAACGTAACATAAAAAACTTTTTAAACCATTTAAGAAGTCTATTCAGCTTAAAATGGTTTTAAGCGGAAAACCTAAATACGTTAAGTGCCAATAAAGAACCTTTCTATACCTTTCTATATGTTATAAGAATTATAATTCCATTTAATATTACAGTAATCGTTTTTTAACTACTATATTTTGTAATGAAATAAAATATATTAACACCAGTGAGAAGCATATTCAGTCCAAAAACTCCTAATATGTTTTGCTTTCATATGCAAACATCAAAATATTTTCATGACTCGAGAGCTGCAGAGAGCTGGCATATACAGTATATTTTAGCGCACCATAAAACGAATTTGCTAAATATCTGTGTCCCTCTGGAACCAAATGCTAGAATTACAATGTCCATATGAAAAAGTACGCTGGGGTCACGTTACATTCCAAAATAACTCGTCAGATACACGACACCAGAGACTTCTCGTCACAAACATCAATCCAGCAAACCTCTGGTGGCCGTCATCCATCACTAATAAAACGATTTATTTGAGGCTATATTTAATTTGTTTATTTTTTGTACGTTTATTTTATGTTTCTCACATTTGCTTTTTATTTATATTTGCATTTTGCACAAATATTTCGATGATTATATAGTAGTTTAGAAAATGACGTAACTGCAGTATTTACGTATCGCCTATGCATTTGCAAACATGTGATGGTGAAATGAAAGTACAGTAATCAAAAGGACATTTCAACCAGTAAAACGTTTTGTTAATAACAACAAAAAAATTCAATGTGTAGCTATTGGTTTCCCCTTTATTTTGAGATGATAATACAGCAGTGTCTGTTTTTGGAGTGTGTTGCGCGCACTCCTTCCCCCGAGGTGCATGACATCCAAGTGCCACTCTATCTCCAAGAGGCAGGGTCAGTTTCTGCTACACAGCTTCTCTCCACACTTGCCCGTATGACTCCCCAGGAGGATGCGCTAGCCGTCCTTACACACTAGGCACTCTGTAAGAGATATGATAACCAGAGGGCGGGCTGATAGCTAAGGACAGTCGAGGAAAGAATCTATTGCGCACGACGAGAGGGCGTAAGAATGAAATGATTAGCGCGTCATGATACTGCAACTAAGTGATTGAGCAATGCAAGACACTGACTCAAACTGTTAGTTTTGCATTTGTTTTTTACTTTGGATTGATTTTAAACTACTTTTAATGGAAAATGTACGCCAAGAACTGAAATTCTTCAGTTGGAGGAGCTTCATTGCTTGAGTTTCCAAAGTGGATATCGCCTTAAAATTCAACGTTAAGATACGTGCAGGACACCAGGTAGGCTATCCCACTGCCCACAACTATGTCCATGCCACCAACTTTTGGATTTACCCAAGAGCAGGTAGCCTGCGTCTGCGAGGTCCTTCAGCAAGGTGGGAGTATCGAACGTCTCGGACGCTTTCTGTGGTCCTTACCTGCTTGTGAGCACCTCCACAAAAATGAGAGCGTATTGAAAGCGAAAGCCGTGGTAGCTTTCCACCGGGGCAACTTCAGGGAGCTCTACAAAGTGTTAGAGAGCCACCAGTTTTCTCCGCACAACCACCCCAAACTGCAACAGCTCTGGCTTAAAGCTCACTATGTCGAAGCGGAGAAATTGCGCGGTCGTCCTTTGGGCGCAGTGGGAAAATACCGAGTGCGCAGAAAGTTCCCGTTGCCTCGCACCATCTGGGATGGAGAGGAAACCAGCTACTGTTTTAAGGAGAAGAGCCGGTGCGTGCTTAAAGAGTGGTATACTCACAACCCGTACCCTTCCCCGAGAGAGAAAAGAGAACTGGCCGAGGCCACAGGCCTCACCACGACGCAGGTCAGCAACTGGTTCAAGAACAGGAGGCAAAGGGACCGTGCAGCAGAAGCAAAGGAAAGGTAAGAACTCCATTACTCTCAAGACTTTAAACAAGCCTTTTTTTTCTGGACAACACAGAAGGAATGCTCACTAAAATTACCATAGTATCTAAGAAATGCTAAACAAAAAAATTGCTTTCATTAGTGTACTTGTGGGTAGAAAAAGCATGAATAAAGGCATAAAATAAAACATTATTTTCTTAATTATTATAGAACAATCTGAATGTCAAATATTTAAAAAATGAGAGCACTGGGAACAATAGGTTAGCAATTGTAAAGAATATATAACCGCAAATAGCATATTTTATGTGTTTGATGAGATTAGTGTCATGGCAGTTTTGTCACCTGCCTTTTTAATTAATGAGTGACGCTAAAGTAATTATTTAATCAAATAAAAATAACTAAAAATAATTAAAATAAATAAACACATGTAAAACTGAACACAGAAGTATTAATTTTATTCATTGTATTAAAACATTAACATCTGATGCTATTATTTAGTCTTTAAAAATCTTGAGTACTGTGTAAATGTGTAATTTAAAAAAATAAAAAAATAAAAAATCTCAACTCATTTATAACGATCGGAGCTGAAAAAAAGTGTTTAATAGGCTATATGATTAACGGATATGCTTGTTCTAACTGCGTTAAAAAGTTCATGAATATAAAAATAATTTTAGCTTGTGCTTAAAACTTTCTAAAGGCCTATAATGTCGCCCTAATGAAGAAAAATGAAAGTATCATATTTTATTTGTCACATTTAGTCATGCGCGGTCCAGGTGTTTGTGTGTCTATCCGTAAGCGGTGGTTGTTGTTTTTGCTAGCCCGCTAATGAATTTAAATGATCTGTTTCAACAGGGAAAACGATGGTGCAAATCCAAACGGCCACAACCCACTGACCTCTCACGTGAACGAAAACAAATCTCTGTGTGAAAGTTCTGAGGATGACAAATCTCCATCGGCGACCCCCGATCACACCTCCATGAGCCCAGCCATCCTTATGCCCTCCAGCTCAGGTCTGCCACCCCTGCACAGCTTCGCGCCTCCGCCCGGCCCCAGCGCCTCCATCATCCCCGTCAGCGACACTCAGAGCCACCACCACTTCTCCATGCACGACGGCCTTCTCAACACTATGACGGCCAGCCTGGTGGAACTTGGATCATAAGAAATAAAACACATCTTTGACTTTTCCCCCCAGTTACTAGCTTCATTATCATATTAGGCTACCAAACATTTTATTAGTCAAGCTTAGAGGACACTAGACAAAAAATTCCAAACTACCAGATGACGGGCCTACGTTTCCATAAAAACACTGTAACAATGTAATCAAGGGATAGTTTTTGATATGTCTAGCTATAAAATGAACTAATAAAATATATATTTAATAAAGTCAAAATGTGTGGTCTCCTTGAACAATATATTTCTATGGTCTAATTTACAGGTCACTGCTTTATCGAGAGCGGATCGAGCAGAATCTCTTCTGCTAAATCATTATTGATTATTATTAATTAAAGTAGCCTATATTTGAAACATTATGGTAGCATGTAAGTAAGTAACTAACTGACTAAACAGGCATTTAACTATTTAAATTTCCGTTCAAAACGCATGGCGCTTTGTCATGTTTGGATACATAAATCTATTTTCTTTCTTCTTCATATTAAAGGGTATGAATGTCCATGTTCAGTTTATAACTACACTGTAAAAAAAAACTGTTATTTTACGGAAATTTACTGTTTTATTTTACAGTTTTTTCACGTATTTTTGAAATACAGTTGAAAATTGTAAAATGACAGAATTAGACTGTAAATTTAAAAAACATGTCAACATTGCCAAAAAAATAATTTCCACATAAACAAGAATACAAGAATAACATTAAACATTAAATAACATTAAAAAAAATTATTTTGAAAAATAGGACATTGCAGTGCAAGTTTTTAACACAAACAAATAAAATTAATACTCCCTGTTCAACTGCAATCTTTTATTTACAAGTCGGCACATTTACATTACATTATTTATAAGTCAGCACAGATTTTTCTTCTGCCAGCTTATTCTTAGCAGTTTCAGTAACTCGTGAAGTAAGCTGACTTAAATAAAAAAATATTTTTTATATAATTATTAATGATATAATATGTTTTGTATGTAAGTAATTGCGTGTTTCCGTAAAAGAAAATCAGTTTTTGAACCGGTTCGTAAAATGTTCGATGCGAAAGAATCAATTCGAGCAAAAGAATCACTTTCATTACTACTGTCACTGACTGACCACATCTTCTTCCGCTTTTCAAAGTAGTTCAGCTCCGTTTAGTGTTTTGTTACACGTTTATTTCCACAGTGTCGTTTCATGAAGTGATATAATAATATAATTAATACGCTGATATTTAAATTACAAAAATTAAGATTTTAATATTCGAACTAAAGGAATTCTCGCCCTGGCGCAAGGATACATTCTCCACTAAGCACGCAGTGGGGTTGCCGCGCGCGTAAGGATTATTTATCACTCGACCTTCAGCTTCGATCTTCGATGTGAGGCGAAAATAAGCAGGTAAAGTACATGTTTTATATTTTGGTCATTACTACTACTTCTTTAATATTTGAGTCCTAGCATAAGGAATATTTTTAAATTGTTAAATCAGTGTTTTAAACGTTGGCTCTGATCAGTAATGTTAACGTTAGACATTTAAAATCTTCAAAAAGTTTAAAATTTAGGTTTCATTTGATGGTACAGTGTATTTTTAATTTTTTTTTGCTAGATTTTGTCAGAATAGTACTACATAATTTTGTAGTATTAGGTTTCTTTATCAAGTAAAGTTACGTTAGGCTGAATTTATAACGTTAGGCCCTGAGGGAAAAACCCAAACAGGTTCGTTTTGCTGAAAATTAGGTTGTTAACGTTAGCTGGTTGTTTACGTTACTGTTATTCGAAAGACGTGTAATTTGTGTTTTAAGAAGGTTTAGATACGGAGTTATTGATGCGGTAAGTAAAAAAGGTTGCCAACTTTACCCATTTTCGACCCATAGTGCAATATTTTTAGTTAGTTTTTATATACATCTTCGTAGGCGTCGTCTACAAGCTAAAAAATACTGTTTTCCGAGGCAAGGTTGGATGAAAGTTATTAATTCAGAAACAGATTCATTAGGACTAACGCTTAAAGTGACCCAACCCCCTCCGAGCACTGTTCGTCGGCACCTTTTCCCTCTAACGTTACAAGCACTGGCTATTACGCCTGTATACTGAAATTGGCTTTACAAACTGGACTGCAAGTTTTACTTTCAGATATAGTCACAATGATGATCTGAACTATCTGCAGTCAACCCTGTTGAAAAAAAAAAACAGCATATGCTGGTTAGGTAGGTTTTGATGCCGGGATGCTGGTCCTTTGCTGGTTTAAACTGGTCCTGGACCAGCACATCACCAGCTAAGGACCAGTATAAACCAGCATTCCAGCATGAAAATATATGCTGGTTAGGTACTGGATGTAAGTCTAGGGGAAAAAGTTTCACAACTTCTGTTTCTTGATAGTTTTAATTACCCTTCTAAATTAAACACTGCAAAAATGCTTTTCTTACTTAGATTTTTTGTCTTGTTACTAGCCAAAATATGTAAAAATCCTTAAATCAAGAAGGATTAGTAAAAATTTTCTTTTTTTTCTTTTTTTTTTTTTTTAGAAAAAACAAGTCAAATTTAAGTGAGTTTTTGCTTAGAACAAGCAAAATAATCTCCCACTGGGGTAAGCAAAAAAATCTTATTTCAATCAGAAAACAAGATTATTTTTCTTACCCCTTTGGCAGATTATGTTGATTAGAACAAGCAAAAATCCACTTTATTTTGACATTTTTTTAACAAGACAATAATTTTTACTCATCTAGAAAATCCTTCTTGATTTGAGAATTTTTATATATTTTGGTTGGAAAGAAGACAAAAAATATAAGTATATAAGGGATTATTGATAGGGACTCACTGACATGGATTCACAGGTGACACAGATAGGGTTCAGTACTATGGATATAATATATTTCAAAATATATTTCTTTGTATTTTTGTAGATTTCCCAACATGTCATATATTTACATGCCTTTTTTTTCTCGTTACAGATTCTGTGAGCAGATTCAGTGAGCAAGTTCTGTGAGCGTATAAAGTATAACATTTCATACCCAGGAGACCAAGGAGCAACGCTAGAGTTTGTGCAAAGGTAAAAAAAAAACAACAACACACACAGACTCACTCTCATACACACATCCTCACATACACACACGCACACACACACACACACACACACATTGTCACACACGCATCCTCACAGTCACACAGTCACACACGCATCTTCACATTCTCACACTCTCACACACCCACACTTACACTCACACTGTCACACCCATACTCACACACTCTCACACACGCATCCTCACTCACACATACACGCATCCTCACACACTGTCACCGCTTTCCTCACAGTCACATGCATCTTCCACATTCTCACGCTCTCCACACACCTCACATACTCCACTCTCCACACACACACACATCCTCAGCATACTCACACACCTTATCCTCCCACATACTCACACTCTCACCGCGCTTTATACTCGCTATACTCACACACACATCCTCACATGCACACTCTCCACACTGCGCATCCCTCACATACTCGCACTCTCTCAAACACACACACAACCTCACATCCTCCGCACTCCTCTCCACACACACACACAGCATCCTCCACATACTCACTGTCGCACACATCTCCACATACTCACATACTCGCACTCTCTCAAAACACACACACACACACACACCCCTCCCACAGCCATCTCACTCCTCACACACCGCTGTCCTCCACTCTCCACTTTTACACACACACACACACACACGCATACTCACTGTCACACACGCATCCTCACATACTCACACTCTCACACATGCATACTCATATACTCACACATATCCTCACATACTCACAATCTCACACACGCATACTCATATACTCACACACACGCATCCTCACATACTCACACTCTCTCAAACACACACACACACACACACAGATAGGGTTCAGTACTATGGATATAATATATTTCAAAATATATTTCTTTGTATTTTTGTAGATTTCCCAACATGTCATATATTTACATGCCTTTTTTTTCTCGTTACAGATTCTGTGAGCAGATTCAGTGAGCAAGTTCTGTGAGCGTATAAAGTCAAGGTCAGTGTAAAAGGGTGAGAGTTGCACAAAGATGTGTAAAGATGTGCACAGATTATACCTGTAATAGCTGTGGTTTTTCTGTGAAAACTCTAAAAGGTTACATACAACATCAAGGGCTACACAGAAATGAGGCACATTACCTGTTTACATGTTGCATAGCAGGTTGCAAGTTACACGTCAGAAATTACAATGCATTCAAAAGTCATGTTTACCGTCATCATCGACAGTTATCTTCTGAGTCACAGTGCGAATCTCTGCAGGGACCCTTTTCATGTCAGGTAACTAACTGTCAAGAACAGTTGATTGACCTTTCAGATCTTTTGGCTCACCTGAAATTTCACATTTCAAAAAGAGAGGAGGTGCATTGTCCCTTCAAAAACTGTGATCGCTCATTTTCGGTGAAATCATCTTTCACGTCCCACCTATCTAGAAAGCACAAATACTCAACAGCTTTGCACGTCTCTGGTGCATACTGTCTTCCCTCATTTCCTAGTGGGTCTCAGTTCTCTGTTGCTGAAAGCCACTCAGATGAGGTGGCAGATGATGATGGACCTGAGGAGGATATACTAGACCCTGCACAAATGAAAAGTGTATACATGAGAAATCTGTCCATGTTTTACATGAAGTTGCAGGCGAAGCACCTGATCCCTTCCTCCACAGTGCAGTTAATTGTGGAAGAGATCAATAAGCTCAGTGGATTG